>CM038793.1:227480046-227578093 GCA_021764765.1 Vicia sativa
CAACGAGAATAAGAAAATCGGTCTTCAATGTACTGTTATGGTATGTTATGCCACGATATGCCATGTTATGCAATGCAATGTTTTCAAGGACCTTAGGAATTTAAATTTGTTAAACCAGCACGAACAAACTTTTTATTAGTTTATCTTTTAGTGAGTACAAAAGGAAATAAAAAAAATTCCTAGAGCTTTAGGTCTCCCATGGGCGCTTCCTCTTTGTGTTGAAGTAGGTATTGATGCTTTGCTCCTCGTGAAGTAGCTTTGTTAATTCCAACACCTTTTTATCGCTTGTATAATCGAGCCTGCAGTCCCTTTCTTCTCTGAGTTGAATCCAGGATCTCTTCAAGTCTTCGAAATTAGTAGGCATGTCTGGATGGAAAATGGTATAGAGTTCGTCACCTATAGCAACAGGTTCCATAAGCACCGGTAGAACAGCTGCAAACGACATCATGAGGTTTTGAGCTCGAGCTCGCACACATTTGAGGTAAGGTTCCCAAGGAATGGAATTTTTGTGTCCCAAAGTCTTGGTATCAGTCTTCTTTACCATGCCCCAAGCGTGCAAAAATCTTCCATGGAAATTCTGGAGATCGTTGTTGTAGTCAAACACAATGTCTTGGAGAAGCATATCATGAGAACCATCTCTTCGAGCATAACCAAATTGAAGTAGAGCTAGAGAAGAATTGTAAGTGATACCTCCCCTTATGCCAAGAAGTGGTACATTAAGGAATTCCCTACAACGCTCAATGAAAGTGAAGTCCTTTTGAGAAAAAAGACACCAACGGATATTTGAATGAGAGAGACACACCAGCCTTTGAGACCACTTCAATCTTTGTCGTTCCTTATTACCGATTGAGGAAGGTGCGAAATAAACCACCTGGAAAGTAACTGTATGTAACACATGAGATTTCATTGTCTTTTGATAGTACGAGTGTGGAGAGAATGCAGGATGTCCCCAAGTAAGGTAGGAACCGGATTACGAGTGAGGAATATCTTGATGGCGTTCACGTCTATGAACTAATCTGGATTAGGAAATAACACCAAACCATAGATTAGCAAGGCCAGTGTCTTTGAATGCATGAAAACTCATAGCCTTAGGAATTCTCGAGCTTTATCGTAAACTTAGCAAGCAACCCTTAACTCCGCTCCTTGTTTCCCAATTAGCTTTAATGTCTGATCATTTTAGATGTAACACTGATCCGATGTCTTCGTATTTCAGAGCTTTTTCTGAACCGGTGAATGGTATCTGATCAAGGATAGGTATCCCAAGTAGCTTAGAAAGCAGTGATGTTTTGGATCGAAGAACTGGAATAAGACGTGCATCATATCTTCTTCAAAACCGGAGATAACCAAGTTAAGCAGATAACCATGTCTTTTGATAAACTGGGCGTGATCGGGAACTTCTTAAACCAATTCTTTGAGTTGAGAAGGTATACCCACGAAGTTGATTCGGATAGTCTTCTTAGAAGCCATGATTCCTACAAAATAGAGCAGAGATAAATCCCTAGGTCCTTGTAATAGTTAGAAATGATATGATGATGTTATGATGTCATGATGTCATGTTTAAACAAGCAACAAGCACAAGCAATTCACACAATAGCCCTAGGTTTCAGGCTTGCATGTGGTATAAGTATCTACCCTACCAGAGTTTAAGTGGGTTCAACCTATCCTATAATAGTAACCGGGTTCTAGGAATCTCATATCATTGATCTTTCTTGTAGGCTTTATTTCAATACAACTACCAAGTGGTTGACCGAAACATCCCGAAAGTCGAATCTTAATGAGCGTAGCATCGAGTATCAACCTACCTCAGTCTACACCAAAGACGACCATCTCACTACCTTCTAATGGCCAAGATGGGTCAATTAGGGTTCTAAAAGTTGAGTTAGTATTGATGACACCACGCAGACGCCAAATAATTTCCTCAACTGAACATGAGGAGCATCGGGACATCCAAAGTGTCGCACTAACGTAGCCATCATGTTAACCATTTCGATATACGCCTAACGATCGCGACAATTTATTGCTACATACCTAAGGAAACCTGGATCCGGGTATAGGATCCCCCACAAATATAATACCCAATTAACCCTTGAAAGTAAAGCATACAAGTCAAACAGAAAGCAGTAAAGTGATCTAGAAACCATAAGGTAGCCTCTCTTTGGGATTTCCCCAGAAGAGCCACCAGTTCTGTAACACGGTGGGAGAACTGACTTGTTTGTTTTGCGTTTTCTCGTAAATGTTGCGGATAACAAGAGTCGCCACCGACTTTTCTTTTATCCAATTAAGGGAATGCGAAAAGAATAGGAAAAGACCTGTGTTATATTCTGAGTAAGGGAGGCGGTTATGAAAAGGTAAGGTATTAGCACCATTTCCATCCGTAGTTATCTACGGACTCTTAATTACTTAGCTCACTTTAATTGCTTTTTTGTGTATGTGTTTGAAAAGATTTTTGAAAAGGCATTTCGAATTGTTTGGAAATGTTTTGTTTTGGAAAAGACTTTGTAATGATTCACGCTGGAATGTATACAAAGCGCTTGAAAATGTTTTTTGAAAGTGTGAGGTGTGAAAAGTGTTTTGATTGAGCAAGCAAAAAAGACTTATTTTTAACCACTCGTAACGATCAAGCTTCGTGTTATTTTGCTTTCCTTTAGAATAAGGCTATTCGTACCATTGGTTGATAGGTAACCTTATTTGATGGATGTAAAGGGACATCCGAAGGGACATTGTATGGTCATAGAAAGCAACTTGTGAGGATATCTTAGCATATCCGTAGGGACGATCATCACTTTTCGTAGGCAACAATCGAGGGACTAGATCATGTATTCGTAGGCAACATCGAGGGTCATAAAGGGACTATGATCTTTAATTCGAAGGTACTATGATGATATGTTTCTAGGCAACTGTGCTAAGATATCCCCACGTTCGAGGGGCATGACCATTTTCGTAAGGCAACAAGAGAGGCTACCCAAAGGGGGTGCATGTGTGAAATATGTGTTGTATTCAGATATTTTGTCTAGTATTTAGTGATCTAGATTGATTTTTAACTTGTCATACACGCCTAGTTACTAGCAGTTTATAGGTGCAGAAAATAAATTGCGGAAATGTAAAGTGCGGAAAGTAAATGTCATACGCTATTACATGGCTTTTGGGCGACATAATAGGAGGCGGAGTAAAAGTAAATATAAATCTACGCTATTACCCGAAAAACCTGCAACTTATACATCCTTTCTAGAATTTAAATGCAAAAAAAAAAAGTAATAAAATAGAAAAAAATGGTCTAAGTGAATACCTAAATCCTAATTGCAAAAAGGAAACTATTTTTGTTGTTTTTGAAGATTGATATTAATGTAAAGAATCATAGTTCTAATTGATTTTAATTAATAAAAGAAATTTAATTTAAACTATTAACCTAAATTAAACTAATTAAATTAATTAATTAAAAAAAACATAGAGAAAATTATTTGTGAAATTAATCCTAATTAAGCTAATTGTTTAACCTAATTACTAATTAATTAATTAATTGAAATAATTAAAAAAATGGAAAATAAGAAAATAAAGAGCAGAAAAATAAAGTAATAAGCAAGGAGTTTCCATCAGAGCCTGACTTGTAATTGGCACAGAAGCCAAGCCTTCTGTGAGTGGCGCGCCTTGGGCATTCAGAAACTGGAGTTTCTAGAGAGGATCCTTCTAAGGGTGTCCAGTTCGGAGCTTCGAGATGAAACCAATGGATCCGTGTCGGAGCTCGGAGATTTCTACATCTGGAAGGGTCCAAAGAATCAGATCTAGGGTCCGTGCTGGAGCTCGGAGGTTCTAGTGTTGGGACGCCTAGAAGCTAGATTCGGAGGATCCGTGTCATGGACGTCCAAAAGTTGGAGCTTCTAGAGGATCTAGTGTTGGACGCCTAGAAGCCGGAGCTTCAGAGGATCCGTGTCGAGGAATTCCAAAAGGAGCTTCGAGGATGATACTTGAAATCCGTGGTTAGAACTGTCCGGGCGCCAGGAGAGAGAAACTCGGCCATCTTCTCCGGTCATCTTCAATCATCAACCCGCAAAATAAACAAGATGAATGCAACAAGGGTACCATATCCCCTAATTCAAGAGCTACGAATCGATTGGTGGTGTTAGTTATTCTCAATCGCCTAGAACTATGGATACTAAGCTCCTCCACCATGCCCTAACAATGGCATCTAGTGATTAAGCCATGGAAAACTTCAAACGATCGCTCAGACTGTTTCTATATCATGCTATAAACATATTAGAAATGTTAGTTGCAAGCATATCACACTCAAACGTAAAACATGAATTCAAAAGTAATCTGAGCAAGATGTATGGCATGTTTCAACGTGTTATGGTCATGTATAATGATGCTTACTTACTGACATACCTTAGAAGCACGATGGAATGCTTAAAAGTGACTGAAAGTGGTTGGAAACTAGAACACGAATTTACCAACTTTGAATTTTTGAGAATGTTTAGGTTTTCGTGGAGGCAAGGGTTTCGTGTAAGAGGCTGGTAAATCGTCCTTTGTCTTGTGAAGATGTTAAGTATATAGAGGAGTGGAATAGTCAAGGCTTTAAGAGAAAATATTTTCTTTAAATGGAGAATATTTGATTGGAAATTTGCATGAAATCTTTCAAAACTTGGCTCAGTCTTTCCCTTAATCTTCTTGCACGAAATTGACAGCTCTTCTAGGCTTCCTTGGTCCTCAAGACATGCACAAATCAAGCCCATCTTGCATTAATAATTATCTTTGTATTTTATTTAATTAAATTTTAATTTAAGCCATTTAATTCAAAAATAAATAAATAAAAAACATAAGAGGCATGGCATGAAGCACAGAGGTCATGGATAATCTTATAATCAAGTTTGGATCATAAAATCTTAGGCCCATTTGAAAAATATTTGCTTTTGCTAGGTATTTTTCTTCATGAACCTCCTCAAAAATGCTCAACTTGCACAACTTGTATCTTGCTCAATTATTATTATTTTTGGGTGTTCTTGGACTTTTTAGAAATCTCAAGATGTCTTCTAAGCATCCCTTTTGGTTTCATCTTCATTGAAGTTTCCATGCACATGAACACTTCTTTGCAAAAAGATGACTTTTTGTTGACTTTTTAAAAGGACCTCTAATGTTTTGAGCCATAACTTCCAAATGAAGCATTTCCAGCCCAAGCTTGTGATACATGAAGTTGTAGAGAATTAAATTCTCTTCAAAATGAGCTTTGATGGAAAACATTCTGATAAAGTATGTGAAAGTTATGCCCGGTCAAAGTTCTGTTGACTTTTGTCTAAAGAACCCTAGTTTAGAAACTTTGACTTTTGATCAAATCTTGGCTTTTCTTGATTAATCATGATCAACCCTTGATCAAATGATGAATATTACTTCAAAATATTGATGTTGACCAAAAATTATGAAGTTTGACTGTATGTTGACCACAGTTGACTTTTTGTCCAATACAATTGAGTTTCAACCATTTGAGCAATTGGATGAGCAATTTTGACATATAAGGCTTGAAATTTGACATGGTGATCCCTTGAAGCATATCATGAGGTATGATGACCGATTGAAACACTGGAAATCCATCTTGACTTGAGAGTAGGAAAACCCTAGTTTGGATTGATTACTTAGGAGAGGGTTTATCTGATCAACCCTTGTGAAATCTTTGAGTATGGAATGGTGGATTGTCTTGAGAAGTAGGAGGGAAATTTTGGGGTATAACACTGATGAAAAAACTGAATCTGATAGGAAGCTACATATGCTCGAGGAGCGCATGCGAGCTTTTGAAAACCAAGGAGTCGTGGGATTTTATATGCCCGATATGTGACTTATGCTAGGGGTGAAAATCCCATCCAAATTCAAGGTGCCAGAGTTGACTAAGTGTAAGTGTTTTTATGTTGGCTGTAATTTTTGGTAAAACCAGATTATGACAATGTCATGACTGATGTCATGACATTCTGGGTTGAAGACAAATTCTGCAGAAGGAATGTTCTACAGGTACAGCTCAGTATGATTGCATAACATAATGATTATGCTATGATCAGTTGTACTGGATTCTGCAGTATCAGTGAGCAGGATGTATGATGTCATGACCAATGTTAAGACATCCTGTACTGATTAAGTTGTTGTGCAAATTTATATTTCCTGAGAGTTTTCAGGAATCTGTTGGGCTGTTCTGAGTTGGATTAATTTGTTTGGATCTTGTGCTCACGTAGACTTTAGGTTAACTCTGTTTAACCCTAATCTGTTATGTTGCAAAGCCCAAGTCTTTAGGTTAACTTTGGTTAACCCTAGCTATATTTGTGGAAGCCCAAGATGAAGTCTTTACTGCTTCTATATTATCTAACAAACCCTTATGTTGTAAGCTGCACTTTTGGAGAAGATCAAGAAGGCAGATTGTAATTGTGTTATTAGTAATTCTTGTGAGCCAAGCAATTATCTTTGGATAAGTGCCTTGGAGTAGGATTTGGTTGTAAGGGTAGTTTGTCACTCAAAGATTTGAAGCACGAGTGTTGTGTCTCTTGATTAAAGCTTTGAAGCAAAATCAAGCATGTTTATTAAAGAATGTCTTCACAATTCTATTACTCATTAGATTAGTATCATTGCTGTGATTGAGGGGGAGTGAGTAGGAACTCAGGTCTAAGTGGGACTTAGATTGAAGTTGCATTGGGTAGGTCTTAAGTGAAGGAGATAAACTGTTTGGTTTATTCCTAAATTAATACCTCTTATAGTGAATTTCCTCCCTGGCTTGGTAGCCCCCAGATGTAGGTGTAGTTATACACTGAACTGGGTTAACAATTGATTGTCTTCTTTACTATTTTTAATTTATTATTCAGATTGTTAAACAGTTTGTCAAATACTAGTGTCATAACATTCTCCTTGACATTAAGTATCTGTTGCCAGAATTTCAATTGGCATCAGAGCAGGCACCCTGCCTGTTTTTCTGGGTGAGATCTAGGGATATTATTTTCTGGCTCTATGGACAAGGAAGGAGGATTTGGGAGCAGACCACCCATTCTGGATGGATCAAACTATGACTACTGGAAACTGTTGCACCCCAAAATTTGCCCTCCTATCTCGGTTGTATCTGGTTTAGGCTTCGCATTTATCATAACACTCACATGCATTCACCATTGGTTCTATGGTTACGGTTTAGAGTTGATTCCCAAAGTTTCTCTGTTGAGCAGAAAAGGCGTGGTGTTTTCAACCAATCTGGGATATTTGAAAACGACGAGGTTTAATGTTAAATCTTATCCGCTCAGATCTATCGGTTTCAGGCTTGGTGTTCGTTGTTGAATTGAATGGTCTGTTTTGATGGAGCTACGAAGTCTGATTATTTTGAATGTCATCACCTTCTGATTCAGGAGACCAATTCGTCACGAGTTTGGGTTTTGCTTTTGTTTCGAGTTCATTGTTCAAGATGTAAAAGGGTGGATTATGATTACCGATTATTGATCAACAATTCAAATCCTAGTGCATTTGGTTTGCTCGTCATCTTTGATTCGTCTTGGCAATAGTTGATGTATGTGAATATTCATCCGTAGAGCTGTACAAGATTTACGAATGTCAAGTCGCCACATGTTGAGATCTTTCCTACCATGTTCATCGCCTACGGATTCAAGGCATTCATTGTCGATTATTAAATGTGTGACGCTCGGCATAATATCCAAGTATTATCATGAGCTTTATCTTAGTACACTTTCGGTTATTTGTAGAAGTTCGTTGACTCAACCTTATGGTCACTATCTCCATATTTCGCTTATTCCTTTCTGGAGGATTTAAGGTATTGGTATTTCATTGATTGTTGAGGCCATAGCGCAGTTATGATGTATGAATTCATTATGGTAGTCAAATGGGTGGTTATCTTTTATTTGGTTATGTTCTCGTTGCTTGAGTAATGTTGATAAGAATTTGAGATTAGGTGGTAATGAGTTATGAGATAAGGGTTTTAATCAAGTTTTGCAAATTTCTCCTCATCATTCGATTAAGGTTTTGAGCATGATCGCCATGGATTTATTATATGATCAAGAGCATGGCAAATATTATTTTTATCAATTCAAGGACACTCTTGCTTCCTTCATTCATTTGATATTTTGATTCTAATTTGGAGATTAAAGTATGAATTTAAGAGTGATTCAATTTGGATTCATTTGTTGTTTACTTGATACATCAAGTTTTAACTTGCGCAAGAAGTGGTGTGTTTGTGAGAAAAAGAATAAGTTGAAGTAAAGTTGGAAATTTCCATTCATGATTAATTCATATTTCCAACCTTATTCTTTCAATCACTTCCGATTTCATTCAAATCCTTCAAGGCTATTACAACTTCTATGCTTAAAGGTTCAAACATTATTACAATTTTCATGTGTAGTATCCATTCATGGTTAATTCTCAAATTCAAGTTACAAGAGAAGTTTGTTGGATTACAAGATATAAGTTCCAAATACATTCATAAGGCCCTAAATTTGCTAATGAGGTATTCATCTTCATTTCTTCGAGTTCTCGCCAAGTCTTCTTGCTTCAAACTTTCCTTCACTATTCTCCCAAGTTTGCACCATCGCCGATTCATGAAATAAACAAAAGAAAGTGTTAGTATAGTGGACAGCATTAACAAGATACAAGAATCAAAGCAATATTTATCTCATCATTAGGATTAATGATTGGGATCGATTATTGAGGATTTTTCTCAATCATGTTCAAGGGACCCCACCCTTTGCAAATCACAACAACCATGTGTTGTTGGTTCAAAAGGGTGTGGTTCGAAACCATCATCACCACTAATGTCACTGCAAGTACAATACCACCTGCCAAATCGAAAATACATTACAAAGCACCAACAAGTTCAAATCGGTTAAAGCCCATCAAACCGCCTAAAGTCCAAGATGTTGGACAAGGCTGATATGTTTTCTAACTTACGTATCAAAAATATAACACCTAAAGCCCAGATTTCGCTTTTTCTCAAGCTCCTGCTTCAAAGATCCGACATCAAAGACCGAAAACCCTAATGCGTAACGATATAAAAGGATTGAAAGCAATCGGAACCGAGGCAGCCTATTGATTTCAAAAACCCTAATGTAATATTCGGACAAAACCCAAAGCATACAACAACCAAAACCGAGACGCAAGAACACTCAAAAGAAAACCCAGCATTCGAATAGAAACCCAAATCAAACAAAACCAAAGATCCATTATAGGACCGTAACATGTCAAACACCCATCGAAACCCCAAAATAGCATAAAGTCATCATTTCCAATCATATAAACCCTTCGTAAATTCGAAATAGCCAGAAAGAAGCAAAGATTCGAAAGGTAATACCCGTTCGGCCGGAAGGAGGAGGTTGCGAACATCGTCGCCATCCTTCTCCTTCCTCAACTCCATTTTACTTTTTTGCATCGTTACATCATCATCATCGCTTAGGGCCTAGGGTCTCGTTTCTTTTTTCCCGCTCCGATTTTTCACAACCTGCAAAACACAGTATTCAAAAAACCAGCTTCTTTTCGTAAATCGTATAACCAGAAAAGAGAGTAAGATCGCGAGCATGAGGCAAAATCGGAGAGATCGCGAGACATCGTGAGCGACGGTGAGTCCGAGGAGACAACGGCGATGAGAGTGAAGAACCACGACGAGCGAGAGCGTTTGCCGAACGGAGAGAGGCGAAAGATGAGAGCGGAGTGTTAGGTTTTTGAGAAGAAGAGAGAAAGTTAGGTAAATCGTGAGAGTGAGAAGTGAGAGAGTTTCTTTCCATTTTGTTTAAGTTTATTTTAGTGGATTATATAATTAAGGTTTAAATCACTTAATTTAATTTTAGAATATTTAAACTTTGGTTAAAAAACTGGTTTTGATTTATTTTTATAAAATCTGTTATATTTTTCTTTTTGTTACTATTATGTTAGTTTTTTTTTTTATATATAAAATAACTTAGTTTAGATTAATGATTAAAATAACCAAGATTAATGTTTAAGTTATTTTGGTAAATAAAAAACATTAGTTTAAAGATTTTTTTTTATATATATGTTTAATGTTTATCTAACCAATAAATAGATTAATATAGTAGGATGTGAGTTGTTTAGTCCAGGTGGTGACACTTGTCACCACCGCTTGGTCTATTTCAACTGTGTGTAAGTGTATTGTATCAATGTTGCACCTTCCGCCATAAGCCATCGGATCCGATGAGGTCAGATCCGACGATCCGTAATGGTGGACCACACTGCTTCCATGAAGCATCTCATACAAGATCCAGAAGATTTTTGGGCTTGGCTCGGGCTATCTACACCCTCCGATTAAAGCTCCAATCAGCCCATTTTCAACTTTTCTCTTTAAAATTTATATTATGCAAGTTTTTTTATTATTATACAATGATGTATTAAATAATATTTTGGCATATGGTAGTTTTTATTTGTTGAATTACCAATTAAATTGTTAATTGATTTTTCATCAAGTAAAAGAATATCTATACTAATAATTATTTAAATTCGATATTGTATTGTGTTAATTTATTTTCTTTTTTATCCGCTATTACATTATCCGCTTGCATGTTTATTACGCGATTGAACACTCACACTCACATTAATATAAAATCAACAACGCCTCCGCTTCTCTCATTTTTGGTTACCCACACCAAATTCTCTAAGGGTCTCATGGTTGGGGATGGGCATGGCCATCCTCACGAGGTTAATTAAGGCCCTCTTGCCTTGATTAATCATAACCCAAAAATAATTGGTCCATATACCAATCACCATGCACTGTGGTCTCATGGTTAATCAAGTCCATATACTTGGTTAACCATAACCCAAATATCATTTCATCTCCAACGCCGCAATTTTCAAAATAGTGTTATGGTACTTAATTAAATTGTTAGAGGTTCGCCCAACAATTTAATTAAAATGTAAAGTATTTGGGCCATTAGAGGAAACCCAATGACTCAATACTTTATTCCATACACTTGAACATTTAAAACACTTTCAAATTAAATTAATTAATTGAATTTGTTTTCAAAATCAATTTTTCTACAAAAAAAAAAATATAGTGTTATGGTATTTAATTAAATTGTTAGAGGTTCATTAACGATTTAATTAAAATGTAAAGTATTTGGGCCATTAGAGGGTAACCCAATGACTTAAATACTTTATTCCATAACACTTAATAAAAGTGAACTTTGTTTCACCTCACTCTTTCATAATAAAGATTTTGATGAGAGAAGATCGTTGACCTCAATCACCAATCTCGAGTATCAATCGTTAGAGGATATCCCGACGCTTTGGTACTTGTCATCTACCATTAAAATCAATTCAACCCATTCAATTCATTTTTCCGCTTATACGTCATCAAAAACATTTTCAATTAAAATCAATACAAACAATCCAAGACATTTTCAACAAGAACTACGGAGTTTTGACTTTCCCATTGCACGAGGGAATACGAGGCACGCGGTTTCAAACCGTGTCAAACTCAAAATAATAACAAACAAATCCATTTTCTTTATTTATTCATGATTTAGAAATTAGCGATTACACACACAAACACATTTCGAACTAAATGGGTCCCATCGGTACGATGGACGTAAGAGGTGCTAATACCTTCCTCTTGCGTAACCGAATCTTAATCCATGCTTTTTGGTCTTGTAGACCGCCTTATCCGATTTTTGTGGTTTTATCTATATTTCCGCTCTTTCTAGAACAAATAAAATTAGGTGGCGATTTCATTGTTTTGAAAATTCATTTTAAATGATTTTTGAAAATCGAGTTGCTTCAGTTGGCGACTTCACTGGGGAGATTTTAAAACTTTTTTGACTAAGCGAGTCAACCCTAGTTTAGTTCTTCGCATGTTTGTGTGTTTGTTTATCGCTTCTTTATGCTTATCTATTGTTTATTTGCTTATTTTTTCTATGCTTTATATATTATCTGTTGATATATTATTGTGATGGGAATTCATGGGCATTGTTACATAGATAAGCCCACTACCTGTGCTTCTAGGTCACCTTTTAGGAATAGAGGGGTCATGCGAGCTAGGTCCACTTGACTCCATTGTCTTGTTGGCCCAAGCGAAGACTCGGCTTAGAGTTGGTTGTTTTAAGGAGGTTGTTGGCCCGCCAAGCAGACATCAATCTTGGACAAATGACCTATAACTCTAAGTTTGTTCATGTTGTCCTAACCGAGACCAAACGCTCAAATGTTGGATTTGAGCATCCTGTTAAGAGCCGCTTGGGGTATACTTTACAAATACTATCGCCACGTAGGCTCTCTCGCGATGATAGTGTTTGTAAAAGGGATCCGAGACCCCAAGAAACATTTAGCCAAAAACATAAGATTAGCCTTACCCGGGAATTGTTGGGTAGACGTCGAAACCATGACCGATCCTATGAACCAGCCTATTTAATTTGCAACATGCATTGCATACATTTGCACAAAACCATTTAGCATATAACTTTTATTTTCGTGGAACCTTATAGATTTTGTTGGTGCAGAATAAAGGAAGAATGAATCCAACTCGTGAAGATCGCTCCATGTCTCAAATTCAAAGAATCAAGTCGGGGAAGCCGATAACTCAAAGTGAAAGAATTCACCGCCAGAGAGCTTATTTTGGGAAAAGGTTTGGGAACATCCTAGATCTTTTGACTACCAATGTGGACATGGAAGCTTTGATTGTTCGCAAAGTACTATGATCCTCCTCTTCGATGCTTCACATTCCAAGACTTTCACTTGTTCCTACAATTGAAGAGTTCGAGAATCCTTAATTGGCCTTTGAAGGACTACACCTTTTCTCAACATAGGGAAGACCTCGATAAGGCTAAGGTAGCTGCTTTGTTTCTTCCTGTAAGGGAGGTGGCACCTTGGATTACGTATAAAGGTATTCTTAGGCAAAACTTGGAAGATAAGTTGTTGTTTGAGTGTTCAAGACGACCGACTTTCACTCCATTCTTGCTTTGCTCATTTTGGGGTGGTTTTGTTTCCAACTAATGAAATCGGTTACTTGAGCCCGTCTGCTATTGGTGTATTCATGTCAAAGAACCCTGTCCTCGACCGCTATCGATGTTCTTTACCATCTCCATGAGAGAAATCAAGAAGCGAGGGTGGTTCTGTTGTTCTCCATTGCTTTTATGGTTGACATCTCATATCCTCAGAGTGGACCGTGGGAGAAGATCCGAGAAACTTATCTTGGTCTCAAAATTGGCTTCACTAATAATGTACGATGGTGTGATGTGGCATTCTCTGTGTCAGATTCGTTGATGTTATCACCACCGTGGTGGATATTCTAATGTTCCTTTGATTGGTCTATGGGTTGCATCAATTATAACCCAAGACTTGCAACAAGACAATTGGGGTATCCGATGGAAAACGAACCAAGGCTTGAGCACTTGGAAAGCTTCATTGTACACGAACTTGGTAAAAAGGACCGCAACGAAGTATTGAAGATCCGAAGAGCTTGGGGTCAAATCCATAGGGAAAGCCGAGAGTTAATCAAGAGGGGCGGAATTGATGGAAGGTCTTATCGCCAGTGGGTGATAGAGAGAGTCCAAGAAATCAAGTCGCCTTACTTTGTAGAGGTACCTTTGATCATCCCGAACTCAGAATCACTCATGTGCCAATAGAGGAGAATATGAGGCTTCAGGAAATTATCAGAAAGATGGAGGAGGAAAGATTGGAGCTACAAAGCTCTAATTCTCGCATTTTTCTCAGAGCTGAAAATTTGGAGGCTAACCTCAAGGAGGTGAAAGAAGAATTAGAGGGGAGAAGGATACAGAATGAAAAGGATGAAGAGCTCCTGATGAGATGTTCTGAAAACTTGAGGAGTGCTGCAAGTGGGGCAAGGGACCTCCGTCGACAATTGAAGACCAGCAACAAAGGGGCCAGGCTTATCTAGATGAAGAAAAGGGCTGAAGAAAAGAGAGCATTGAAAGCACGCCTCAAGCAAAGATTTCAAAATTAGAAGCTTCTAGCACGAACCAATAAAATGCTAGAGAATGAGATAATCGAAAAGAAGAAGTCTCAGATCGCCCGAGAATTGAAGCAATCGAATTAGCTGAAAAATTCAAGAGTCGAACATGACGAGGGAAGAAAGAGATAGCAAAGGGATGCTTACGGGCCTTAGAGAGCAATGCCAAGGTTGGATTGATGAGATCCAAAAGCTGAATCGTCTGTTAGATGAAAAGGATGAACTAGTGTCCTTTCTAGAAGAACAGAATGGGCATTTCTATTGGAAGTACAGTGAAATGGTTGACATGTGTAACCGCTTGATTGTTGACGACCTTGAGACTCAGTCGGCCCTAGAAGACCTCAAGACAACCCGATACCTCCTGCTGTGAGTGATTTCTCTTCCTCCGCAAATGTGGTGAACAGTTCAAGCGGAAACTAGAGATTTGAAGCCTCGCGTGACAAGATTTCTAGTTTTTAGCCACTTATCTTATTTGAATATTTGAATCTAATTATTATTGTAATGATTTAAATTCCAAGATGAATCTTATTTCGCTTTGAGCTTGAACAAGCCTTGTAGTCACAACTAACACTTTGAGTTTCTATGAGATTTCGTTGAATTGCAGCTTAATCTTTTTTCTAATGTTTATTGTTAACTAACGAGTCTTCAAAGAGTCCCCGAAAATAAATGTACAAAAACATATCATGGCATGCATGCATACTCCCATAGCATATCATACATACTGTGTATTCGAGATCACCATCTTATCGCTGCTGATTTTCTTCTCCAAGACGAGAGACTATGTTTCATCGCTCATCGCTACCCGACAAGAAGTAACTTGAAGAAACCGATGGAGAAGATGGAAGTCGACATGGCTGCCTGGGACAAGAATGGATACTCGGGGCAATTGATGGAGATAATTCGTAACATGGCTCGCAACAAGAGGAGTTGAGAGCTCGTTGTGAGGCTCACCGTGGTCACCACCAAGAAGTTGCTCATGGGAATGCTTTGTCCGAAATTAGCTTGAAGTCAACGCCGGTCTTGTTGATCTTGCCGACGAGAACCAGTCGCTCAAACGGATCATGTCAGCGGTGGTTCCTCCTCCGCCTACTCCCACGCCGCCAATGACTGTAACTCGTGGTTGGTGCCTCAACCAGAAGAAGGACTTTCGATTCCGATTCCTCAAAGATGATGAAGATAACTTTGAAGATTGGTTTTCCAATGTCGAGGAGCCAACCAAGCCGATAGAAGTTGAAGATGCTCGAGGAGCGATGCAAGCCTTTGAGAATCGTGGATGTTTTGGTTTCGACATGACCAACTTGGGATTGGTTCAAGGAGTGAGGATTCCTCCAAAATTTAAAATCCTGTAGTCAAGCACAAGGGCAACTCTTGTCCTAAAACCCACTCGAGGTATTACTTAGGAGGATGTCCGCATACCTAAGGATGAGAAGCTCTTGATGCATTTTTTCCAAGATAGTTTGACCGATGGGCCATTGATTGGTATATGGCCTTGATAGCTCCCAAAGCGAACTTGAGAGAGTTGATTGTATTGTTCAACACTATGGCTTTAACAATCGATATGGCGCCTACGAGGACCTGCTTGCACAACTTAGCTCAAGAAAACCAATCTTTCAAGGAGTACGCGAAAGGTGGCGCGAGGTAGTGCTAAAGTTCAACCCCTATGGTGGAACGAGATGGTGGAGATGTTTACCGCACACTAGATGGGCCGATATGCCTCTTACCAAGATTACCGACATGGTGATGTTTCGTGAAAGAGTTGAGATGGGGATTGCTAGAAAGATCCAAGATGTTGGTACCGACAAGAATCAAGTTGGCGCCAAGAAGGCTGGTGGTTACCGTAAGAAGAAAGAAGGTGAGTCAAGTGCACCGTATGAGCGAAGAGGAAAGGAGAAGCGCAGAATTCAATCGCCAAGTTGTCAGAATTATTCCCGCTAGTGTTCCAAAACAAGATGTTGTTCCAAGACAACCACCACCTAGACCCGTGAAGAAGTTTGATCCCTTGCCAATGTCTTATGCAGATGTGTTTGCTCATTTGCAAAGTTTGAATATGATTGAGTCACGACTTTGAAGATTGACCCGATAACCCGCCAAAATACTTTAATGCAAATGCTCGCTGCCTCTACACTCCAATGCCTGGGCATTCCATTGAGAATTGTATCGCTTTCAAGTACAAAGTTCGTAACTTGCTAGACACGAGGCAATCAACTTTGGACCTCCTCCCACCCCTAATGTCATTCAGCACCCTTTACCTCCTCATGGTGGAAATGCTGTTAATGCAATTTGCGAAGATGGAAGTCTGAACCTGATAATGGATGTTAGCGGTTTGACCACTCCATTGTGGTGGATAAAGAATCAATTGTTGTTGAAGGGAGATTTCCCTGGTTGTGATGATGGTTGTAAACAATGTTTAATCCAAATTGAAGGCTGTGATAATTTGAGAGACGAGATTCAGTGATTACACTGAAGGGACTCTTCAGTTTGTCCAGAAAGAACTTGATATGAAGAATGATGAAGATGAGGTTAGTGGACTATCCCCGCCACTTCTAGAAGGATTCCCTACATTCCAGTACAGTCACTTACAAGCGAAGGCCATCCTGGAATGGGTCCGAGTACTACCGTGACGGCAAGAAGTTGAAGAGACCTCAAGGAAAAGTCCGATGAAAAGAAGATTGAAGATTTGAGCTCGCAGGCATGACATTGCGAAGAAAGTCGGATTACCCAAGTGGGCGAATTTCTCTCCACCCAATCTAGTTGAAAACTCAAGCTTTGGCCAAGGCTAAAGCAAAAGGAAAGGGAGTCATGATTGGGGGTGAGTCAGCACCAAAGATTCCAGAACCTGTTCTGAGCCCTGAGATGACCAAAGATGTTGAAGAACTGATGAGGTATATAAAGAAGAGCGATTACAAGATAATCGACAGCCGCCGACGCCCGCCAAGATTTCTATCTTAGCTTTGTTGAGGATTCCGAGCCTCACCGCAACGCGCCTGATGTACTGTTGGGAACGCCTTCGCTCCCCAAGAGATCTCGCTAACCAATTTGGAGGCATGTGAACAACATTTCGCAAGTAATGGTCTCGGTTTTATCGACTTTGATTTACCTCCCGAGGGAAGGAAGCATAACAAAGCGCTACACGCTTCGTGGAGATAGCGAGAACTACTTTATCCCGCAGTGCCGTTGACACGGATCATCCTCAATGTTCTTCCAAAGTCTACTCTTGAAGTTGGATTATGAAGGGTCGGCCGAGACCCTGATTTGATAGTTAAGGCTTGATGGGTCAAAAGGTCGTTGTTTGGCGAGGTGGATTTGCCTATTAAGATAGGCCCCGTGTTTTGATGACTTTTTCGCCATGGATATTAATCCTCCTATCGTTGTTTGCTTGGACGCCCTGATTCATGGGGCTGGTGCCGTGACATCCACCTTGCACCAAAAGTTGAAGTTCTTAATTAATGGAAAGGTGGTCACCATTTATGGTGAAGAAGATTATGTCGTCACCATCCGAGCAACTTCGATATGTTGAAGTTGAAGGAGAGATCCACGAAACTCCATGCCAGCTTTCGAGGTCGTGATTACCGATAAGATCCCTTTAGGTGAAGTCTCCATGGCATCCTACAAGGTGCTCAGCTATTGTCAAGTCGTGACATCCCAAGGGTGGGGAAGAGTGCTAGAACTTCCTACCCGACGGATAAGAGGGGTTCGGGTTTTGCTCCTGAATGAAGATCTCCGCCTCCACCCCAAGGCAAAGGTGTCTCCTCCGCCAAGTTTGTCAAAGGTGGAATCCAGATTGAAGATGTTGATGCCATTGATGGTGAAGCGGATGGTGACTATGATGTGGACAAGTGGATCTACCCAACTGCTCCGTGACGTGAGCTTTCAAATTGGCTCGTTGAAGATGTTGCCGTGGTTACCCGCTTTGAAGAGTAATTTGCTGCTTTTATGTCATTCCATAATTCCTACGTTATGCCCAAGACGTAGTGATCATGCTGTAGGGCCACCATGTTTTTAACTTTCAAGTTTATCATTAATGAAGGACGCCCTTTTGCATTCAAATTTTTCTCTTTGTTTTTCTTCACCTATTTCTTTTAAAGGTGACAATATCAAATCTTATTTTCTTTTTATACAAACCTTTTGTTTTTCATTTTTTTATAAAAAAAACTTAATTAAAAAATAATAATAAAATAAAATTACCAATAACGCAGATGCGGTCCTTCGACGGACCCGGATTTTGTCGACGATGATTCCTTACCGTGTGGCTCATTATGATTTCAACGAACCGATTTATCAAGTGAAGAGGAAGTCAAGAGGACCGGAATTACCTCAAGAACTAGCTGTGATGTCGAGGCAAGAAGAAAAGGTCATCCACCGCACTCAAGAAGCCTAGAAGTGATCAATCTAGGAACCGAGGATGCTCGTCAAGATGATTGAAGAATTCAAAGATCAAAAAGACATCTTTGCTTGGTCTTATGGATATGCCGGTTAGAAATCGCCATGCATGAATTTCAAGGTGCGACGTAAAGATGATTATAGGGAGTTGTTTCTATCAGTAGCTAGCTCTAAGGATGACTTTCCCCGCACATCGACATTTTGGTCGATAATACCGCCAAGCTAAAGTATTCTCCTTCATGGATGGTTTCTCCGCTACAAACCGATTAAGATGGCGCCCAATGATATGGAGAAAACTACTTCATTACACCGTGGGGAACTTTCGCTACAAAGTGATGCCTTCGGTTTGAAGAACGGGGCAATATATCGCTTATGGTCACCCTTCACGATATGATGCATAAAGAGATTGAAGTCTACGGATGATATGATTGCCAAGTCCTGCATGTAAGAAGAACACCGGTTCACTTGTTGAAATTGTTCGAAGGAGAAAGTTCAGCCGAGGTGAACCTGTAAGTGCACCTTGGGGTGAGATGTGAAACTCTTAGGCTTTATTGTGAGTAGAAAGGAATCGAGGTTGACCTCGCAAAGATAAAAGCGATACAAGAAATGCCAGAGCCAAGGATGTAAAAGGAAGTGCGAGGTTTCTTGGGAAGACTAAATTACATCGCTAGGTTCATTTCTCATCTCATGCCTACCGTGAACCCATTTTCAAGTCGTTAAGAAAGAATCCAACCACAGTGGAACGATGATTGTCGACGGCGCTCGACAAAGATAAAGAGGTACCTACAAGAGCCTCCAATCTCTCACCCCGTGGAAGGTAGACCGCTGATTATGTACTTGACCGTTGGAGAATTCCATGGGTCGTGCTCGGTCAACATGATGAGACAGTAGGAAAGAGCACGCCATATACTACTTGAGCAAGAAGTTCAGTAATGTGAATCGAGGTATTCATTGTTGGAAAAGACTTGTTGTGCACTCGCATGGGCAGCAAAACGCTCAGACAAGATATGTTAACTCACACTACTTTCTTGATCTCCAAAATGGACCCGATAAAGTATATCTTTGAGAAGCCTCCTCACAGAAGGATAGCCCTGGCAAATGATCCCGATGAATATGATATCCAACACACCAAGGCTATCAAAGGTAGTGTGGTGGCGATATCTCGCCAACAACCATTAGATGATGACTATCACCGATGAAGTTTGAGTTCCGATGAAGACATTATGTATATCGAGATTGTAACATTCCGTGGCCTCGAAGAGGACCCGAGCCTCGCTCGCTGGTGGACAATGGCATTCGATGGAGCCTCAAATGCACTAGGAAATGGTGTTGGCGCCATTATCACTTCTCCCGTGTTTTCATATCCCATTCACCGCCGTAACTGCTTCGATTGCACCAATAATGGCCGAGCACGAAGCTTGTATTTTGGGATGAAGCGCCATTGATCCTAAGAATCAAAATCTTAGCGATATGGAGATTCCGCTTTGGTAATTAGTCAAATCAATGGAGATTGGGAGACCCGCCACCCGAATTTGATTCCATACCGAGATCATGTCCTGAAGCTGATCCCTTATTTCGACGAGATCACTTTTGATCACATCCCAAGGGAGGAGAACAATTTGGCGATGCTTGGCTACTCTCATCCATGTTTAAGGTCAGATGGGCGAATGATGCCCCATCTATCACTATAATGAGGTTGGATGAGCCTGCATTCTGCTATGAAGTAGAAGGTGAAGCAGATGAAAAACCTTGGTTCTATGACATCAAAAGGTATCTCGAGACGAAAGAATACCGCGATGATTCCTCGTTGATAAGAAGGCCCGCGCAAGTACTGGCCAAATTTTTCCTCAACCGTGTGTTGTACAAAAGGAACTATGACTGCTTTGCTCTGATGCGGATAGACACGAAGCAAATAAGATTATAGAAGAAATTCATGAAGGTTCCTTCGGGACGCATTCTAGTGGACACACCATGGCCAAGAAGATCTTGAGAGCAGGCTATTATTGGTCCACCATGGAGAATGACTGCTACAACCATGCCAGAACATGCTACAAATGTCAAATTTACGCTGATAAGATGCATGTGCCACCTTCTTCATTAAATGTTTTGACTTCTCCATGGCCTTTCGCAATGTGGGGCATTGATATGATTGGAGAAATTAAGCCCACCGCCTCTAATGGACATCGATTCATCCTTGTTGCCATTGACTACTTTACCAAATGGGTTGAGGCAACATCTTATGCTCGTGTCACTAGACAAGTGGTCACACGCTTCATCAAGCATAATATCATTTGTCGCTATGGGGTTCCCGAGAAGATCATTACTGATAACGGCTCGAATCTCAACAACAAAATGATGAAAGAGTTGTGCGACAGTTTCAAGATAAAACATCATAACTCTTCTCCATACCGTCCAAAAATGAATGGTGCTGTGGAGGCGGCAAACAAAATATCAAGAAGATTGTATGTAAGATGGTTGTCACTTACAAGGATTGGCACGAGATGTTGCCATTTGCCTTGCACGGCTATCGCACTTCAATACGCACGCCAATGGGGCAACCCTTCTCCTGGTATACTGTATGGAAGGCCCCACCGTGGAAGTTGAAATTCTTCCTTAAGGATTTTAATAGATGTGCAACTCGATGAAGCTGAATGGGTTCAAAATAGACTTGATCAATTGAATCTCATCGACGAGAAGAGATTGACAACTATTTGTCATGGACACTATACCGTATGAAAAGGGCTTTACAAGAAAGTGTGTCCTCGAATTTCCAAGTGGTGACCTTGTCAAAAGAATTTTGCCTCCTAACAGTACCGACGCGGGGCAAGTGGGCTCCAAATTATGAAGGACCGTATGTTGTGAAGAAAGTTTTCCTCGAGGAGCTATGTTGTCGCGAACTATGGATGGAGAAGATTTCTCACCCGATCAATGCATGTAGTCAAAAAATACTTCGCATAAAAAGAGACCCGTTAGGTTGACTGGCCTAAGCAAAATAAGGGCATCCCGACGAACCAAGAAGTTCGGGCAAAAGTTAGGGATAAATATAAAAGATTGTACACCCGGCAAGTCGAAAACCTGAAAGGGCGGCTTGGGCAAAAAAGGGTATCCCGGTGGATTGAAAACCCGAAAGGGCGGTCCAGGCAAAAATTAGGGATTCAAGGCGAACAACTACAATCTGCACGACACCTGTTTGGGTCAGCTTTTTACAATAACTTGATAATCCAGAGAGATGGAGGGTCAGTCTAATCGGTGCATTTTCTGTTGACGGCTCGATATGAAGGGATGATTGTGAAGAGCATGGCGGATTCAGGATTCGACAAAATCCATGATTTTTATTGTCACCTTTTCTTTTAACTTTGATGTATAAGCAATTGCCTCTTTTCAGGATTTGCTTCTTGATGTAAATGCTCATTTACGGGCTAATCAATCAATAAAATTACTTTCGTCCAAACTGTTTCTATCATTTATTTCTCTCATTTTCATGTATTTTTAATGCTTTGTTTGCAAAACGACGTCGATATTTTTAATAAACTTTGATATAAAACATCGCTCAACGGCGGGCATAATTTCGGTTACGGAATTTCACACCACATTAACGATTGAAACAGCTTCTCAGAGCGTATTTGTTATGTCTCCTGTTTACATTTTCAATTATGCTAAGGGCACCATGTGCATGGGCTTCGTCAATCGACAAGGTTTTTTCTCTCCAACAAGAGTTATCTATGGCATATGTGTGCCTCAAACGTTATCACTCCTTCGTCACGGAAAATTGCAAAGAACGGTCACACCAAAGAAGATCACTTCCAAAGCTCACCGTGCCTAAGATGTTCGATTCTCCGATGCTAGAGCTAATCAGGAATTGCAACAAGATCATCATCCCGATGAATGTCAATTTCAAGAGTTACTTCCTGATGCTAATCATTGAAAGATGATACTTCTACTCGCAATCCCTGTTCGGGTCCATATCATCTTTGATGAAGACCGATGATTTATATTCAATTCATGGAGGGTTGATTTTCCTCGCAGCTCACAATTGCCTTTAGTCCTTGATGAATAATTAAAACATGCATCATTGCATTGCATAGCATCCTCAAAAGCGTAGTATTTCCATTGATATGGAGCATTACGCTTAAAATAATAATCTCAAACATGCATCTAAGCATAAGCCGATTAAAGTCTTTATCGAGTACCATTTGCGTCTCCAAAGATCATTCCATAAAAAAATCCCCAAGTGGTATTTCCTCAAGAAATTCTTCTTGTTGTTATCTGCATTTTTGACCCCGTGTCGGTCTCCTACATCATTCAAATTCAATATATTTACCAAGCGTCTTGCTTTTTGCAAATTCTCATTGTTGGTTATCTTACCCATGTTTGCCTCCTCGTTAGAGCGAGTAAGAGTCGGTGTTAGCCTTTCTTGCTTCTCAATTGTTTGAGTATCCATATGTGTGGTAATTCATAATTGCCATTGAAGAATTACACCGCCTTTGGCCCGAGGGATATTGTATTTTGCACATTTGCAACCTTTAAAGTCCAACATAGTTTGGCAATCCTTGCTAGAGTCTCCTTTGTTTGGCCTTTTTCCCCGTGAATTCTGCGATTGGACGATTTTACCATTCCATATCTTTCCAGTGAGCGGGCGTCATCGGTCTCATTTGTCTAATATGCATTCGATCCTTATGTGTCCTTATGTATATTTCAAACCTTTGTTAGAGTCGTCGGTTGTTTTTCCGTATGTCTAATATCCTTACCGATATGCTCCCTATATGTGTTCAATATCCTTACCAACATGTATATTCGATCTTTATATGTCCAATATCCTTACCGCATGTTTATTTCAAACCTTTGTTAGAGTCGTCGGTCGTCTCTTCCTATGTCTAATATCCTTACCGACATATGCCCTATATGTGTTCAATATCCTTACCAACATGTATATTCGATTTATGTGTCCAATATTTTCAAACTTTGTTAGAGTCGCCGGTCGTTTTTGGGTATGTCTAATATCCTTACCGACATATGCTCTATATGTGTTCAATATCCTTACCAACATGTATATTCGATCCTTATGTGTCCAATATTTGGCATGTATATTTCAAACCTTTGTTAGAGTCGCTTCGGTCGCTCTTCCGCGATGTCTAATATCCTTACTATATGCTCCCTATATGTGTTCAATATCCTTACCGAACATGTATATTCGATCTTTATATGTCCAATATCCTTACCGGGCATGTATATTTCAAACCTTTGTTAGAGTCGCCTCTTGGCTGTTTTTCCGGTGTATGTCTAATATCCTTACCCGACATATGCTCCCTATATGTGTTCAATATCCTTACCGAACATGTATATTCGATCTTTATGTGTCCAATATCCTTACCTGACATATGCTCCCTATATGTGTTCAATATCCTTACCGAACATGTATATTCGATCCTTATGTGTCCAATATCCTTACTGGGCATGTATATTTCGAAACCTTTGTTAGAGTCGTCTTCGGTCGTTTTTCAAGATGTGTCTAATATCCTTACCGACATATGCTCCCTATATGTGTTCAATATCCTTACCGAACATGTATATTCGATCTTTATATGTCCAATATCCTTACCGGGCATGTTTATTTCGAAACCTTTGTTAGAGTCGTCTTCGGTCGGTCTCTTTCCGGCGTATGTCTAATATCCTTACCTGACATATGCTCCCTATATGTGTTCAATATCCTTACCGAACATGTATATTCGATCTTTATATGTCCAATATCCTTACCGGGCATGTATATTTCGAAACCTTTGTTAGAGTCGTCTTCGGTCGGTCTCTTTCCGGTGTATGTCTAATATCCTTACCTGACATACCAGAATTTTTGTTCCCGATCCCACTGTAAATATATAAAAAAAAAAAAAATCAAAAAAAAATCAAAAATACGGAAAACAAAATATTTCTACTTGTTCTTCGGAGCGCGAATTTTTGGGTTCTTGTAGTATTTAATCTTCTTCTACCTTGAAAGCTCGAAAGGCTAGCACCAATCTCACTTTCAGGTTTAAGACGATTAAATAGGGGCAACTGTTGCACCCCAAAATTTGCCCTCCTATCTCGGTTGTATCTGGTTTAGGCTTCGCATTTATCATAACACTCACATGCATTCACCATTGGTTCTATGGTTACGGTTTAGAGTTGATTCCCAAAGTTTCTCTGTTGAGCAGAAAAGGCGTGGTGTTTTCAACCAATCTGGGATATTTGAAAACGACGAGGTTTAATGTTAAATCTTATCCGTTCGTATCTATCGGGTTTCAGGGCTTGGTGTTCGGTTGTTGAATTGAATGGTCTGTTCTTGATGGAGCTACGGAAGTCTGATTATTTTGAATGTCATCACCTTCTGATTCAGGAGACCAATTCGTCACGAGTTTGGGTTTTGCTTTTGTTTCGAGTTCATTGTTCAAGATGTAAAAGGGTGGATTATGATTACCGATTATTGATCAACAATTCAAATCCTAGTGCATTTGGTTTGCTCGTCATCTTTGATTCGTTCTTGGCAATAGTTGATGTATGTGAATATTCATCCAGAGAGCTCGTGTACAAGATTTACGAATGTCAAGTCGCCACATGTTGAGATCTTTCCCAGTCATGTTCATCGCCCACGGGATTCAAGGCATTCATTGTCGATTATTAAATGTGTGACGTCTTTCTCGGCATAATATCTGAAGTATTATCATGAGCTTTATCTTAGTACACTTTCGGTTATCGGTAGAAGTTCGTTGGACTCAAATTCTTATGGTCACTATTATCTCCATATTTCAAGGCTTATTCCGCCTTCGGAGGATTTAAGGTATTGGTATTTCATTGATTGTTGAGGCCATAGGTGTTATGATGTATGAATTCATTATGGTAGTCAAATTGTGGTGGTTATCTTTTATTTGGTTATGTTCCTGTTGCTTGAGTAACAAGTTGATAAGAATTTGAGATTAGGTGGTAATGAGTTATGAGATAAGGGTTTTTAATCAAGTTCTTGCAAATTTCTCCTCATCATTCGGATTAAGGTTTTGAGCATGATCGCCACTGGATTTATTATATGATCAAGAGCATGGCAAATATTATTTTTATCAATTCAAGGACACTCTTGCTTCCTTCATTCATTTGATATTTTTGATTCTAATTTGGAGATTAAAGTATGAATTTAAGAGTGATTCAATTTGGATTCATTTGTTGTTTACTTGATACATCAAGTTTTAACTTGCGCAAGAAGTGGTGTGTTTGTGAGAAAAAGAATAAGTTGAAGTAAAGTTGGAAATTTCCATTCATGATTAATTCATATTTCCAACCTTATTCTTTCAATCACTTCCGATTTCATTCAAATCCTTCAAGGCTATTACAACTTCTATGCTTAAAGGTTCAAACATTATTACAATTTTCATGTGTAGTATCCATTCATGGTTAATTCTCAAATTCAAGTTACAAGAGAAGTTTGTTGGATTACAAGATATAAGTTCCAAATACATTCATAAGGCCCTAAATTTGCTAATGAGGTATTCATCTTCATTTCTTCGAGTTCTCGCCAAGTCTTCTTGCTTCAAACTTTCCTTCACTATTCTCCCAAGTTTGCACCATCGCTCGCATTCATGAAATAAACAAAAGAAAGCAGTTAGTATAGTGGACAGCATTAACAAGATACAAGAATCAAAGCAATATTTATCTCATCATTAGGGATTAATGATTGGGATCAGATTATTGAGGATTTCGTTTCTCAATCATGTTCAAAGGGACCCCACCCCTTTGCAAATCACAACAACCATGTGTTGTTGGTTCACAGGGGTGTGGTTAGAAACCATCATCACCACTAATGTCACCAAGTACAATACCACCTGCCTAAATCGAAAATACATTACAGCCCCAACAGTTTAAATCGTTAAAGCCCATCAAATTGCTAAAGTCCAAGATGTATGGGACAGTTTGGGATATGTTTTCTAACTTACAGATCAAAAATATAACACCTAAAGCCCAAGATTTCGCTCTTTCAAGCCCCGCTTTCAAAGATCCGACATCAAAGACCAAAACCCTAATGCGTAACGATATAAAAGGATTGAAAGCATGAACCGAGGCAAAGCTATTGATTTCAAAAAAACCCTAACAGAATATTCGGACAAAAAACCCAGAAGCATCATACAACCAAAAACCCAGAGACGCAAGAACACTCAAAAGAAAACCCAGAGCATTCGAATAGAAACCGAATCAAACAAAACCAAAGATCCATTATAGGACCGTAACATGTCAAACACCCATGTAAACCCAAAAATAGCATAAAGTCATCATTTCCCGAATCATAAACCCCTTCAGAAATTCGAAAATAGCCAGAAAGAAGCAAAGATTCGAAAGGTAATACCCGGTTCGGCCGCGGAAGGAGGAGGTTGCGAACACTGTGTCGCCATCCTTCTCCCTTCCTCAACTCCATTTTACTTTTTTTTGCATCGTTACCATCATCATCATCGTTTAGGGCCTAGGGTCTCGTTTCTTTTTTCCCGTTCCGATTTTTCACAACCTGCAAAACACAGTAGTCAAAAAACCAGCTTCTTTTCAGAAATCGTATAACCAGTAAAAGAGAGTAACAGATCGTGAGCATGAGAGGCGAAAATCGCGGAGAGATCGCGAGACATCGTGAGCGACGGTGAGTCCGAGTGAGACAACGGCGAGATGAGAGAGTGAAGAACCACGATCGAGCGAGAGCGGCGCCGGTAACGGAGAGAGGCGATGAGATGAGAGCGGCGGCGGTTAGGTTTTTGAGAAGAAGAGAGAAAGCTGAGGTAAATCGTGAGAGTGAGAAAGTGAGAGTTTTCTTTTCCATTTTTGTTTAAGTTTATTTTAGTGGATTATATAATTAAGGTTTAAATCACTTAATTTAATTTTAGAATATTTAAACTTTGGTTAAAAAACTGGTTTTGATTTATTTTTATAAAATCTGTTATATTTTTCTTTTTGTTACTATTATGTTAGTTTTTTTTTTATATATAAAATAACTTAGTTTAGATTAATGATTAAAATAACCAAGATTAATGTTTAAGTTATTTTGGTAAATAAAAAACATTAGTTTAAAGATTTTTTTTTATATATATGTTTAATGTTTATCTAACCAATAAATAGATTAATATAGTAGGATGTGAGTTGTTTAGTCCAGGTGGTGACACTTGTCACCACCTGTTTGGTCTATTTCGAATCTGGTGTGTGTAAGTGTATTGTATCAATGTTGCACCCTCCTGCCATAAGCCATCGGATCTGATGAGGTCCAGATCCGACGATCCAGAATGGTGGACCACACTGCTTCATGAAGCATCTCATACAAGATCCAAAGAAGATTTTGGGCTTGGGCTCGATTGCTATCTACACCCTCCGATTAAAGCTCCAATCGTGCCCATTTCTCAACTTTTTCTTTAAAATTTATATTATGCAAGTTTTTTTATTATTATTATACAATGATGTATTAAATAATATTTTGGCATATGGTAGTTTTTTATTTGTTGAATTACCAATTAAATTGTTAATTGATTTTTCATCAAGTAAAAGAATATCTATACTAATAATTATTTAAATTCCGATATTGTATTGTGTGTTAATTTATTTTCTTTATTTTATCCGCTATTACATTATCCGCTTGCATGTTTATTACGCGATTGAACACTCCACACTCACATTAATATAAAATCAACAACGCCTCCGCTCTCTCATTTTGGTTACCCACACCAAATTCTCTAAGGGTCTCATGGTTGGGGATGGGCATGGCCATCCTCACGAGGTTAATTAAGGCCCTCGTTGCCTTGATTAATCATAACCCAAAAAAGAATTGGTCCACATACCAATCACCATGCACCAGGGTCTCATGGTTAATCAAGTCCATATACTTGGTTGACCATAACCCGAAATATCATTTCTCTACGTCCGACGCCGCAATTTTCAACGTAGTGTTATGGTACTTAATTAAGTTGTTAGAGGTTCGCCCAACAATTTAATTAAAATGTAAAGTATTTGGGCCATTAGAGGGAAACCCAATGACTCGAATACTTTATTCCATACACTTGAAAATCTAAAACACTTTCAAATTAAATTAATTAATTGAATTTGTTTTCAAAAATCAATTTTTCTACAAAAAACAAAAAAATATAGTGTTATGGTACTTAATTAAATTGTTAGAGGTTCGCCCAACGATTTAATTAAAAATGTAAAGTATTTGGGCCATTAGAGGGTAACCCAATGACTTAAATACTTTATTCCATAACACTTAATAAAAAGTGGACTTTGTTTCACCTCACTTCTTTCATAATAAAGATTTTGGATGAGAGAAGATCGGTTGACCTCAATCACCAATCTCGAGTGCCGAATTCGTTAGAGGATATCCCGACGTTTTGGTACTTGTCATCTACCATTAAAATCAGTTCAACCCATTCAAATTCATTTTCCGCTCATACGCGGTCATCAAAAACATTTTCAATTAAAATCAATACAAACAATCCAAGACATTTTCAACAAGAACTACGGAGTTTTGACTTTCCCATTGCACGAGGGAATACGTAGGCACGCGGTTTCGAAACCGTGTCAAACTCAAAATAATAACAAACAAATCCATTTTCTTTTATTTATTCAGGATTTAGAAATTAGCGATTACACACACAAACACATTTCGAACTAAATGGGTCCCATCGAATACGATGGACGTAAGAGGTGCTAATACCTTCTTCGCAGAATCGACCCGAATCCATGCTTTTTGGTCTTGTAGACCGCCTTATCCGGTTGTTGTGGGTTTTATCTATATTTCCCCGTTCTTTCTAAGAACAAATAAAATTAGGTGGCGATTTCATTGTTTTTTTTAAAAATTCATTTTAAATGATTTTTGAAAATCGAGTTGCTTCAGAAACCTCGTATGGATGCCTTCTTGAAGTCACTGGACAATAAAGCTTGGAGAGCTGCTGACAGAGGATGGAAACATCCCATCAAAATTGAGAAAGATGGGACTACTAGCCTGAAACCTGAGGAAGAATGGAGCAAAGAAGAAGAGGAGTTAGCTCTGGGAAACTCTAAAGCATTGAATGCCTTGTTCAATGGAATTGATAGAAACATTTTTAGACTAGTACATCAGTGTGAACTGGCCAAGGATGTTTGGGACACTCTCAAAACCACTCATGAGGGTACATCCAAGGTAAAAATGTCAAGACTTCGGATGCTCACTACCAAATTTGAGAATCTGAGATGAAGGAAGATGAGACCATTCATGAGTTTCACATGAACATCTTGAGATTGCCAACAACACTGTGAGAATTGGGATGAAGATGTCAAGAAAAGTGGTGATAAAGATTCTTAGATCTTTGCCTAAAAGGTTTGCAATGAAAGTGACTTCTATAGAAGAAGCTCAGGATATCTACAGCTTGAAGGTAGATGAACTCATTGGTTCACTCCAGACATTTGAGATGCGGATCAGTGAAAATGTTGACAAGAAGAACAAGAGCATAGCCTTTGTATCCAATGCTGAAGAGGAAAGAAAGGAGAGTGATGAAGAGAATCTATCAGAAGCTATAGCTATGCTTGGAAGGCAGTTCAACAAAATCATCAAGAGAATGGACCAGAAGCCAAGATCAAATGTCAAGAACATTTCCATTAACATCAGAAGATCCTATGATTCAAGCAGAAGAACTAAGCCTGAAGAAAAGGGAAATCAAAGCAGAGGAATCCAATGTCATGGATGTGAAGGATTTTGACACATTAGAGTTGAATGTCCTACCTTTCTAAAGAAACAAAAGAAAGGAATGTCTGTCACTTGGTTTTATGGTGACTCAGAAAGTGACTCTGAAGAAGAATCAGCTAAACTAGTTACTACACTAACTGGTGTTTGTAACTCTGACAATGATTCAAGTGATGAGGAACTAACGTTTGAAGAACTTGCTGACTCCTACAAGAAGTCGCATCGAGTGTCAAGTCTGCCAACAAAATGAAAAGCAGAAGAAGCTCATAGTTAAGTTGGAAGCTGAGAAGAAGGTAGACATTGAAACTATAAGTCATCTCAAAGGTGAAGTTCTTGTGTTGAACTCCAAACTAGATCAGATGACAAAGTCTGTCAGGATGCTAACAAATGGAACTGACAAGTTGGAAGAAATACTACAAACTGGACAAAATGCAGGAAACTTGTTTGGTCTAGGATTTGTGGCTGCAAAGGAATCTGTTTTTGACATAAAGAAACCTAGGCCTGATAAACAAATGTCAAAACAGATGTCACAACATAGGGCTCAACATCAAGGACAAAGAAACATGAAGAAAAGAATACCAAAGATGGAAATGTCGTTATTGTGGAAGGTTTGGCCACATAAAACCAGTCTGTTTCAGATTATATGGGTATCCTAACCAGACTCCACATGTCAAACCTAAAACTAACAGGACACCAAATAATCAACAATGGATGAAAAAGACTGCAGCCTTGATAGCTCACACCTCTCTTAGAGTCTCTGCCAAAGAAGACTGGTACATTGACAGTGGATGTTCTAAACATATGACTGGGATCAAGAATTTGCTAAGTGACATCAACCCTCATTCAACCAACTCTATCACTTTTGGAGATGGAGCTAGAGGAGAAATCAAAGGTGTTGGAAAATTGACTGCCCTAGAGTCCCAAACTTGAATGAAGCATTACTGGTAAATGGATTAACTGCCAACCTCATTAGTATCAGTCAACTATGTGATCTAGGATTCAAAGTCAACTTCACCAAGTCTGAATGCCTTGTTACAAATGAAAAACAAGAAGTTGTAATGAGAGGAGTCAGATTAAAAGATAACTGTTACTTATGGGAGTCTAAGGACACCAACTACTCTTCTGTGTGCTCCATAGCCAAAGAAGAAAAGGAAGTGAAACTGTGGCACCAAAAACTTGGCCATTTACATCTTAGAGGAATGAAAAAGATCATATCCATGGAAGCTGTCAGAGGGATTCCAAAGCTTCAGATTGATGAAGGAAGAGTCTGTGGTGAATGTTAGGTTGGGAAGCAAACTAGAATGTCACATCCAAAGACAAGACACCTAACCACCTCCAAGGTTCTAGAACTGCTACACATGCATTTGATGGGTCCCATGCAGGTAGAAAGTCTTGGTGGGAAGAGATATGCCTATGTTGTTGTTGATGATTTTTCAAGATACACCTGGATAAACTTCATTAGAGAAAAATCTGATGTATTTGATGTCTTTAAAGAACTGTGAAAAAGACTTTAAAAAGAAAAAGAAGGCTGCATTATCAGGATCAAAAGTGATCATGGTAAGGAATTTGAGAATATTAAGTTTGATGAATTATGCTTTTCAGAAGGGATCAATCATGAGTTCTCTTCACCCATAAGTCCTCAGCAAAATGGAGTTGTTGAAAGGAAAAACAGAACCATACAGGAATCTGCTAGAGCAATGATACATGCCAAGAAACTTCCTATCCACTTTTGGGCTGAAGCTATGAATACAGCTTGCTATGTCCACAACAGGGTCACATGGAGAAAGGGAACATTATCCACTCTATATGAAATATGGAAAGGAAGAAAGCCTACTGTGAAGTACTTCCATGTCTTTGGGAGCAAATGTTATATTCTGACAGATTGTGAACAAAGGAGAAAGAAGGACCCTAAGAGTGATGAAGGAATATTCCTGGGATACTCTACCAACAGCAGAGTGTATAGGGTGTTCAATTCCAGGACCAAAGTTATGATGGAATCTATAAATGTCACAGTTGATGATCACCATGAGGAAACCAATGTCCCATATGATGTTGAGACATTCTTTGACACTCCCATACAAGTGTCTACAAAAGTTGATGTGTCTAATCCTACTTCATCAGAGTCTGAATCAAAGGAAGCTAACAAAGACCCTTCCATCAGAATTCAGAAAGATCATCCCAAAGAACTCATCATAGGAGATCCTAACAGTGGAGTCACTACAAGATCTAGAGAAATCATCTCAAACCCTTGTTTTGTGTCTAAGATTGAACCAAAGAATGTTTAAGAAGCTTTGACTGATGAATACTGGATTGGTGCCATGCAGGATGAATTGAACCAGTTCAAACAACATGAGGTATGAGAGTTAGTTCCTAGACCTGAACGAACAAATATCATTGGCACAAAATGGATATACAAAAACAAGTCTGATGTTGAAGGAATTGTCACCAGGAATAAGGCAAGGCTTGTTGCACAAGGATACACTCAAGTTGAAGGGGTTGATTTTGATGAAACATTTTCTCCTGTAGCCAGGCTGGAAGCAATCAGACTACTCTTGGGAGTTGTTTGCCTTCTGAAGTTCAAGCTGCTTCAAATGGATGTGAAAAGTTCCTTCCTAAATGGGTACTTAAATGAGGAAGTATATGTGGAACAGCCTAAAGGGTTTGTGGATCCAAACTGTCCTGATCATGTATACAAATTGAGAAAAGCATTATATGGTATGAAACAAGCTCCTAGAGCTTGGTATGAAAGGATAACAAAGTTCCTTACTAACAAAGGGTACAGGAAATGAGGATTGAACAAAACTCTTTTTGTGAAGGATGAAGGAGGAAAAATAATGGTAGCTCAAATTTATGTTGATGACATAGTGTTTGGAGGAATGTCAGATAAAATGGTTAAACATTTTGCTGATCAGATGCAAGTTGAATTTGAAATGAGCCTCATTGGAGAATTGACCTACTTTCTTGGGCTACAAGTCACACAGATGGAAGATTCAATTTTTCTTTCTCAAAGCAAGTATGCCAAGAATATTGTCAAGAAGTTTGGGATGGAGAATTCCAGTCATAAAAGAACTCCTGCCCCTACTCATCTAAAGCTGTCCAAAGACACAAGTGGCACATGTGTGGATCAAAGCTTGTACAGAAGTATGATAGGAAGTTTACTATACTTAACAGCCAGCAGACCTGACATAGCCTTTGCAATTGGAGTATGTGCAAGGTACCAGGCTGAACCCAAGGTGAGTCACATAAACCAGGTGAAAAGAATTCTGAAGTATGTGAGTGGAACCTACAACTATTGTATACTGTACTCTCATGGATGTGATCCTATCTTGTCTGGTTATTATGATGTTGATTAGGCTAGTAGTGCTGATGATAGAAAGAGTACCTCTGGAGGATGTTTCTTTTTAGGAAACAACCATATCTCTTGGTTCCGTAAGAAACAAAATTGTGTGTCCCTATCTACTGCTGAAGCTGAACACATAGCAGCTGGTAGCAGTTGTTCTCAAATGATCTGGATGAAACAGATGCTGACTGAGTACAATGTCACACAAAATTTCATGACATTATACTGTGACAACCTGAGTGCTATTAATATATCCAAGAATCCTATATAGCACAACAGGACTAAGCAAATTGACATTAGACATCACTTCATCAGAGATCTTGTGGAAGAGAAAGTGATTAAGTTGGAGCATGTTGCCACTGATCTACAACTGGCTGATATTTTTACCAAGGCACTGGATGTTAGTCAGTTTGAAAACTTAAGGGGCAAGCTAGATATCTTCCAATATGAAGAGTTGTAGCAATTAATTTTGTTTAAAACAAGGGCTGAGAGAGATATTTTAATTAAGTTAATTGTGATTGGGCTAATAACTAGTTTCCCTTCTTCTTTCCAAATACTTCAGAAGAGGAATAGTCACATTTATACCTTCACCCTCACAGTTTGGACGATCTCTATCCATTCTCACAGAAGAAAGTTTAAACCTTGTTTAACCCTATACTCTCTGTTCATCAAGATGTCACAACAATCTCTTTCATCGTCTTCTCAGAAGACTACCTCTTCCTCATCCACTGACACGGATTCTAGGGAAAACATGAATCCCAAAGAGGTTCTTGAGATAACACCTTTTCGTGCAATGGCAGCTGATCCTACTAAAGTCAAGAAGATGTGAACTCCACATGCAAGAAGATCGCAGGCTTCTCCTTCTGGTAAATTTGCTCAAACTTCATCTTCTGTTCCCCCTGAAATAGCTAATAGGGAGGGTACTACTTATGTCCACCAAGCCATTGTTATATTAGTGACTAGAATTCTTAATGAAAACCATGTTGTTCCTGGTGTTTCTGTACCCCTGAACCAAGAAGCTGCTAGCCCTAACATAGAAAGTAACCCCAATGTCACTCAGAATGTTGAGACAAGTGATAACAACATTGAGGAATCTCCTGCAAAACCTGATGATCATCAGAATACTGCTGATAAGGCTGATGAGACTCCTGTTATAGATGTTGATGAGGAATTTTCTGATAATGATCTGATTGCTAATTGTAATCCTAGCATAGCAAGAAGACTAATGACTAGAAAAGAGAAACATGGTGCTGTTCAAAGCCTCTCCAAAGAGAAGGCTGCTAAAGTTGATTCTGAAAAGGTTGAGCCTGAGTGCAAGGCTAGAGTAGGTACTGTAAAAGACCAATCAGCTGGATCTTCCAAAGGCAAAGGCAAAGGCAAGGTGAAATCAAAGAGAGCTGCTGATAGTCCTTCAAAACACTTGAGCAAATTAGTGTCCAAGAAGAGGAAAGCTCCTGCATCATCTGAAACTGATGAAAGCTCTGACTTTGATTTTGATGTTGAGAGCAATGTTCCAGACATTCCTCTCAGGAAGAAGCCCACATCAGGAAAATTGGCCAAGGTTCCTGATGTTGCTATTGATAATATTTCCTTTCATCATCCTGAGAATGCTAGCAGGTGGAAATATGTGTTCTTGAAAAGAATAGCACTAGAAAGAGAGCTGAACAACAATGCCCTTGATTGCAAGGATGTAATGGACCTCATAAAATTTGTTGGACTAATGAAAACAATTGTCAAATTTTCTAGATGCTATGAGATTCTTGTCAAAGAATTCATTATGAATTTATCTGTTGATTGTGTTGATGGAAAATCAGAAGATTTTAGGTGCGTGTATGTGAGAGGAAGGAAGATTAGTTTCTCTCTATCTGTGATCAACAAATACTTGGGGAGGCCTGATGAAGCTCAGCCTGAGCTAGAAGTCACTGACAACCAGGTTTGTCAAGTTATCACTGCCCAGCAAGTCAAGCACTAGCCTTTGAAAGGGAAGTTATCTGCCAGCAAACTCAGTGTGAAGTTTCCTATGCTGCACAAGATTGGAGCAACCAACTGGGTCCCCACCAACCACAAATCTACCATCTCTACTGGATTGGGAAGATTTATTTATGCTGTTGGAAACAGAACCAAATTTGATTATGGCAGCTACATCTTTGAGCAAACAATGAAACATGCTGAAAGTTATGCTATTAAAGGTCCTATAGCTTTTCCCTCCCTCCTATGTGGTATCATTATGGATCAGTATCCTGACATCCTGGTGGAAAAAGACACTGTATGCAAAAGAGCCCCTGCACTTGGATTTCATTACAAGCTGTTTCAGGGAACACATGTCCCTGATATTGTTATGACATCTGCTGAGACATCAAATGTCAAAGCTAATTCCAAGAAAGCTGATGTTATTGCTGTGCTGAGAGAGACCTGCAGAGAGCTTGAGGCAAGAAAGAGATCACTTGAAGAGCTGATCACTGCCCTGAAATAGGAGAAGGATGACATAGAGGTTGAGGATGAAAGGCTCGAAGAGGATGCTGATGAAGAACAACATGATGGCTCTGCAAGCAGCTCAATGAAGATGTCGCTAAAACAGTGGTTTCATCGAGATGACAAGGTTCAAGTTCTCCGTTCGATACATCAAAGCCAATAGTCGTTGTTGATCTATGTTGCTGATGAGCCTATGTTCTGTTTCTGTTTGTTGTTTTGATAACTTGGATTTATGTTGATTTTTCTGCTGATTGTATAACTTGATTTCTGGGATTTTATAATGGTTCCTTTGGCCCATTTATGGCTAAAAAGGGGGAGAAGTAATTGGTAGAATTTGTCTTAATTGGGTGTTTGATAGTTTAGTCTAATTGTTTTTAATATTCTACTACTTTAGTTTGATCTCTGATAGTTTAGTTGTTTTAGCAAAAATTTGTCAAAGGGGGAGTTTGTAAGTGTTTTTATGTTGGCTGTAATTTTTGGTAAAACCAGATTATGACAATGTCATGACTGATGTCATGACATTCTGGGTTGAAGACAAATTCTGCAGAAGGAATGTTCTACAGGTACAACTCAGTTTGATTGCATAACATAATGATTATGTTATGATCAGATGTACTGGATTCTGCAATATCAGTGATCAGGATGTATGATGTCATGACCAATGTTAAGACATCCTGTACTAATTAAGTTGTTGTGCGGATTTATATTTCCTGAGAGTTTTCAGGAATCTGTTGGGCTGTTCTGAGTTGGATTAATTTGTTTGGATCTTGTGCTCACGTAGACTTTAGGTTAACTCTGTTTAACCCTAATCGGTTATGTTGCAAAGACCAAGTCTTTAGGTTAACTTTGTGTTCGCGTTAAAAAGTGACGCGCGAGGGAATCGAATCTGAATTCGAATTCTCTGGCTCGAAACGATTTACTCTTTTGATTTGTTTATAAAGATGCCGCGAGCATCAAGCTATATTATTTCCAACATAAGAAAAATGATTATGAAAAAGGGGAAAGCTGCAATACCCTCAATTGATATGATATACGTTACGACTAGCGCAAACTAGACGCAACGCATTGGGGAGATTCCGGGCAAAGGGGTTTGTCATATAAAGGGAATAGATGGAGCACCCTAAATATATCTAGTTATCTATAGCTTTATATATGAATATGTTTGATATGTTTGTGTGTTTTAAATTTCTATTTCTATGATTGGGAAAGTTTCTCCTTTGGATTTTAAGAAAGGTAGATTATGTAGGATCCTAGGTTTTGTTATTATTGTGCTCGCAAAGATCATTGGAATCTTCTGCATACATATCCCTTAATGGGAATCAGAGCATTTGTAGCTCGGATCTAATGGGATCTATGGTTTTGTTTGGTTTGAGGGAGAAAGAAATTTGTTCGGCAAGGATGAGACCTTGTGCCTACGTATTCTCAAAGGGATGTTGAGAAAGTCAGAGCAATCGTAGTTCCCACTTATGCTAGTGGAAGCAAAGGAAGTTATTAAGAGACAGAGACAAATGTCATCTTAATGAAAAATGTATCTAATCTATTTCATCACATACATTTTGAAAGGTTGATTGATTGAAATCTTTCATCTTAAGTTATAGGTGTTTTGCTTGAGTGTACAAGCGTTACCACTTACGAGTTTTAGAAAGATGTTTGAAAAAGATGATTGAATCTTTAATTGTAAGCATTGTGTTTTGCTTGAGTGTGCGCTACCATTTCACGATTAAGAGATGTTTTGGTATCTTTCTTGTTTGATGTCCAAGAGAAGGCTAAACTCAATGAGGAGTTCTTTGAACGAAGCCCAAGAGGAGGCTGACTCAACAGGGAGTGTTGTTACATATGAAGCCTAAGCGAGGCTAAACTCGATGAATGAGTTTTCTTATATGAAGCCTAAGAGGAGGCTAAACTCAGCTGAATGAGTTTTCTTATATGAAGCCTAAGAGGAGGCTAAACTCAGATGAATGAGTTATCTTATACGAAGCCTAAGAGGAGGCTAAACTCAGATGAATGAGTTATCTTATACGAAGCCTAAGAGGAGGCTAAACTCTGCGGGGAACTTAATTGTTAGACTAGTTGTTATGTTATAACAAGACAGTTATATAAACAAGTGTATGAACTTTATTCACAGGAGTTTATAAAGGAAATATAAACAAATGCGTAATGTTTATTTGCAAGAGTTTATGAAGGAAATACAAACAATGTGTATATAACAATCGTTTAAAGTAAGTCTAATTTGATTATTTACAAGTTTGAATGTACAAGAAAACGAATATGTATACGAAGGGTGATTATGTACAAGGGAAATTATTATGTACATAGGAGGGTTGGGACTTACACCGTGAGGGAGGCCCACTGGTTTAAGAGCAGTTTCACCGGGAATAATGCTCCTCTTAATACCAATGGAAATGGTGTATAAACAAGCGAATAAACGAACGAAAGTTTGCTATACTTGAATATTTTCAAAGGTATCTGTATTATGTACAAGTAAAATTGATATGTACATGAAAGAATTTGATATGTACAAGTAAATAGCTTATGTACATAAAAAGAATTGGGACTTACACCGTAAGGGAGGCCCACGATCGATTAAGAAATTCGAGAAAAAACGGGTTCGGTTTTATCTTCAAATTGGGTCGATCATGGAAAAAAGATGTGTAAGTTGGTTGAAATGTTTTGAAAAGGTCTTGAAAGTGTTTTTGAAAGATGAAATATATCCACAAGAATTTTGAAAAAGTTTCGAGTTTCGAAAGTTTGAAAAGAACATCTTTGAAAAGTACTTGAAAAGTACTTAAAACATCTCGTTTTCGGCTCGATGAAAATATAATCAAAAGAGAATATTTTTGGATTTTTTGACATCATCACAAAATAGACATGTTAAATGACAAGTGTGCAAAAAATCACCTCAAAATGAGGAGTTTTGATTGGGTTTTGAAAGCATTGAAGTTTGAAAAAAATGTGAAGAGAAAAGCAAAAAATTTGGCAAAATGGTCCCAAGGGGACTCGAACCTGGGACCATTGGGCAAGGCAAGGCAAGTGACTTAAGAGTGAGCTGGCAACCGCTGGGGCGGCAATACATCCGTTCATTTATGCCATTCCATGTTATTATATTATAAACTTATTATTTGAATTTGAAAAAACAACAAGAACACGCGCGAACTCGTTCTTCTTCTTCCTCAATCCTCATTCAAACCCAGATTCTTTGTTTCTCAATGAAAATGCATGATGTAAACATCAAACTTGGACGAAATTTAACCAGGAACATGATAGTGGTGATTAATTCCATTTATTTTTAGTGTTAGATGATTAAATTTCCCAAAAACATGAAGAACCCTAATTCTAAAAATTCAAAGTGAAATCGTGTATGGCTATGGAATTAAGCAATTGATTGAGGGTTATCAATCAGTGAGGGTGCAGAAACAAAACGGCCAAGCCATTTTTGAACTGGAAGTTAGAAAATATGAAGTTCAAAGTTTTAGTTCTTACCTCTTGAAGCTGGACTTTGATTCTTCGAAGGAGGTGTTACAGAGTTGCTTTGATGATTGCTATAGCACCAGACCTCATGGAACGTGTGGAAGTGCTATGCTTGCTTTGAAACAACCTAGATCATCCTGACCAAGTCCAACTGCAATTCCTTGGCATGAGTTTCGAATTCGAGCTTGAAGGTGTTACAGTTCAAGGAAGATGATTTGTATCACTCATATGAAGCATGTTGATGATGTTCAAATGATAAAATCAAGATTAGCTCGAGCCAATTAATGCTTGAATGTTAAGGCAGTTTTTACAAGTTTGGAAATTTGACAAGCAATTATGGTTTTTAGTTATTCTTGAGTTGATTTTAAGTTTCAAACAAGTTCTATTTGATGTTTAAGACATGTTAGACACCAAGTTTCTCACAGATTTTACCAGATTTGCAAAAATGCAAAATTCTCACTTTTGAACCATAAAACTTGAATTTCAAGAAAAGAGAGTGAATGCTTGTTTTGCATAGCTTTGGTGTGGTTTCAATTTGAAAACATGACCTCTATTTATAGGCCAAGAAAACAGAATGATTTGGCAAAAATCATTGAAGGAAACTTGCAACTTGGTTAAGAGGTCATAATGGAATCTTTTTCATTTAATGCAAAAGTTACTTTCTTTAACCATGGTTAAGTTTCCTTCTTTGATCCAATCCTATCTTCAATCATTCAAGCTGATATTTATCAGTTACTAGCTGCCTCTAAGTGATGACAAGGCATCTAGAAGGAGAAAATGCAAAAAAATGACCTATATTTTTGAAGTATGAACTTGAAATCCATGGCTTTTGGAGCTTTATGTTTCAAAATCAAAGGTATAGCTAGACAAGATGGTTTTGTAAGTTCTTGGACATTTTGGAAAGCTTGTAACAAGGGCTACAACTTTCATCTTTTGAGTTTTTTCTAATTCCAAATGGAGCTATGTGAAAAAGTGCCATGAAAGTAGGAAAAAACATGAAATGTTTAACACTTAAAAATTTTCTAAGTGTTGAAAATTTTGACTTTTTGTTGACTTTTCCAAATTTCTTGATTTTTTATGATCATGATGGATCATTTGAAGTATTTTGATGATTGAAAAAGTTTTGTCTTGAAAAAATTGACCAAAAGTCAAAGTTTGACTTTTCAGTGCAGATGAAATTTCATCAAATGATCCAGAAATTGACTGATGAAAAATGTGAACTTCTGTGATGTTTTGAATCAATAAATTAGGTCAAGATGCTGATTTGAAGATATGAAGATCAATCTCCAGGCAAAAAAGTCATTCATTGATTAGAAAGTCAATGATTCCCTATCCTCGATAAAAACCCTAATTGGTCGATCCTTGATACATCATGAGAAAAGTTGGATATCTGAAGATCAAAGGTTGATGATTTGATTAAGATAGATCATTTGAGGTGAGTGAAAACTCAAACCCTAATTGATCTCCTCTTGAGCAGATGAAATTTTGATGAACCCTGATTTTGATTTCTAGAAGCCACACACGATCAATTCTGTTCTAAACTGTTAGTGATGCAGTGATGCATATTGTCATACCCCAAATTTTGACCTAATATACCACCTTACATTTGCATCATTTGCATAACTAATGCCTTTATAGATTAATCGTGTAGTATCATTCATGTTTAATTAGGGTTTCATCAGATTTTCATCTGATTCAAGAGGCAATCAATTAGGGTTTGAGTTTTTCTCACCTCATTTGATCTATCTTGATCAAAATATCAGCCTTCAATCTTCAGATATCCATTTTTTCTCATAGATCAATCGAGGATCGACCAATTAGGTTTTGATCGCAGTGAGTTTTCTCCGACTTTTGAGCAAGAAATGACTTTTGGATAGAGATTGGTCATTATATCTTAGATACAACATCTTGACCTAATTTCTCGATTCAAAACATCCGTAAGTTCACAGACTTTATCACCAATTTCGTAAACATCCGATGAAATTTCATCTCACCGAAAAGTCAAACTTTGACTTTGGTCAAATTTTTCAAAACAAAACTTTTCAATCATCAAAATACTTCAAATGATCCATCATGATCATAAAAATCAAAGAATTTGAAAAGTCAACAAAAGTCAAAGTTCTAACACTTAGAAAATTTTCTAAGTGTTGAAATTTTATTTTTCCAAACTTCATGCCATTTTTTCACCTAGTTCCAATTTGAATTGGGAAAACTCAAAACATGAAAGTTGTAGCTTGTGAAACAAGCTTCCAAAATGTCCAAGAACTCTCAAATCCATGGAGTCTAGCTATACTTTTGAAATTGAAACATAAGGCTTCATGAACTTGATTTTCAAAATCCAAAACATCAAATTATAGGTCATTTTGTGATTTTCTCATTTAGACCACTTGCAACCATGCCAAATGGATTGTTGAACTGATAAATATCAGCTTGAAGTAATAATTGAGATGAGATAGGATCAAAGTGAAAATAGCACATGGTTAAAAAGGAAACTTCCTTTCCTTTACAAATGTCATTCTTACCCTTAAGGCATCTTTGATTTTCCAATTGCCATGTACTTGCCTAACATTTCGAATCTTTTGGCCTATAAATAGATCACATTTCAAGTCTAAAACGATACCAAAGCAATGCAAATCCATGCTTTCTCTACTTTCTTGAAAATCACAATATAGTGCAAAATTGAGAAACATTGCATTTTGAAATCGCTTAAAACCATGTTGAAATTTGGTGTCTAACATAACATATAATCAATATGGAACATGTTTGAATCATAAAATCAACACAAGAACCACTGAAAATCAGATTTCACTTTCCATTTTTCAAACTTTCCAAAACTGCCATAGAATTCGAATTTGAAGTTTGGTTTGATTAAATTGTGTTGTGAGCATCCTAACACCTTCCATGTACCTCATGTACATGATCCATCATTGGCAAGCAACTCGTTGTGTTTAACATCGATTTCGAGCTTCCATTTTTGAATTGTGCAGGTGGACTTGTGTAGCACGATCCAGCTTGATTCAAGAAGTGCAGATCATCCATTTAGCTTCCATACATGCCGATGATGCTCAAATGATCAAGAAACAGTTCTGAAACACTCTTGCATTGAATTCGATCTCCACTTACACAGGTTAGAACACGAACTGGGATATCACAATTCTTTGAACTTAAACAAAAAAACTCTTGGCCGATCTCTTTCTGCACTCATAACGATCATAAGCCCTCAAGAAAATCAAAGAATCATCAACTACACATCATTTAATTTGAAAACTCAGCCTAGGGTTCATCGTGGTTCCCAGAAATTCAAGCATGCTAGGTTAAATATAAATGCAATTAACATCCACCTTCATATTCGTGACGAAAAACCGAGCAATTTTGATTTTTACTTCATTCAATTTCATTAAGAAATGAAGATTTTAGCTTGAATTTTGCAATCTGAAGATCAAACATGAAGAACATGGATGCGCGCGTGTTCTTGATTTTTTTTTTCAAATTTAAATATTCCAATACTTTGCCTACACGTGTTTTGATCCACTAAACACAGATGCGCGTTTGGCTCAGTGGTAGCTTGCTTGCCTTTAAAGGTTTTCTGCCACGTGTGCTACCCAATGGTCATGGGTTCAACTCCCATCAGGACCATTTCTTTTTTCAAACTTTCATATTTTTTCATGTTTTTTTACAAAACTTCACAATTTTTTTTAACTAATCAAAACTCCTTATTTTAAGGTGATTTTTCGTACACTTGTTAATAAATACATCTATTTTATGATAGTGCAAAAATTTTCAGAAAAAACTTTCATCTGATTATATTTTAATCGAGCCGAAAACGACGTTCTGAACACTTTTTCAAACCTCCTTTTTAGGTGAAATTTTCAAGTTTTCGACTTCCGATTCTTTTCAAAACTTTTCATAAATGAACCTCACATTTCAAAACATTTCATCAAACTTACATCTTTTACCACGATCGATCCGATTGAAACGATAAAATCAAATTCGTTTTCTCTCGAATTTCTCAATCGATCATGGGCCACCCTTATGGTGTAAGTCCCAACTTTTGTACATATTTAGTTTTACTTGTACATACTCAAATCATCATTGTCAATATTCAAACATAAACAATTTTTTTCGCTTTTTTTCATTCGCTTGTTTATACACTGAATACCATTGGTATTGAAAGGAGCATTATTCCCTGTGAAACTACTTTCAAACCAATGGGCCACCCTTATGGTGTAAGTCCCAACCCTCCTATGTACATCCATCTTTTTCGTACATAAATACTGCTCGTGTACATATTCATTTCTTGTACACAGCTCAAACTTGTAAATAATCAAGTTACGCTGCTTTTAAACGCTCGTTTCATGTATACTTGTTTATATTTCATAAACTTCTATCAATAAACATCATTGCATTGTTTATATTTCCTTCATAAACTCCCCGTGAATACATATCACACACACACACACACACTTGTTTATACAATTGTCTAATTATAACATAACAATTAGTCTAACCAATAGGTTCCCACGCTTGTAGCCTCCGCTGGGCTTTATACAAGATAATTCATCTCCAGATGAGTTTAGCCTCCACTTGGGCTTTATACAAGATAACTCTCCCTACGTAGTTCAGCCTCCTCTTAGGCTTCATATAAGAAAACTCATTCATCCGAGTTTAGCCTCCGCTTAGGCTTCATATAAGACAACACTCGCTGAGTCACCTCCTCTTAGGCTTCGCTCAAAAGAACCTCATTGAGTTTAGCTCTTAGGCATCATACAATGAAAGAGACAGAAATCTCTTAACAGCCTCCTATTGGGCTCCCAATACAAAGAATCACCCGCTAAGATAACCCCTGAAGGATGGTTTCCCGGTGAAATCACTTTCAAATCCCCAGAGAGTAAAATTTCCCGGTGAAATTGCTCTTAATTCCAAAAGGATGGTTTCTCGGTGAAATCCCTTTTAAAACAAAGCCAGCCATACCCTATAGCTTCCTCTTGAGCTTCATACAAGGACCTCGATGACCCCTAATGCCTCCTCTTGGGCTTACAATACAAGGACCCATGGGCTTCTTAAAAGCATCCCTTTAAATCCAATCAATTTCTCCTTGAGATTTAGACATTCATCATCTCTATGGAAGAAGTATCTCATCTATTACATCACATACAGTCAAAAACTTTTTCAAACTATTTTCAAACAAAACATCTCTTAATTGTAAGTGGTAACGCTTGTACACTCAAGCAAAACACCCAATGCTTACAGTTAAAAGATTCAATCATTTTTTCAAACATCTTTCTTAAACATGTAAGTGGTAACGCTTGTACACTCAAGCAAAACACCTATAACTTACGACGAAAGATTTTTATCAATCAAACTTTCAAAAATGTATGTGATGAAATAGATTAGATACATTTTTCATTAAGATGACATTTGCCTGTCTCTTACTAACATCCCGTTGCTTTCCACTAGCATAAGTGGGAACTACGATTGCTCTGACTTTCTCAACATCCTTTGAGAATACGAGGCACAAGGTCTCATCCTTGCCGAGCAAATTTCTTTTCTCTCAAGACCAAACAAACCATAGAACCCTTTAGATCCGAGCTACAAATGCTCGATTCCCACTAGATATGTAAGTAAGATCCACAGATCTTTATGAGCACAATAATAACAAACACTAGGATCCCACATAATCTATCATTCTTAAAATCCCAAAGGAGAAACTTTCCCAATCATAGAAATAGAAATTAAAACACACAAACATATCAAATATATTCATATATAAAGCTATAGATAACTATATATATTTAGGGTGCTCCATTTATTCCCTTTATATAACAATCCCTTTACTCGATCTCCCAATGCGCTTATGCCTAGTTTGCGCTAGTCGTTACGCATACCAATATCAATTGAGGGTATTTCAGCTTTCCCCTTTTTCATAATCATTAAATCATCTTTCTTGTGTTGAAAATAATAAAGCTTGATGCTTGCGGCATCTTTATAAACAAATCAAAAGAGTAAATCGTTTCGAGCCAGAGAATTCGAATTCATATTCAAATCCTCTAGCGCGTCACCTTTTAACGCGAACACATATGTAAGGTGGTATATTAGGTCAAAAATTAGGGTATGACAGATGCCCCTATTTAAGTTTCTTTAACCTGAGATATGAAGATGAATATCTTCGCCTCGAGATAGGTGAAGAGACTTAAATATCGGAATACGCAAATTCTTGGACCTAAGATACCAAAAAATGCAGATGATGCAAAATGATTGCAAAAGGTTTACCCAGGAGGTATCAAAGATTGATATACCGGGGGAAAGATTTGTGGGGATGACTCAACTGTTAAGAAAGGAGAATCGCTTGTTGGGAAACAAGCAATATGTCTCAATGTATGTGAATATCTGTTTCGCTTCAGGAAACGAGGAGATTACCTTCTGTCAGCCTTGTGACAATGTTTAAGGTAAATGAAGATGATATTACCAATTATCAGCCCTGTGATAGTTTATGGTAATGAGTTCTGAAGATATTACCAATTATCAGCGAAGTGATAACTATAACAAGGTAATTCTTGAGAAAATTACTAAGTATTCAGCCTTGTGAATAATAGACAATGATGGAAACAGATCTCAAATGAGTTATTTTCACAGCTACAATCTTGTCGGGGATCTCTCTTTTGAGAAGATGCGAGCATTTTGATTGAAAAGACACAAGTTTTCTTTAGATGTAAAGACAACATGAGATTTCTTGAACTTTCACGATTTGAACTTGCTAAGAAGATCAACTGTTTTATGACAAGTTTTAAGATGAAAAGGAAATAAGCAGCTCAGGAGACGAGGCTATTGCTTATTGTTTGTAGGTAGATTTTTTTTGTGAAAATCTAATCCTGAATTGATTAGAGAGGAGGTTCTTTCCAGGAATGAACTGGAAAGAAAAGGTCAATCAAAACTTTGTTCCCAATGAGGAATGCTCTTAGCTGGGGAACATGAGAAAAAAACATATTTTTCTACTTGGGGATAATCTAATGGAGAGATGACACACCCACACTTGTTTTTAGGAATAAATGCAACCTAAACCAGTGATATTGAAGCAAACATTGAGAAATGCAGAAATGCATTAATGATGCTATTATGTATGAATGATGAATGTCATGAATGTCATATGCATGCTGACGATACTTGACAAGACAACAAAAGGGATATTTGGGAAAAGGACTACGTCACAGTTCAAACAAATACTCAGCAAAATCTGCAGCCATGGTGTAGACGTTACTAATGGTGAATCTGAGTTGCATGCTTTAAACTTTTCTGAAAAAGGCATTTCATTGGAAACTTTGTTGGGAATTCTTTTTTGATAAGAATACCGTCCTTTGATGATCTCTTTTGAGGAGAAGAAGATTTCTGTAGCAGTTGTTTTATCCTTCAGAGGTCGAAACACTCATGGAGAAAACTGTTGATATTCTTTCCATGTTCATAGTTCAAAGGAAAATTTCGCTTTTATTTCAAAATTTTGAAGTAAAAATTCATTTAAAACTTTTTTTTTCCAAAAGTGATTTTTACAATAAAAGCGTTATTTTGCAAAACAGAATAAAGCAAGAATTGCAAACAGATGGGCACAAGGCTCAAATTTTATTGATAGAATGGTAATCAGCCAAAGGTGTGATTCCATGAGCTATTTACAAGAGTTGGAAGTGATAATATATTGGGAAAAGGCTACATTAAAAGCAATAACCACTATTATTCCTAACAACTTTGAATTCCAACTGGGCTTGTTGCTTTAGAAAATTTGATTGAAGATCCGTTGATGGAAGATTCTTCAGATTGACGAAGTACAGACTGATGTAGTTACTTTGTCATTTTTTTATCCTTAATTTTTGCATAGATTGCCTTTTCAGGTTTTCAATCTATCAGGATAATTTCTGTTTATTGTCTCTAATTTTTTCCCGGACCACCTTTTCGTGTTTTCACCACCAAGATGCTTATTTTGCCTAAGCCGCCTTTTCGGTTTTCGACTTAGAAATGTTTTTTTTTAGACAAAGCATTTCTTGACCGATCAAGATTTACGTGGATGCGGAAGTTCATCACCATCCATGGTTGTGAGAGTCATAGCACCGCCGTAAAAGCTTCTTTGACGATGTATGGGCCTTCGTAATTAGGAGTCCATTTGCCCCTAGAATCGTTGAAAAGATGTAATCTTTTTACACGAGGTCGCCTCTCGAAATTCACGAGGTCGAACCTTTTTGTCGAAAGCTTTCTTCATCCTTCTTTGATATAATTGTCCATGACACAGAGCGGTCAGGCGCTTTTCTTCGATTAAGTTCAGCTGGTCATATCTGCTTTGACACCACTCGGCCTCAGATAACTTAGTTTCCATGAGAACTCTCATTGATGGAATTTCAACTTCTACGGCAGACCGCCCATGCCGTATACTAGAGAAAAGGAGTTGCCCTCGTTGAAGTGCGCATCAAGCACGGTCCCATGCGAGCAAATGGCAAGATTGCGCCGCCTTTGTAGGTGATGACCATCTTCTGGACAATCTTTTTGATATTCTTGTTGGCAGCTTCAACAACGCTGTTCATCTTTGGTCGGTAAGGAGATGAGTTATGATGCTCAATCTTGAATTCCTCACATAGTTCTTTTCATCATTTTGTTGTTCAAGTTCGATCCATTATCCGTAATGATCGCATTTTGAACCCATATCGGCAAATGAGGTTGTTCTTGATGAACCTCACAACCACTTGTCTTGTAACGTTGGCGTAAGATGCTGCTTCGACCCACTTGGTGAAGTAATCAATAGCCACTAAAATGAAGCGATGTCCGTTGGACGCTTTTGGTTCAATCATCCCAATCATGTTGATGCCCCACATGGAGAAAGGCCACGAAGAAGAGAGAACGTTGAGTAGAGTCAGGCACGTGGATCTTATCTGTGAGATCCGCACTCAGGACACCTCTTAACGTGTTTACAGCAACCGGATTCCATTGTTATCCAATAGTATCCTGCTCTTAAGATCTTTCTGGACATTGCATGCCCATTTGAATGGGTTCCAAAGGACCCTTCATGAACTTCATGGATTATTGTGTCTGCTTCATGTCTGTCGACGCATCTGAGCAGGACCATGTCGAAGTTTCTTTTGTATAGCACATCTTCATTTAGGAAGAAATTTCTAGAAAGCCTCCTTAGAGTTTTCCTATCTTTGTATGATGGCCCGAGTGGGTACTCCTGAGTTTGAAGAAAATGTTTGATGTCGTGGAACCACGGTTTATCATTGAAGACTGCTTCAGTTGTAAACACATATGCAGGTCTTTCAAGGCGTCTGATACGAATCTTAGGCATATCATTCCAATGGTTAACTTTGAACATGGAAGATAGAGTAGCCAAGGCGTCTGCCATTTGATTCTGATCTCGAGGGATATGATGCAGTTCAACTTTGTTGAAGAAAGTCAACAAACGTCTTGCATAATCTCTATAGGGAATCAAACCAAGATGAGGAGTTTCATACTTGTCTTTGATTTGATTGATCACAAGGGCGGAGTCTCCATATATGTCAAGGATCTTGATCCTCAAGTCAATGGCTTCTTCGATACCCATGATACAAGCTTCATATTCTGCGATGTTGTTGGTGCAATCAAATAGCAACCGCGTAAAACGGATATGAGAACCCTCGAGTGATGATGACGCCCCAATTCCATTGCCAAAACGTTAATCGCTCCATCAAAATTAAGCACCATCTAGATTCGGATCCGACCTTCTTCGGCGGTTCGTCACAATCTTTCATCTTTAAGTACATAACATCCTCGCTGTGAAGTCAAACTTGAGAGATTGGTATTCGTTGATCGGTTGATAAGCCATGTGATCGGCGAGAATGCTTCCTTTGACCGCTTTTTGAGCACGGTACTGGATGTCATATTCAAATAATAGCATCCGCCATCGAGCAATTCTTCCCGTTAAGGTAGGCTTTTCAAAGACGACTTGATGGATCCATTTTGGAGATTAACCAAGTCGTGTGATTGATCATGTATCGAAGAGACGTTTCCACACCCAAAGCACAACATGTTTTCTCGAGCATGGAGTAACGAGTTTCACGTTGTGAACTTTTACTTAGGTAGTAAATGGCATGCTCTTTTTCCGTTTCATCTTGTCTGTTAAGCACGCAACCCATCTAATCTTCTAGCACGGTAAGGTACATGATTAATGGTCTTCCTTCAATTGAGGAATCAATATTGGTTCGATGTATTCCTTGATACTGCAAACGCTTTTGGCAATCTTCCGTCCACACAACTCTCTTTTTATGGAGAAGTTTGAATATCGCCCATGTGTAGTAGTCATTTGAGAGATAAATGAGATGTAATTCAACCGCCCAAGAAATCTTCTTGCTTTTTTCGTATGTGGCGTAGGCATTTCTTGAATAGCCTTGACTTTGTCAGGGTCAACTTTAATACCTCTTTGACTGACAATGAAACCTAGGAGTTTTCCAGATCTTACCCCAAAGGTGCATTTGTTAGGATTTAGGCGTAGCTGAAATTTCCTTAGTCGTTGAAACAACTTCAAGAGATATTCTATATGCTCTTCTTCAGTGTCAGACTTTGCTATCATGTCGTCCACGTAGACTTCGATTTCTTTGTGCATCATGTCATGAAAGAGAGTAGTCATCGCCCTTTGGTAAGTTGCGCCTGCATTCTTTAATCCAAACGGCATTACTTTGTAGCAAAAGCTTCCCCATGGCGTGATAAAAGATGTCTTCTCCATGTCTTCGGGAGCCATTCTGATCTGATTGTAGCCAGAGAAACCGTCCATGAAGGAAAAGACGTTGAACTTTGCAGTACTATCCACTAGCATGTCGATATGCGAGTGGAAATCATCTTTGGACTTGCTTTGTTCAAGTCCCGTAGTCAACACACATTTTCCGTATTTTTTGAGTACTATGTTGGCTAGCCATTGAGGATATTAGGTGACGAGGAAACCCGCAAATGCTTTTGAACTTCCTTTTGATTTTGTCGGCCATGTCTCGGGTGAACTCTTCTCGCCTTTTGTTTAATCGGACACCCGGTTTTAATGGCAAGTGATGCTCCACGACATCGTATCCAAACCCAGCATGTCTTGGTAGGACCAAGCAAATACATCAACATATTCTTTGAGAAGATCTATCGCTTGCTCTTGACGTTGGTTGAGTAGAGCTCGATGTTCACTTTTTGTCTTCCTCGGATCCTAAGTTGATTGCTTCCAAAGGCTCTTTGTGAGGTTGAATGATTCTTTCCTCGTGCTTAAGTAGTCGAGTAATCTCATCCGGGATCTCTTCTTCAACTTCTTCCTCGGCGTCGAACACAGGGAATTCAAAGTTAGAGAGAGCATAGAGTTATTATGCTCAATGGATTTGTCCATCTGCTAATCTGCATATTTGATTTATGTTTGATTAATTAACTCTTCCTTTTTTATCATCATCATTTTTTTAGAAAAGTTAATGTGAAAGTGTATGCAGATTATTATTATATTTTTTTTTTGAAGATTTTTATTGTGTTTTTTAGGATTATCATTTCCAAGAAAAGGGTAAAATGAAAAATAAACACAACATGTGGAATCAAAACAACGCTTTTATTTATGATTCACAATATGAAACAGGCCCTAATACAAACTCATTTGTCTTGGGCAAGACAAAGAGAAATTATTTAAAAGCTAAACCCTATAAAATATCTCTTCGCTTTGGGCGAGGCGAGAGTTCAAAACAAAAGCAAAACAAACTACTTAGAACTATGAACATTAGTCCGAACTTCAACGGGCTTCCAATAGTGATGAACTCCTTGGAAGTCAAGATATTCTGGTAGTTTTCCTTTTGGCTTATTTCTTGAATAGACTTTGGTCGTTGGTTGAATGTGCCTGAAGACTCGGATGGTTGACCTTGCCTTTGTCAATCAAGCGATCTTCTTCAGCTTGATTGATAGATCGAGGAGCATGGTACACGGCATATGTACTTTCCATTGGCATCCGTGTCGAATTCTTGGGATGTTCTTTCCAATCTTCTGAGTGAAGAGACTCATTGTCGGCAACGCTTTCCAATTCGTTTCTAGAATCGCATCCCCGATCTTCTGAATTACGCTGATGTAGTGATAGTTAAGATCCGCTTTAACAAACTCCACAGCGTAAAGCAGTAGATCTTCATTCGAACCTCGATTGGTTGATGAGATCGAGAAGATGTGTATAACTCTTTGGTTGACTAGGATACTCAAAGGATCATCCCATCCTTGATGTCTTCAATTTGATTTTGAGCTGTGTGTGGTATTTTACCATGTAGTCAAACTTTCCACTTAGTTCTCCCAAGGTATCCCAAATTTTAAGGGATAGGTGAATTTTCATTCTTTGTAGGGTCTTGCCTTTGAATTGATCACCGAGGATAGAATGGCGCGCACGATTCTTCCTGTGACACATATTCAGAGCTGGTAAGATAAGTGCTCCACTCTTCAGATCCGGAGAGATCGTCTTTATCACCTTCATTGGTAAGAACGTTAACTCTTGAAGAACAGGGTTTAAGAAACCCCATTGTGGAATACTGATTGGCGAAGAGCTTCATCCCTTTGATTGTCTTTAGGAATATCGAGCAAATCCGAGCCCGACCTTTGTCTCGTTGTTGACAGGTTTTATTACTTGTCCCCAACCTGCAACATTACCATCTTTCACTATCTGCACTGCTTCTTTGTAAGAGGAGATAGACGACCTTCTTTTGCTTGTAGATTCATCTTCTAACGAAAGTCCTTGGAACTGTGTCCCTTCAACGTCGTTGGCTGTGATGAAAGAAAAGCTGGATAAATGGCTTACTAGTAAAGCTTGTTCACCGATGATGGTCACTAGCTTCCCATTTGCTGTGAATTTTAGCTTTTGATGGAGAGTGGATATCACAGCTCATGCTTCACGTATCCATGGTCTTCCTAGCAAACAACTGTAAGCAGCTGGCACATCCATCCATGACCTGGAAGGTGATTTGGAAGGTATGCGGGCCAATTGTCATTGGAAGGTTGACTTCCCCAATAACAGATTTCCTTGACCCATCGAAAGCTCTTACCACTATATCATTGAATTTCATCGGTGTTCCTTTGTAAGATAAACGAGCAAGAGTCGTTTTTGGCATTATATTTAAGGATGAACCGGTATCCACTAGCACGTTGGACAAAGAGTCTGATTGGCAAATCATTGAGATATGCAGAGCCAGATTGTGATCTTTTCCCTCCTCTGGGAGTTCCTCATCACTGAAGCTTAAATTGTTGCAAGCTGCTATGTTGCCTACAATTCCACCAAATTGATCTGTAGTCACGTCGTGATCTACATAAGCTTGATCTAGCACTTTCATCAAAGCTTCTGGGCTTTTAATCGTAAGTAGAGATAATATCGAAATTTTGGAAGGAGTCTGCATTAGCTGATCCACAACTCTGTACTCGCTTTTCTTGATTAGTTTCAAAATCTCAACGAAATCTGAGTTGACGTTGGTTCTATTAGATGGACCAACGCTATGTTTTATTATCTATGTGAATCCCCATGGGATTCTCGGGAGGCGTATTAACTGGATTTTGCCTAACAATAGGAACAATAGGTTGCTTTGGTGGCAACGGAGTATGTACGCGTCCACTTCGCGTTACTCGTCCAATTTCAGTTATGTTAACATCAGTTGAAAGAGTTGGCATGGATTTCTCCTTCCCATCTTCTATCATAGTTGCACTGTATTGATAGGGAACCGCTTTGTTAGAGCTGTACGGAACAGGACCAGGTAGACAAATCACCAAAGGATATTCTGGAACCTTTGAACCGTTATATTCAACTTCCACACACTTGGCTACGTTGAAACAAGGGATAATGACATTTACTCCGGGAATTTCCGAGTTGATATCTGAGACTAAAAGCTCATGTAAAATGCCCTACGATATTCACATCTTAGTCGTTTCTGTTTCTGAAGATCTGTATATCACCAATGTCTATTAACCGTTGAATATCTGCTCTTACGGTTGTACATCCTTGAAAATCATTGAAACAGATTCTGCAAGTTGTGTAATTATGTTTAGTGAAAGCGCCCATTGTACTGTATGTATCATGGAGCTGTACCAAGCTTTCTCTTATCATATTCACATCTTTGACAAGGTACCGATCCGTATTCCTTAGTATCAAATTCACGTATGTACACCACGATTGGGAAGTGGATTTGCTTGCACGTTGGATTTGTGTTCCTAAAGGAAAGAAGATTAGTCCTTACTAACCTTTGTACTTGGCAGGCTATGCAATGTTCAAGATCATGACCCGTTTTGAAAAGGGCAAGACATGTCTCGCTTTGTACCACCATGGTAATTTTTTCGTAATCGAGGTGGTAACCTAGTTTGCACAAGATTCCTTTCTATTAATGCAGTGATATAGTTCGTACGTCATCGAATTGATCAAATCAGACTGGGGCGACGTGCGATTGTTGAATTGCGAGTTTGTCGAGGTCGTTGAGTTTGGCGGAATCATGAGCAATTCAGATTTGAACTTGTCTTAACAATTGGCACTATGGTAGCTACTATTGTTGTTGACCGACATTTTTCTTGGTTTCTGGATACCATTCCTATGTCATGTTCCTTTTCTTTGGAAAGGGTTCCAACCTCTTGGTTCCACCGAAGATCCACTTTGACTAGGCGCCCGCTCAACTCCTTCTTTAGTCGCATTCCATGCTTACCATCTCGTGAAATCTCCGGAGCGCTAGCGACCATGCGTCGTAGTAGTAAATGGGCCAAGAGTGTTTAAGAAAACCTTGGTCATTTCCTTCTCCTCTAACGGTGGGTTGACTTGCAGAATTTCTCCAACGCTGGGCGATTCTTTGAACGCTTTTTTTTGAGACATGGAGTGGAGTTGATCCCGATCTGGAGCCATGTCCAAGTTGAATTTGTACTGTTGGACAAAGGCTTCGCCTAGGTCATTGAATGTATGGATATTCACACTATCTAGCCCCATGTACCACTTTAGTGCGGCACCGGTAAGACTGTCTTGAAAATAGTGAATGAGCAATTGGTGATTGTCATTATACGTAGACATCTTCCTAGAGTACATCGAAGATGACTCGAAGGAATTTCTTTATACTTTTCAAAATCGGGATTTTGAATTTATGTATATCCTTACGCGGGGAACTAGGCACAGATCATGGGCATTCTTCCCAAACAATTCCTTACCGCGGATTGTTTTGATCTCAAGCTGCATCTTATGGAGCTGTTCCTGGAGATTCTCCATCTGGCCACGAGGATTCGTGTTATTTCCTGGATTATGATAGACTTCTTCATCTGTAGTAGCATGAACTACGGAAGCTGAGTTGGTCATGATCGGTTGAGAAACCGTCATAGTGACTTGCGGAAAGGTTACTCTATGCTGCAGAGTAAATGTTGAGTTCTGTAAAGTAGGAACCTCGATCGTGGTTGTCTGCACCTGAGAAGTAGGTTGACGAAATCTGATGCCGAAATTGAAAGGCATTCCCCATGGATAACCTTCTGGCATACTGAAGAGTGGACTACTTATTGCAACAGTTGAAACTGGAGTAGTAGTGATCTCTGAAATCGTCGCTTGATTTTGACTGCTCAATGTTGCTTGTCGACTTTATGAGTTGCCAATGAACTTACCAAAGAAGTGAGTCTCTCCACTTCCTCAAGTGTCACATACGAAGCTCAACATTTTCTTGCTCAAAACCTCCATTATTTTTTTTTGAACGAGTATTGTATTCGCGAGTTGGCTGTGAACGTAATCGAGAAACTCTAAGACGCGACAGCTTGACGATTCTTTCTCTCTCTTACTCTGGAAAAAATTCCAAAAGATAAGACTCTAAACAACAAACTTGATATGCAAAGTATGATGTATGATTATGAATGCAAAGAGAAAATAATTTCCAAAGAATTTACGCTAAAAGAGAAATTTTTGGCAAATATTTGGATGGAAAACACTTATTTTATTAATTATTGAAAGAAGCTTACAACAATTTTTAAATTCCTCATCGGATGAAGATCCAAAAGCTTGATGTAGCTTCAACTTCAAGATTTATTTCCCATAGTGAGCTTTTAGTTCAGCTTTTCGCTTTTAGCTTCATGGATGACTTTCTTTCACTACCGTCAGAGTGGATCGCTGTTGTTTCTTTTCTTTCTTTGATGTATCTTTTGATCGCATTATCTTTCTGACGAATCTTCTCACCTTTCTCCATGAGCCATTCATCTTGGAAGTAAAGCGTCTTTTCATGATCTTTGACCTGCTTCTTAAGCTTCTCATTTTCAAGATCAGCCTTAAAGAACTTGTCTTCCAAAGCTTCTTTATCTAGTCTCATCTTGGCCAAAGCTTCTTGGTATTCTCCCATAGTATCGACGGAAAATTGTTGATTTGAAGTCTGAGAACATAGGTTCCTCATAAGCATAAGGCATTCAGAATTCCTTTGCTCTTTTCTTCACCCAAGAAGTGTAGATTTCCATGGCTACGCAATTTCTTGCATTACCCTTCTCCTTCATTTGGATGTGATGCCAAGATCTGATCATTCTGGCTTTCAAACCTTGGGAATCTTCCCCCTCATGATAAAAGTAGCTCTCCACTGTAAAACTGAGAGGTTTACTAGAGTTTGCATACCCGAGTTGACGTCTCGCCAAGAATGGGTTGTAGTTGATTCCTCCTTTCGTACCAATGAGAGGTACGTTGGCAAATTCTCCACAGCTTTCAATGATTTCCATCTCATTGTCTGCCAAGGTATACCAATGGATATCGTCGTTTGTAAGAGACATGAGTCTTCGAGACCAATGCCAATCGTCTTTGTTTTCACGGAAGATAGGAGATTTAGGCAAGTGTGAGACAATCCATTTGAAAAACAGAGTACACAACACACAATAGTTCCATCTCCTTGACGATTCCTATGATGAATGGAGAAATACGCGTCACCAAGCAAAGTGGGCACAGGATTTCCAATCAGAAAGATCCTTATGGCGTTGATATCAACGAAACCTGGGACGTTGGGAAACAACACCAATCCATAGATGAGTAAAGCTAAAATGGTTTCAAAGGCTACCATGCTACCGGCTTCAGAGAATTTAAGAGCCTTCTCCATTAGGAACTTTGAAGTTAGTCCTAAGAGTTTTCCTTTGGTAGTTAGGTTTTTGTCTATCTCAGATTTCTTTAAGTGAGTCATCATTGCAATGATTGGTGACTTAGGAATGGCTTCCAAACCATTGAAAGGCACCTTGTTTGATACTGAGATACCCAAGATATGTGCGTACTCTTCCAAAGTAGGCATCAACTGATAATCAGGGAAAGTGAAACAACGATAGACTAGATCATAAAACTGAACGAAAGTTTTGAGAAGTCCTTCATCAACGTTAGTGTTCAGGATAGTTAAAAGAGTTCCATAGCGTTTTCTGAAATTAGAGGGATCTTCTACCAAGGATGCTAACTCTTTTAACTTTCCTACATCAGGAATTCTAAAACTGTACTTCTCTTGGTAAATCTTCCTCTGACGTCCATCACTCTAACCTAAAATATTTACAAAGAAAAATCTCTTAAATTCTTTTGAAATGGGAAGAGAAATGAAGTTTTTTGAATGAATGCATGAATGCCACAAACATGGTTAGTTGTTATACACACGTTCAAGCGTTTGAGGTCACGAGCATGAGGCCAACGATAAGAACCAAACGTGGGTAAGTTCTAAGGGCTTATTCATCTGTGAAACGGGTTCTATTGATAATACAGGTTCAACGTTTCTCTTTGAAATATTATCGGATTTGTTGAATACTCGAAGTCCAATAATATTTTTCAAGAAAAACTCGCCTGATCGTAGTCTCACATAACAACTATTCTAAGCTTACGCCTGAATAGCTCCTGCACTACATCCTAAATAGCCAGGATGGGTTATGTGTTCTACAGCCACTCAGCTTCATAAGTTCCCTCAAAAGCAAAATGTCTTCGCAAGTACTTGCTAAACACAAATACTCCCAAGACAACCTCCACTGAGAGAGGGATCTCAAATTAACTCAATAAGTAATGAAACTTCCCACAAGTTAATAGGACTATACCCCCACCTAGATCTTAAAATGTTTCTTAAATCCGGGTTAGGATTTCTTTCCATCGATGAAATCGCGAAACACACAATAAAGAAAAACAAACATATGCACATATGAAAGCTTAACCCCTTTTTTCTCTTTTTGAAAACAAAAAAGCTTGGTGCTCTTCGGCAGAGTCACAATTTTTTTTGAAAATAAAAGTTTAGCGATTCCCCAAAGAGTCGCTGCTTTTTCTATTCGCTAAAAAGTGACGCGAGGAATCAATCAATTCAATTCTCCGGATCGAAACGATTTACTCTTTGATTTGTTTATAAAGATGCCGCGAGCATCAAGCTATATTATTTCCAACATAAGAAAAATGATTATGAAAAAGGGGAAAGCTGCAATACCCTCAATTGATATGATATACGTTACGACTAGCGCAAACTAGACGCAACGCATTGGGGAGATTCCTGCAAAGGGGTTTGTCATATAAAGGAATAGATGGAGCACCCTAAATATATCTAGTTATCTATAGCTTTATATATGAATATGTTTGATATGTTTGTGTGTTTTAAATTTCTATTTCTATGATTGGGAAAGTTTCTCCTTTGGATTTTAGGTAGAATGTAGATCCTAGGTGATCATTAGATCATATTATACATAGCATGTAGCTGTAGCTCGGATCTAATGGGATATATGGTTTGTTTGGTTTGAGGGAGAAAGAAATTTGCTCGGCAAGGATGAGACCTTGTGCCTACGTATTCTCAAAGGGATGTTGAGAAAGTCAGAGCAATCGTAGTTCCCACTTATGCTAGTGAAAGCAAAGGAAGTTATTAAGAGACAGAGACAAATGTCATCTTAATGAAAAATGTATCTAATCTATTTCATCACATACATTTTGAAAGGTTGATTGATTGAAATCTTTCATCTTAAGTTATAGGTGTTTTGCTTGAGTGTACAAGCGTTACCACTTACGAGTTTTAGAAAGATGTTTGAAAAAGATGATTGAATCTTTTAATTGTAAGCATTGGGTGTTTTGCTTGAGTGTACAAGCGTTACCACTTACGATTAAGAGATGTTTTTGGTATCTTTCTTGTTTGATTCCCAAGAGAAGGCTAAACTCAATGAGGAGTTCTTTTGAACGAAGCCCAAGAGGAGGCTGACTCAACAGGGGAGTGTTGTCATATATGAAGCCTAAGCGGAGGCTAAACTCAGATGAATGAGTTTTCTTATATGAAGCCTAAGAGGAGGCTAAACTCAGATGAATGAGTTTTCTTATATGAAGCCTAAGAGGAGGCTAAACTCAGATGAATGAGTTATCTTATACGAAGCCTAAGAGGAGGCTAAACTCAGATGAATGAGTTATCTTATACGAAGCCTAAGAGGAGGCTAAACTCTGCGGGGAACTTAATTGTTAGACTAGTTGTTATGTTATAACAAGACAGTTATATAAACAAGTGTATGAACTTTATTCACAGGAGTTTATAAAGGAAATATAAACAAATGCGTAATGTTTATTTGCAAGAGTTTATGAAGGAAATACAAACAATGTGTATATAACAATCGTTTAAAGTAAGTCTAATTTGATTATTTACAAGTTTGAATGTGTACAAGAAAACGAATATGTACATGAAAGGGTGATTATGTACAAGGGAAATGATTATGTACATAGGACGGTTGGGACTTACACCGTGAGGGAGGCCCGCTGGTTTAAGAGCAGTTTCACCGAGAATAATGCTCCTCTTAATACCAATGGAAATGGTGTATAAAAAGCTTAATAAACGAATGAAAGTTTGCTATACTTGAATATTTTCAAAGGTATCTGTATTATGTACAAGTAAAATTGATATGTACATGAAAGAATTTGATATGTACAAGGAAATAGCTTATGTACATAAAAAGAATTGGGACTTACACCGTAAGGGAGGCCCACGATCGATTAAGAAATTCGAGAAAAAACGGGTTCGGTTTTATCTTCAAATTGGGTCGATCATGGAAAAAAGATGTGTAAGTTGGTTGAAATGTTTTGAAAAGGTCTTGAAAGTATTTTTGAAAGATGAAATATATCCACAAGAATTTTGAAAAAGTTTCGAGTTTCGAAAGTTTGAAAAGAACATCTTTGAAAAGTACTTGAAAAGTACTTAAAACATCTCGTTTTCGGCTCGATGAAAATATAATCAAAAGAGAATATTTTTGGATTTTTTGACATCATCACAAAATAGACATGTTAAATGACAAGTGTGCAAAAAATCACCTCAAAATGAGGAGTTTTGATTGGGTTTTGAAAACATTGAATTTTGAAAAAAAATGTGAAGAGAAAAGCAAAAAATTTGGCAAAATGGTTCCAAGGGGACTCGAACCCGGGACCATTGGGAAAGGCAAGTGACTTAAGAGTGAGCTGGCAACCGCTGGGGTGGCAATACATCCGTTCATTTATGCCATTCCATGTTATTATATTATAAACTTATTATTTGAATTTGAAAAAACAACAAGAACACGCTACGAACTCGTTCTTCTTCTTCCTCAATCCTCATTCAAACCTGCATTCTTTGTTTCTCAATGAAATGCATGATGTAAACATCAAACTTGAACGAAATTTAACCAGGAACATGATAGTGGTGATTAATTCCATTTATTTTTAGTTTTAGATGATTAAATTTCCCAAAAACACGAAGAACCCTAATTCTGAAAATTCAAAGTGAAATCGTGTATGGCTATGGTATTACGAATTGATTGAGGGTTATCAATCAGTGAGGGTGCAGAAACAAAACGGCCAAGCCATTTTTGAACTGGAAGTTAGAAAATATGAAGTTCAAAGTTTGTGTTCTTACCTCTTGAAGCTGGACTTTGATTCTTCGAAGGAGGTGTTACAGAGTTGCTTTGATGATTGCTATAGCACCAGTGGACCTCATGGAACGTGTGGAAGTGCTATGCTTGCTTTAAAACAACCTGGATCATCCTGACCAAGTCCAACTGCAGTTCCTTGGCATGATTTTCGAATTAGAGCTTGAAGGTGTTACAGTTCAAGGAAGATGATTTGTATCACTCATATGAAGCATGTTGATGATGTTCAAATGATAAAATCAAGATTAGCTCGAGCCAATTAATAGTTTGAATGTTAAGGCAGTTTTTACAACTTTGGAAATTTGAAAAGTAATTCTGGTTTTTAGTTATTCTTGAGTTGATTTTAAGTTTGAAACAAGTTCTATTTGATGTATAAGACATGTTAGACACCAAGTTTCTCACAGATTTTACAAGATTTGCAAAAATGCAAAATTCTCACTTTTGAACCATAAAACTTGAATTTCAAGAAAAGAGAGTGAAAGCTTGTTTTGCATAGCTTTGGTGTGGTTTCAATTTAAAAACATGACGTCTATTTATAGGCCAAGAAAACTGAATGATTTGGCAAAAATCATTGAAGGAAACTTGCAACTTGGTTAAGAGGTCATAATGGAATCTTTTGCATTTAATGCAAAAGTTACTTTCTTTAACCATGGTTAAGTTTCCTTCTTTGATCCAATCCTATCTTCAATCATTCAAGCTGATATTTATCAGTTACTAGCTGCCTCTAAGTGATGACAAGGCATCTAGAAGGAGAAAATGCAAAAAAATGACCTATAATTTTGAAGTATGAACTTGAAATCCATGGCTTTTGGAGCTTGATGTTTCAAAATCAAAAGTATAGCTAGACAAGATGGTTTTGCAAGTTCTTGGACATTTTGGAAATCTTGTAACAAGGGCTACAACTTTCATGTTTTGTGTTTTTTCTAATTCCAAATGGAACTATGTGAAAATTGCCATGAAAGTAGGAAAAACATGAAATTTTAACACTTAAAAATTTTCTAAGTGTTGAAAATTTTGACTTTTTGTTGACTTTTCCAAATTTCTTGATTTTTTATGATCATGATGGATCATTTGAAGTATTTTGATGATTGAAAAAGTTTTGTCTTGAAAAAATTGACCAAAAGTCAAAGTTTGACTTTTCAAAGGCGTATGAAATTTCATTAGATGATCCGTAAATCGACCGATGAAAATGTGAACTCGTGATGTTTTGAATCAAGAAATTAGGTAAAGATACTGATTTGAATATATGAAGATCAATCTCCAGGAAAAAAAGTCATTCATTGATCAGAAAGTCAATGATTCCCTATCCTCAATAAAAACCCTAATTGGTCGATCCTTGATAGATCATGAGAAAAGTTGGATATCCGAAGATCAAAGGTTGATGATTTGATTAAGATAGATCATTTTAGGTGAGTGAAAACTCAAACCCTAATTGATCTCCCTCGAGCGTATGAAATTTTGATGAAACCCTGATTTTGATTTCTAGAAGCCACACACGATCAATTCTGTTCTGAACTGTTAGTGATGCAGTGATGCATATGTAAGGTGGTATATTAGGTCAAAAATTGGGGTATGACACTTTGGTTAACCCTAGCTATATTTGTGGAAGCCCAAGATGAAGTGTTTACTGCTTCTATATTATCTAACAAACCCTTATGTTGTAAGTCGCGCTTTGGAGAAGATCAAGAAGGAAGATTGTAATTGTGTTATTAGTAATTGTTGTGAGCCAAGCAATTAACTTTGATAAGTTCCTTGAGTAGGATTTGGTTGTAAGGGTAGTTTGTCACTTAAAGCTTTGAAGCACAAGTGTTGGTCTCTTGATTAAAGCTTTGAAGCAAAATCAAGCATGTTTATTGAAGAATGTCTTCACAATTATATTAATCATTAGATTAGTATCACCGCTGATTGAGGGGAGTGAGTAGAACTCGTGTCTAAGGGAATTAGATTGAAGTTGCATTGGGTAGGTCTTAAGTGAAGGAGATAAACTGTTTGGTTTATGAAACAACCGGCTGAACATCATCCGATAACTATATCAATGAAGTCGCCATCGAACGTTTTTTATCTCGCAAAGGGAGAAAGGTAAACGCATCGTGAAAACTTGAAAGGGATAAGACACGGTCTTGCGACCGAGAGATAGGGTAAGGGAATCTATTACGCAAAGGGAAGGTATTAGCACCCCACACGTCCATAGTACTCTACGGTATCCACTTCTATTTTCTATCTAATGGGTGTGTTTATATCTATTTACTGCTTAATTGCTATATCTGTATGCTAAAAGAGAATGCATGTGAAAGAATGGCAAATAAATAAAACACGAGGAAAAGAAGGAAGTATTTACAAAGTTTGCTCGATCGAGCCCCGTGACAAGATGCCTACGTATTCTCGCGTGCAATGGGAAAGTTAGAGCGCCGTAGTTTGGCTCATATGTTTTGGTGGGTCATGTGTTTTTTACTTATACAAAATAATTTTAAACATAAAAGAAAACCCGTAGGCAAAAATTTTGCATTGGTTGGTTGTTTTTACCTAAAAAAAGGAGTTTGAACCATTATTAAGTGTTTTGGTTTGCAAAAGAAAAAGAAAACAATTTTTAGTTTTATTACATGCATGGATGCAAAAGAAACTGTAAAACAAATAAGGGAAACTATCTAATGCTATCCCTAATGTCATCATGCATGGATTACGACCTAAGGTCTAACTCGAATCACTACCTAAGGTAGAGTCGAGACAATCCTAAAGGAACATGGCAAAGGTTTACAACCTAGATCTATGTCTATCTCAAATCGCTAACTACAGTAGAGTCGAAGATGACCAAAAAGGGATGGAAAAGGTTTAAAACCTAAGTCTATGTCCATCTCGAATCACTAACTATAGTAGATTCGAAGACAACAAAAGGGATGAAGCAAACAAGTGCTTTGGCAAAAGCATACAAACAATGCAATGCGAATAAACAAATGGCACACAAGTGCATGAAAAGGAGGAAGTCCCATAGCCTCGAACAGTAACGAGCATACCGTGAGTCAACCAGGAGCCGACACATCTGATTCCTATGAAAAGTATCACCGCATGACATGAATTGTCAAGTGTGAAGAGCAAATGATGCAAGCTCTGCAATAAATGTGAACCCCAGGAAAGCGTGGAGAGTCAAAATAGGGAACTCTTGCCACTTTATTATTGATTCAATAAAGGAAGTGTTAGTGTTTTAAGTTGGCATTAATTTTGGTAAAACTAGGCTTTAGCAATGTCATGATAAATGTCATGACATTCAGAGATTGAAGATAAATCCTACTTGCTAAGGATGTTAAAAGACACTCGTAACTCGAAGCTAAAGTCAGCTGGAAATTTCGAAGAATCGATGTCATAATGTATGTTATGACATTCAAAGGTGACATCTCCTCATAACTGCTTTTTCCCGAGACTTTTCGTGAAGTTTGTTGAGTCGCTATTTTATGTTTTTCTCGTTATTAGAAAGCATGCTCACGTGGTTGCTAGGTTAATCTTAATTAAACCTAAATTGGTTGTTGAAAAGACCATGTTTTTAGGATTAAATTAAGTGAACCCTAGCTATCTTTATGGAAGCCCAAATCAAGTTTCGTGGATCGCTTCTATAAAAGGAATACAACCTTACAACCGTGTTGCGCCTTGGATTATATTGAAGAGATAGCAGCTTGTTATTTGTGTACCGTTAGGATTTATAACAATGGTATTTGTAATTTAGTTTCTTTGTGAGCCAAGCAACTATCAATTGATAAGTGCATTGACTAGGATTTGTTTGTAAGGGTAGTTTATCACCAAAGCTTTAAAGCACGAGTGTTTGTCTCTTGATTGAAAGCTTTGAAGCGAGATCAAGATAGTTTATTGAAGTGTGTCTTCACAATTCAATTAGTCAATAGGTTGATATCACCGCCGTGATTGAGGGGAGTGAGTAGGTACTCGATCTAAGTAGGACTTAGGTTGAAGTTGCATTGGTAGGTTTTAAGTGAAGGAGATAAACCGTTGGTTTATTCCCGAATTAATTCTACTAATAGTGAATTTCCTCCCCGCTTGGTAGCCCCTGATGTAGGTGTAGTTAGACACCGAACCGGTAAACAACTTATTGTGTTCTTTATCGCTATTTATATGTACCGTAAATTGTTACAGAGTGTCGATAGTGTGTCATAACATTCTCTATGACATCACGATCTGCCAGAATTTCAATTGGCATCGTGAGTGCACCCCGCCCGTTATTTCGGGTGAGATCTAGGGATAATAGTTTCGCATTATGGATAAGGAAGGAGGATTTGAGGTAGACCACCATTCGGATGGGTCTAATTATGATTACCGAAGCCCTCGATGGTTGCCTTCTTAAGATCAATGGACATTAAAGCTTAGAGAGTCTGAAAAGGATGGAAACATCCCACCAAGCTTGAGAAAGATGGGAATACTGCCTTGAAACCCGAGGAGGAATGGAGCAAAGAGGAAGAAGAGCTAGCTCTAGGGAATTCTAAAGCATTGAATGCCTGCTCAATGGTATTGATGTAAACATCTTTAGACGGTCCATCAATGATGCCAAGGATGTTTGGGACACTTAACTACTCATGAGGGGACATCCAAGGTGAAGATGTCAAGACTTCAGATGCTCACTACCAAATTTGAGAATTTGAAGATGAAGGAAGATGAGACCATTCATGAATTTCACATGAATATTTTGAAATTGCAAATGCCTCGTGAGCACTTGGTGAAAAGATGTCAAGAAAAGCCGGTGAGAAAGATTCTTAGATCCTTGCCTCAAAAGGTTTGCAATGAAAGTAATCGCAATAGAGGAGGCCTCGTGACATTAGCCCTTGAAGGTTGAAGAACTTATAGGATCCGTTATGACTTTTGAGATGGGAATCTGAAACTGTTGATAAAAAGAACAAGAGCATAGCACTTGTATCTAATATCAAGAAGGATGCAATGTGGAAGATGAAGAGAAGATATCCAAGCTATAGCTATGCTTGGAAGCTCAACAAACTCATCAGAGGATTGATCCAAAGTCAAGGTCAAATGTCAAGGACATTGCATTTGACATCGAGATCTTATGACTCCAGCAGAAGATCCAAGTCAGAGGAAAAAGGAAGTCAAGGCAGTAAAATCCAATGTCATGAATGTGAAGGATTTGGACATATTAGAGCTGAATGTCCCACCTTTCTAAAGAAACAAAAGAAAGGAATGGATGTCACTTGGTCTGATGGTGATTTAGGAAGTGAATCTGAGGAAGAAGGTGCCAAACTTGTCACTGCTCTCCCTGGAGTGTACAATTCTGATATGGATTCTAGTGATGAGGAAGTGACATTTGAAGAGCTTTCAAACCTACGTGAAGTTGTGTGTAAAAATGGTGAAGTTTGTCAAGAGAATGAGGAATGTAAAAGTCGATTGAGAAGTTGGAAGTCGAGAATGAAGTCGAGGTCGAGAAAAGGAAAACAAAGCCACTATAAATCACCTCAATAGTGATATTGTAATGCTAAACTCCAAACTTGATCAGATGTCTAAATCAGTCAAAATGTTGACATCTGGTACAGATAAGTTGGAAGAAATTCTTCAGCTTGGACAAAATGCAAGAAATAAGCATGGTCTAGGATATGTATCGAAAAGAATCTTGTTGGTGACATTAAGAAGAAGAGACATGGAAACCAATGTCAAAACAATTGGCACAACACAAAACAGAAATGTATCCGCCTGTGGTATGGTCGCAAAGAGATCTGTTAATAACCAAGAAAGGAACAAACCTGGCAAGTCTATGACAAAGAAGATGTCATACCACAAAACAGGGAATAGGTCTGCCTCAGGATATGTGGAGACTAAGAAGTTTGTCAATAACAAAAGGAAGAACAAACCTAATAAATCATCGTCAAAACAGATGTCACAACATGGGTGCAACATCAAAATCATAGAAACATGAACAAAAAGTTTCAAAGATGGAGGTGTCATTATTGTGGAAGGTTTGGTCACATGAAATCATTTTGCTACAGTTACATGGATATCCTAATCAAGGGTCTTATGTAGCCTAAAACCAACAGTGGTATCATACTCTCAACAAAGGAAGAAGAAGACTATTGCCCGTAGCTAACACTTCTTAGTGTGTCTACCAAGAAAGATTGGTACTTTGATGAAGGGTTGTTCCAAGCACATGACTGGAGACAGAATCTTCTCAATGATGTTAAGCATCATTCTACCACTTTGTTACTTTTGGAGATGGAGCTAAAGGAGAAATCAAAGGTGTTGAAACTCAAACCGCCCCGAGTTCCAAACCTAAATGGAGTGTGCTAGTAAAAGGTCTAAATGCAAATCTCATTAGCATAAGTCACTATGTGATATGGGATTCACAACAACTTCACTAAGGTTGAATGTCTTGTAATCAATGATGAAATGTGTAGTGATTATGAGAGGAGTCGATCAAAGGACAACCGCTACATGTGGAATCTGAGAAAACCACTATGTCCTCTATGAGTTCAACAGCATAGGTGAAGAGAAAGTAAAGTTGTGGCAGCAAGTATCCGTCATCCACATCTCAAAGGAATGAGAAGGATAAGTTCCATAGAGGGAGTCAAGGATACCAAGATCTTTCATAGACAAAGGAGAATCTGGAAAGTATAAGGTTGGACAGAAATCGAATGTCACACTCAATGTCTAGACATCTGACCGCCCTAAAGTACTAAAGCAAAGTACTCGATCCGCATGAAAGGATAACCAAGTATTCATCGTCAAAGGATACAGGAGAAGAGTCTTGAATGAAACCTCTTTGTCGAGGAGAAAAGATCATGGTGGCTTCCATCTATGTTAATAACATAGTATCCGGACGAATGTCGCATACATTGATGGAAGGCTCAACACTTCTTTCACAGAGCAAGTATGCAAGGAATTGTGTCAAGAAGCTTGGACTGAGTAATGGCAGCCACACTAGGACTCTTACCCCTCCACATTTGAAGTTGTCCAAGAAAACAAGTGGAGAAAGTGTTGATCAAAGCTTGTGTAAAAGTCCTGTTGATGGATGTCTCTTCTCAAGAAGCAATCTTATCTCTTGATCAAGAAGAAGAAAACTGTAGCTTTATACTATGTTAAATACATAACAGAAAGGAGAAACTGCTTTAGGATGATCTTGATAAAGCAGATGCTGACTGACCACAATGTCATACAGGATGTCATGACATTGTACTGTGACATTGCTACTAAAGCTCTTGAGAGTGATCAATTTAAGACTTTAAGGGACAAATTGGATATTTGTCAATTTGAGGAGTTGTAGCAATTAATCGCTTACAACAAGGGGTGGAAGGGATTGTTTACTTCAATTATTTATAAGAGGGTTATTTAGGTATTTTCATCCTTACTTTAAAAGATCCAAGAATAGGAAGAGATACCCACATATAATAGTTTTCTCTTTTGAAAGTAGTATCACACTTTCTTCATTCAAAAGAAACCTTGAAACTCTTTGCAATTTTCGCTCTCTCTCTCTCTCAAAAACCATTAGCGAAATATGTCTTCATCATCCTCTTCATCTCAAGAATCTGGATCCTTGTCTCCCTCCATGGTTGAAGTTAGAGCAAACACTGGAGCCATGCAAGCTCAAGCTCTACGGGTGACACCATCAAGGCAATGGCCAACGACCTTAAAAGGTCAAGAAGCTACGCACAAGAAATGCAATAAGGGCACAAGTATCTCCCTCAAGTAAGACTTCAGTACCATCATCCTCTGTTCCCCTAGAACTAGTAAATAGAGAAGGATCTAGGTCAGTGCATGAGGCCATAGCTAGGATAGTGACTGATATCCTAAATGAGAATAAGTCCAGACTGGATTTCAGCCTCGAATCATAAGTCTGCTAGCCCTAGCTTAGCAGTTGATCCAGATGTCAATGCGAATGTCAAGACATCTGGTGATGATGTTGATTCCCCTGTGAAAAGTGATGTAAATCCTTCTACTCCAGCTCCTGAAGGATGTAACGATGATAATGTAATTGAATCCTCATCAAATGTGAATGAGATTGATGAGATTCTTGAGAAATCTCCGCATCATAGTACCTCCGATAAACCTCCCGCCTCTCACGATAACATATCCGATAGCATTCTTGAAGATACTCCGAGAAGAACACCAATCGAATATGGTTTCTCATCATCAACTGGATGAGGAGTTTTCGATAATGATCTCATAGCTAAGGTTAATCCCAAAGATTGCTAGGAGGGTAATGAATAGGAAAGGGAAGAAAAGTGTTGTTCCAAGCTCTATTCATGAGAAGAATGTCAAGTTGGTTGCAAGACCCTAGGGTCGAGAGGAAGGTCAGAGAAAATCCGTAAGGGCAACAAGGTTGGAACTTCCAAAGGGAAGGATAAAGTAAAGAATGTTGGTGATACCCTAAAGCAAAGAGCACTTCAATTGTAAGGAAAAGGAAAGTACCGAGCCCTCGATCGTGATGATTCGACTTTGATGTTAAGGCAGAATGTCTCCGACATTCATTCAAAAAGAAGGTTGTCTCTTGGGAAAATGCCCATAGTTCCCAAGTGCCAATTGACAACATTTTCACCACCCCGAAAATGCTAATAGGTGGAAATATGTGAGTTGAAGAGAATTGCACTTGAAAGGAACCGAACAAGGATGCTCTTGAATGCAAAGATGTGATTGACCCGATCAAGGAAGTCGGGTTGATGAGAACCGTGGTGAAGTTCTCAAATTGTTATGAAGGTCCGTGAAGGAGTTTATTGTGAACTCGTTATGGTTGGCTGATGGAAGATCGCAGATTTTAAGACCGTGTTTGTCGAGGAAGAAAGTGAAGTTTTCCCCAAGTGTAATCAACAAGTATTTGGGAGATCGATGAGGCTCAACTCGAGCTTGAAGAAACTGACAATCAAGTGTGTCAGACCATTACTGCCAAGCAGGTAAAACATTGGCCTTTGAAGGGAAAGCTTTCTGCTAGCAAATTAAGTGTCAAATTTGCTATTCTGCACAAGATAGGTGTGTTCGCGTTAAAAGGTGACGCGCCTAAGGATGCGAACGTGAGTTCGGATCTTCTGGTACGCAACGATTTAAATCTTTTGATTTGTGCCGCGAGCATCAAGCTTTATTATTTTCAACACAAGAAAGATGATTTAATGATTATGAAAAAGAGGAAAGCTGAAATACCCTCAATTGATATTGGTATGCGTAACGACTAGAGCAAACTAGACATAACGCACACGGTCAAGCGTTCGAAGTCACGAGCATGAAGCCAACGATAAGAATCAACGTGGTTAAATTCTAAGGGCTTATTCATCTGTGAATCGGGTTATACTGATAATACAGGCTCAACACTCCCCTTCAAAACATTATTGGATTTGTTGAATACTCGATGGTCCAATAATATTTTCAAGAGAAACTCGCCAGATCGTAGTATCGCATGACAATTACTCTAGGCTTACACCCGAATAATCTCTGCACTACATCCTAATGGCCAGGATGGTTTATGTGTTCTACAGTCCACTAAGCTTCTTATGTTCCCTCAAAAATACAGTGTTTTCGCAATTACTTGCTAAACACAATACCCTCAAGACAACCTCCACCAAGGAAATATTAACTTCGAAAGCATTGAATCGCTTCACGATAATACCTCCACCTAGATCTTAAAATGTTTCTTAACCGGTTAGGATTTCTTTCCATCAAGTGAAATCGCAAACACACAATAAAAAAGATATATGCAAAATATGAAAAGCTTATCCCCTTTTCTTTTGAAAACAAAAAGCTTGGTGCTCTCGCAAGTAGTAACGCGCTCTTTTCTTGAAAATCAAAATTTCAACAGACTCCCCACAGAGTCGCCATTTTTCCGCTCGCTAAAGGTGACGCTACCGAGGATGCGAACGTGAGTTCGGATCTTCTTCCGCACGCAACGATTTAAATCTTTTGATTTGTTTATAAAGATGCCGCGAGCATCAAGCTTTATTATTTTCAACACAAGAAAGATGATTTAATGATTATGAAAAGGGGAAAGTCAAATACCTCAATTGATATTGGTATGCGAATTACTAGCGCAAACTAGACACAACGCATTGGGAGATTCTCGAGTAAGGGGATTGGTATATAAAGGAATAGATGGAGCACCCTAAATATATGTAGTTATCTACACTTTATATATGAATACGCTTGATATGTTTGTATGTTTTAATTGCTATTTCTATGATTGGGAAAGTTTCTCCTTGGGATTTTAAGAAATAGTAGATTGTGTGGGATTCTAGGTTTTGTTATTATTGTGCTCGCAAAGATCCGTGGATCTTCTCATACATATCCCTAGTGGGAATCGAGCATTTGTAGCTCGGATCTACTGTGGTTCTATGGTTTGTTTGGTCCGAGGGAGATAGAAATTTGCTCGGCAAGGATGAGACCTTGTTCCTACGTATTCTCAAAAGGATGTTGAGAAAGTCGAGCAATCGTAGTCCGACTTATGCTAGTGGAAAGCAACGGATGTTAGTAAGAGATGCATAAATGTTATCTTAATGAAAAATGTATCTAATATCTATTTCATCACATACATTTTGAAAAGTTTGACTATTTGAAATCTTTCGTCGTAAGTATTAGGTGTTTTGCTTGAGTGTACAAGCGTTACCACTTACATGTTTAAGAAAGATGTTTGAAAAAGATGATTGAATCTTTTAACTGTAAGTATTGGGTGTTTTGCTTGAGTGTACAAGCGCTACTACTTCAATAATAGACGTTTTTTGTTTGAAAAGAATTTAAAAAGAGTTTGAAAAGTTTTGAAAAGTTTTTGAACTGTATATGATGTGATAGATAAGATATTTCTTCCATAGAGATGATAGATGTCTAAATCTCGAGGAGAAAATTTGATTGGATTAAAGGGATGCTTTTAAGAAGCCCGTGGGTCCTTGTATTGTTAGCCCAAGAGGAGGCATTCCGAGGGTCATCGAGGGTCATCGAGGGTCCTTGTATGAAGCTCAAGAGGAAGCTATAGGGTATGGCTGTCTTTGGCTTGAAAGGGATTTCACCGAGAAACCATCCTTTCTCGAATAAGAGCAATTTCACCGGAAATTTTACTGGGAATTTGAAAGTGATTTCACCGGAAACCATCCTTTCGTGGTTCTATCTTAGCTGGTGATTCTTTGTATTGAAGCCCAATAGGAGGTTGTTAAGAGATTTCCTGTCTCTTTCGTTGTATGATGCCCAAGAGAAGGCTAAACTCAATGAGGAGTTCTTTTGAACGAAGCCCAAGATGAGGCTGACTTAACAGGGGAGTGTTGTCTTATATGAAGCCTAAGCGGAGGCTAACTCTTTGAGGAGAGTTTCTTTGTACAAAGCCCAAGAGAAGGCTGACCCATGCTGGGGATAAGTTATCTTGTATGAAGCCCAAGCGGAGGCTAAACTCAACTGGTGATGAGTTGTCTTGTATGAAGCCCAAGCGGAGGCTAACTCTGTGAAACCTATTGATTAGTCTAATTATTATGTTATTTATTAGACATTTGTATAAACAGTGTGTGTGTGTGTGATATGTATTCACGTGAGTTTATGAAGGAAATATAAACAATGCATGATGTTTATTTACGCAGCTTTATGGAATATAAACAAGTCTGTGAAACGAACGCTTTAAAAACGAGCGAACTTGGTTATTTACAAGTTTGAACTGTACAAGGAAATGAATATGTACACGAACGAGTTTTTATGTACGACAAAGATGGATGTACATAGGAGGGTCGGACTTACACCGAAGGAGGCCCATTGATTTGAAAGCAACACAGTGAATAATGCTCCTTTCAATACCAATGGTATTCAGTAAAATGCATGATGAAACAAATGATTGATCAAAGTTTATCTCAGAAAAATTATTTTCAAAAAGAGTATCAGATATGCAGATAAAAGGTTTTGAAAAGAAGTATCCGGTTATGTATGTATAAAAGGTTTTGAAAAAGAAGTATCTGTGTTATGTATGATGAAAATTGTATGTGTTTGAAAGTTTTTGATATGTACAAAGAAATATTATGTACATAAAAGAATGTTATGGGACTTACACGTGATGGAGGCCCATTGGTTAAAAAGAAATTTTGCTCAGAGAAACCTTCCTTTAGAACCAATGGATTCACAGATAGACAAACGAATGAAAACAAACGAAAGAAATTTGTTTATGTTTGAATATTAACAATGATAATTTGAGTATGTACAAGTAAAACTAAATATGTACATAAAGGATTGGGACTTACACCATAAGGGTGGCCCATGATCGATCGAGAAATTCGAGAGAAGACGTAAATCGCTTTTATCGCTTTAAATCGGATCGATCATGGTAAAAGATGCAAGTTTGATGAAATGTTTTGAAAAATGATTTGAAAATGTTAAGTTCATTTATGAAAAGTTTTGAAAAATCGAAGTCGAAAACTTGAAAAATTCACCTTTAAGGAGGTTTGAAAAGTGTTTAGAACGCTGTTGCCCGATCAAATATAATCAAAAGAAAATATTTTGGATTTTTTGACATAATCATAAAATATATATATTAAATGACAAGTGTGCAAAAATCATCTCAAAATGAGAAGTTTTGATTGGTTAAAAAAATTGTTGAAGTTTGATAAAAAAACATGAAAATATGACAAGTTTGTAAAAAATTTGGTCTTGCTGGGTTTTGAACCCATGACCTTGAGGTGGGGCACGTGGCAGAAAGAACTTAAGGGCAAGCATACAACCACTAGGACAAACGTGTTTGAGGTGTTAGTGGATTAAAACACGTGTAGACAAGGCGTGGATTGTTTGAATTTGAAAAAGATCAAGAACACGCCCGAAGCATGTTCTTCGTGTTTGATTTTCAGAAATCTAAATTCAAGCTCAAATCCTTGTTTCTTCACCAAATTGAGTGAAATAAAATTCAAACTTGACCGGTTTTTCATCACGAACATGAAGATGCATGTTAATTTCATTTATATTCATCCTAGCATGTTTTGATATCTGGAAAAATGAAGAACCCTAGAATCTAAGAATCCAAATTAAATTATGTGTAGTTGATGATTGTTGGATTTTATTGAGGGCTAATGATCGTTAGAGGTGCAGAAAAAGATTGGCCAAGAGCTTTTTTCAATTGGTTCAAAGAATCATGATATCACAGTTCATATGTATACCTGGAAAAGTGAGGATCGAAATCGATGCTGGAGTGTTTCAGTTGCTGTTTCTTGATCACTCAAGCACCAGCGGCCTCTAGGGATGGTGTATGAGTGTTTAGAACTTCATGAGCATGCTTGGATTACTCTACTCAAGTCCACCTGCACAAGCTTGAAAACAAAACTGGAAATCGTGGTTAGAAGTGTTACAGGTTGTTGTTCTTGTTTTGGATCACTCATATGATGTTTATGGAAGGTGTATGGATGATCAAAACTCCAAGTAATCCAGCCTAGCCATGAATTCGTGTCTTAAGGCAGTTTTGGTTAAGAAAATGACATGAAATGTGATCCTGAATTCTAGCTTGCCCTATGTTGATTTTAATGTTTAAACAGATTCCATATGGATATTATGATATGTTAGACACCAAAGAACATCATAGTTCTTGCTAAATTTGAAAATTGCAATGTTTGACAAATTGAGCTATGATACTTGAATTTGAAGAAAGTGGAAGGAAAGCATGTATTTGTGAAGCTTTGGTGTTGATTTAGGCTTGAATTGGTGAGCTATTTATAGGCAAGAGTTCTGAAAATGTTAGGCAACAAGGACATGGCAAATGGAGGAATCATGGATTGCTTAGAGGGCAAGAATGTCTTTTGGCTTTTGAAAAGGAAGCTTCCTCTTTTTTACCATGTGCAATTTTCACAATTTGATCCAATCTTCTCAATTATTACTCTAAGCTGATATTTATCAGTTCATCCATCCACTTGGCAAGGTTAGAAAGCTTCTAGATGAAGAAACACAAAAATGACCTATAATGTGAAGTTTTGAACTTTGAAAATCAAGTTTCATGGAGCCTTATGTTTCAATTTCAAAAGCATAGCTATACTCCATGGATTTGAGAGTTCTTGGACATTTTGGAAAGATCTTTCCACAAGCTACAACTTTCATGTTTTGAGTTTTTTCAAATTCCAATTGGAACTTGGTGAAAAAATGGCTTGAAGTTTGAAAAAAATGAGAAATTTCAACACTTAGAAAAATTTCTAAGTATGAAAACTTTGACTTTTGTTGACTTTTTCAAATTCTTTGATTTTTATGATCATGATGGATCATGTGAAGTATTTTGATGATGGAAAAGTTTTGTTTTGAAAATTTGACCAAAAGTCAAAGTTTGACTTTTCTCGGTAGATGAAATTTCATCGATGTTTCTAAAACGATCGATGAATTTCGTGAACCTCTGTGATGTTTTGAATCCAGAAATTAGGTCAAGATGTTGTATATAAGATATAATGACCAATCTCTATCCAAAAAAGTCAATCACTACTCAAAAAATCAGAGAATGCCTATGCTCGACCAAAACCCTAATTGGTCGATCCTCGATTGATCAGTGAAGAAAATGGATATCTGAGGATTGAAAGCTGATGATTTGATCAAGATAGATCAAATGGAGTGAGAAAATATCAAACCCTAATTGGTTAGCTCTTGAATTAGATGAAAATCTTATGAAATCCTAATTTTGACCTGTGAATGCTATACCCGATTAATGTTGTCTGAACTGTTAGTTGTGCAAATGATGCAAATGTAAGGTGGTATATTAGGTCAAAAATTGGGGTATGACAGATGCCCCTATTTAAGTTTCTTTAACCTGAAAGATGAAGATGAATATCTTCGTTTTGATAGGTGTAAAGAGACTTAAATATCAGAATACGCAAATTTTGGACCTAAGATACCAAAAAATACGGATGATGCAAAATGATTAAAAAAGTTTTCCCCTAAAGGATATCAAAGAAATGACATGTTGAAGGGAAATTTGTGAATATGTCCTGTTGGGGAAAGATTGATTCACGTAAAATGTGATCATCTATTTCGCTTTGGGAAACAAAGATTACCTTCTCACGCCTTTGTGACAATGTTTAAGGTAAATGGAAATGATATTACCAATTATCACTTTGTGATATAGTATGGTAATGAATTTCAAGATGTTTACCAATTATCAGAAAGTGATAACTATAACAAGGTAAATCTTGAGAAATGAGTTGTTGCGTATTCACTTTGTGAATAATATGATGTTGTTCTATCCAGAATGAACCGAGAGAAAGAAGTTAATCAAGACATTGTTCCCAACGAGGGATAATCTCACTGCTAATATGATAGAGAGAAGAAAATGCATTTCTCTGCTTGGGGACTTTGCTGGGAAAAGGAAGACATATCCTTTCTGTTTGGGAATACTCCTGGGGAAACAAAGAAAAAGTATCTTTTCTGCTTGGAGATATTCTATCGGGAAATGACTTGTACTTGTATGAGTAAGCATGATTTATACCAGTGATTTGGAAGCAAACATTTTGAGAGATGCAAAAATGAAATGAATGATGCTATTATGTATGAATGTCATGAATGTTATATGCATGCTAACAATACTTGACAAAGACACTAAAAGGATATTTGGGAAAAGGACCACACAGCTCGAATAAATACTTGGTGAAAATTAAAGAATGGTGCGTATATTCACTAATGAAGAATTTGAGTTGCATGTTTTACACTTTCCGAGAGAGGTATTTTATTGGCAACTTGATCAAGGATTCTTTTTGGATAAGAATACCGTCCTTTGATGATTTCTGATGAGGAGAAGATCGTCAAAAATACTCCATCGGGATCAAACACTCTTGGAGAAACGGTTGAAGTTATTTCCGTTCATAGTTTCAAAGGAGAATTTTTTTTGTTTCAAAATTTTGAAGTAAAAATTCATTTAAAACATTTTAGTTTCAAAAGTGATTTTCACAATAAAAGCGTTATTTTGCAAAACAGAATAAAGTAGGAATTGCAAACAAACGGCACAAGGCTCAAATTTATTGAATAGAATGGTAATCAGCCAAAGGCGTGATTCCATGAACTATTTACAAAAGTTGGAAATGATAATTTATTGGGAAAAGGCTACATTGAAAGCAAATAACCACTATTATCCCTAACAACTTTGAATTCCAACCGTGTTGTTGCTTCGTAAGAGTTGATTGAAGATCCGCTGATGGAAAATTCTTCATGTGGACAAAATATGATCGACAGCTATTTTGTCGTTTTGTATCCTTGTTTTTGCCTAGATCGCTTTTCGTGTTTTCGATCTATCGTGATAATTTCGCTTATTGTCTAATTTTTGCCCGATCGCTTTTCAAGTTTTCAATCCACCGAGACGCTATTTTTGCCTAAGCCGCCTTTTCGACTTACCGAAATGTTTTTGTTTTTAGACAAAGTATTTTTTATGCAAGATTCACAGGATACGGAGTTCATCGTCATACATGGTTGTGAGAGTCATAGCACCGCCAAAAGCTTCTCTTGACGATGTATGGGCCTTCGTAATTAGGAGTCCATTTGCCCCTAGAATCGCTTTGAAAAGATGTAATTTTAAGCACGAGGTCGCTTCTGAATTCACGAGGTCGAACCTTTTGTCGCTTTCTTCATTCTTCTTGATAGAGTTGTCCGTGACACGAGCGGTCAGCGCTTTTCTTCAATTAAGTTCAATTGGTCGATCCGCTTTGACACCATTCGCCTCGTATAGCTTAGTTTCCATGAGAACTCTCATTGATGGGATCTCAACTTCTACGGGAGCACCGCCCATGCCGTATACTAGAGAAAAGGAGTTGCCTTGAAGTGCGCGAGGTACGATACCCATGCAGAGCAAATGGCACCTTTGTAAGTGATGACCATTTTCCGATGACCTTTGATGTTCTTGTTGGAAGCTTCAAAGATCGCTCATCTTTAGCCGGTAAGGAGACGAGTTATGATGCTCAATCTTTTCACACGCTCTTTCATCATTTTGTTGTTCAAGTTTGATCCATTGTCAAGAATGATCTTACTTGGAATTCCATATCGGCAAATAAGGTTGTTCTTGATGAACCTCACAACCACTTGTCTTGTGACGCGGCGTGATGCCGCTCGACCCATTTGGTGAAGTAATCAATAGCGATGTCCGCTGGACGCTTTTGGTTCAATCATTCCAATCATGTCAATGCCCCACATGGAGAACGGCCACGGAGAGGAGAGAACATTGAGTAGAGTCGGAGGCACATGGATCTTATCTCGCGTAGATCCGCACTTGTGACATCTTTTAACGTGTTTGCAGAATCGATTCCATCGTTATCCAATAGTATCTCGCTCTTAAGATCTTTTCTCGACATTGCATGCCCATTTGAATGGGTTCCAGGACCTTCATTCACTTCATGGATGATCGTGTTCGTTGTCCGACGATCGAGCGTAACCATGTCGGTTTCTTTTGTATAGAATATCTTCATTGAGGAAGAAATTCTCGAAAGCCTCCTTAGAGTTTTCTTATCCTTGTACGATGCCCGAGTGGGTACTCGTGTTGAAGGAAACGCTTGATGTCGGAAACCACGGCTTATCGTCAAGACCGCTTCGCTGTAAATACATATGCAGTGTCTTTCAAGGCGCTCGATGCGAATTCTAGGCATATCATTCCAATCGTTGACTTTGAACATGGAAGATAGAGTAGCCTCATCCGATTTTGATCTCGAGGATATGATGCGCTCAACTTTGTTGAAGAAAGTCAACAACCGCCTTGCATAATCTCTAAGGAATTAGACCAAGATGATGAGTTTCATACTTGTCTTTAATTTGATTGATCACGAGGGCTGAATCTCCATTTATATCAAGGATCTTGATCCTCAAGTCGATGGCCTCTTCGATACCCATGATGCATGCTTCATATTCTGCTATGTTGTTGGTGCAATCAAATAGCAACTGTGGAAAACGGATATGAGAACCCTGGAGTAATGATGACCGCCCAATTCCATTGCCAAAAATATTTACGGCTCCATCAAGACTAGGCCCCATCCGATTTTGATCTGGTCCTTCTCCGTAGCGTTCGTCACAATCTTTCATCTTCAAGTACATAACATCCTCGTCTGGGAAATCAAACTTGAGAGATTGGTATTCGCTGAGCGGTCGATAAGCCAAGTGATCACGAGAATGCTTCCTTTAACCGCTCGAGCGCTGTATTGATGTCATATTCAGATAGTAGCATTTGCCATCGAGCGATTCTTAAGCAGGTGCATCTCAAATACGTATTGATAGGATCCATTTTGGATATTAACCAAGTCGTGATTGATCATGTATTTGGCGAAGACGCTTTTGAAGCCCATACCAAAGCGCAAAGATGTTTCTAGCATGGAGTAACGTAGTTTCACAATGTGAACTTCTTACTCGATAGTAGATGGCATGCTCCTTCACCGGTTTCGTCTTGTTGTCCAAGCACGCAGCCCATGGACTCTTCTAGTACGGTAAGGTATATGATCAATGGTCTTCCTTCCATCGAGGGATCAAGATTGGTGGTTCCGACAAGTATTCTTTGATATCGCAAATGCTCTTGGCAACCTTCCGTCCACACTACCTTTGATCTTTATGAGAAGCTTGAATATCGCCCACAGTAGCCTATCCGAGAGATAAATCGAGATGTAATTCAACCGTCCGAGAAATCTTACTTGCTTTTCCGTATGTGGTGTAGGCATTTTAATAGCCTTGACTTTGTCGTGGTCAACTTTCCTCTTTGACCGACGATGAAACCTAGGAGTTTTCCGATCTTACCCTAAAGGTACATTTGTTAGATTCAGCGGAGCTGAAACTTCCTTAGTCGTTGAAACAACTTTAAGAGATAGTCTATATGTTCCTCTTCGGTCGACTTTGCTATTATGTCGCCCACGAGACCTCGATCTCTTTGTGCATCATATCATGAAAGAGAGTAGTCATTGCCTCCGTAAGTCATACCGCATTCTTTAATCCAAATGGCATTACCTTGTAGCAAAAGTGCCCCATGGCGTGATGAAAGATGTCTTCCATGTCTTCGGAGCCATTTCGATCCGATTATAACTAGAGAAACCATCCATGAAGGAAAAGACGTTGAATTTGGCAAGATTATCCACTAGCATGTCGACATATGGAAGTGGGAAATCGCTTTGACTAGCTTTGTTCGATCTCAGTAGTCAACACACATTCGACCTTTCCATCTTTCGGATATGTGTACTATGTTGGCTAGCCATTGAGGATACTTAGAAGTGACAAGGAAACCAGCCGAGTCGTTTTGACTTCCTTTTAATTTTCTCACCATTTCAGATGAACTCTCTCGCTTTTTGCTTAATCAAGGACATTCGTCTTAACGGCAAGTGATGCTCCACGATGTCGGTATCCAAACTCGGCATGTCTCGTAGGACCAAGCAAACACATCAACATATTCTTTGAGAAGACTTATCGCTTTTTTGACATCGCTGAGTGAAGCTCCGATATTTATTTCTTTTGCATCTTTCTCAACCCAAGTTGATTGCTTCTAGAGGTTCTTTGTGAGGTGAATGATCCTTTCCTCGTGCTTTAGCAAGCTAGAAATTTCATCCGGATCTCTTCTTCAACTTCTTCTTCAAATAATCTCAGTGGAATTTCAAAGTTGAGAAGGAGTGTAGAGTTACCGCTTTCAATGGATTTGTCCATTTGTTTAACTGCATTTTTGATTTATGTTTGATTAAAAAGTTTTATCATCATTTTTTTTTGAAAGTTAATGTGAAAGTGTTTGCATTAATTTTTCATTATGATTTTTTTTTTTTTTTTTTATGTTTTTTTTATTATCATTTTAAAAGGGTAAAATGAAAATAAACACAGAGTGTGGAAACAAAACAACGATTTTATTTATGTTTCACAATATGAAGGTGGTTTAAAATATCTCTTGGCAAGACAAAGAGAAATTATTTAAAGCTAAACCTTATAAACATCTTTTCGGTAGAGTTCAAAACAAAAAGCAAAGATAAACTACTTAGAGTGAACATTAGTCCTAACTTCAACAGTTTCCATAGTGACGATTGAAGTCGAGGTACTGTAATTTTCCGCTTGGTTTAACCTTGAGTAAACTTTGATTGTTGGCGAAAGTTTTGAAGACGGATGGCCGGCGTGCGGTAAAGCGATCTTCTTGATTAAGATTAAAGTATGAGAGATAGCATTTGTACTTTCGCGATTTGTGTTAAATATCGATGTTCCTTCGCTCGGAGTGAAGAGATTGTCGGCAACACTTTTTCGTGATCCCGAATCATACTTTGATCTTCTGATCATGTTGATGTAGTGGTAACTGTGATCCGCTTGGTGAAATCCATGATGTGTGAAACAGTAGATCTTCATTTGGGACCTCGATCCGTTGATTAGTTTGAGAAGACGAGTATTCTTCTTGACTAGGTAGTAAAGTCATCACCCCATCCCGTGGGTTGGATATCTTCGATCCGATTTTTGAGTCAGCAGAGTATTTCACCATGTAGTCGATTTGCCACTTGTTCTCCCAAGGTATCCCAAACTTCAGCAGGATCTGTGGATTGTTGCGTCAGTGGACATGTCTTTGAATTTATCACCGGTGCATATGATTCCTCTTGTGACATATTTGTGGCTATTCGATAAGTGCTCCATTCTTCGATTTCGATGGATCATCTTCATCCTCTTCAATGGTTACAACATTAACCTTCAAGGAATGGTTTAAGAAACTCCACTATGAAATACTTCTTGATCGGGAAAGTGTTTCATCTTCTTTTTCTTTGGAGGATAAGGTGTGAACCCAAGTCCGTTGCTTCATTCTTGATTTTGATAACTTGTCCCCATCCTCAAGTATTGCCATTTTCACCATTTGTGCTGCTTTATATGAAGAGATGATGATCCGTTTTTAGTAGATTCATCTTCTAACGGATTTTATGGGAGATGCGTACTTCAATGTCATTGGTGTGATGAAGGAGAAATTGATGATGACTTATAAGTAAAGCTTGTTCACCGATGGTCACCAACTTTCCATTTATCGTGAATTTTAATTTCTGGCGGAGAGTAGGTTATGCCTCGCATCGTGGATCCAAGGTCTTCCTAGCAAGAAACTATACGCAGCGGTACGTCCATGACTTGGAACGTATTTTGAAAGTGTGAGGGCCAATTGTCATTGGGAGATCAACTTCCCAATAACCGACTTTTCGATCCATCGAAAGCTCTTACTATGATGTCGCTGAACTTCATTATGCCTTTGTAAGCTAAACGAGCGAGCGCTTTTGGCATTACGCTTAAAGACGTAACTCGTATCCACCAATACATTGGGGAATCGACCGCAAATCATCGAGATGTGCAAGGCCAAGTTGTGTTTCCTTCTTTTCGTCTTCGTCACTAAAACTTATTATTGGTAGTCGTTATGTTGAGACGATCCTCCAAATGGTCTTTAGTCACATCGTGATCCACATAAGCCTGGTCTAGTACTTCAAAGCTTCTGTGAGCTTCGTAGTTAAGGAGTAAAGATTGAAATTTTTGAAGGAGTTCTGATAATTGGTACGCGATATTCGCTCTTTTTGATTAGTTTCGTGATTTCGCCAAAGTTCGAGAGATGTTGGTTCCATCAAGAGAACCAATGTTTGTACTGGATAACAATGGAAATTGCAGTGATTCTCAAGATATGTTAACTTGGTTTTGTTTAACAATGTGAGTCAAGGCGATTTGGTGGTAATGAGGTGGCAGTTCACTTCGTATCCTGCTTTGCTATATTGACATTAGCCGAAGTGTAGGTATGGGTTTCTCCTTCCCATCTCCATCAAGGTTGCATTGTATCGTAAGGAATTGCTCGTAGAACTGCATGTACAGACTGTGGGCAAATCACCAAAGGAGATGTTGGAATGTTGGAACCACCGTACGCGATCTCCACATGCTGTGTATGTTGAAACAAGGGATCACAACGTTACTTCGGGATTTTCCGAGTTGATATATGAGACTAAAAGCTCATGGAAAATGCCCTATTGTATTTACGCTATGGTCATCTCTATTTCTGTAAATTTGTAGGTCACCAATGTTTAACAAATGTTGAATATCTCGCCTATGGTGGGACATCCATGGATATTCTTGGAGTATATAGTGTCGCATAATTGTGCTTAGTGAAGGTACTATTTTATCAGATGCTTCTATGGAGATGCACCAAGTTTTTGACTAAGTTTACATCCGTGACAAGGTACCGTCTCGTATTCCTTAGCATTAGATTCACCGAGTGTCCACTATGACTGGAAGTGGATTGCTTGCATATTCGTATTTGTATTGAAGGAAAGAAGATTAGCCTTACTAATCTCTCAGACGCTTTCAATGCTATGCAATGCTCAAGGTCATGGCCTCGGTGCCCTTGGTGAAAAGGGCAAGATATCGCCGGTTTTGTACCACCATGGTAGTTTTTGTGGACCGGAGGTGGTAACCTTGTTTGTATTAGATTCCTTTCATCGCAGTAGGTAAAGTTCCGTGTACGCTATGGAATTGGGTCGAATCGAGTGACCCGAGGCGCACGGTTTTGGTTGTGAAACCGGCCCGCTTGACGAGGCTGCGAGCTTGTTGATTTTGTTGAAATTTTGAGCAATTTCAAGTTGTGTTGACAGAGGGTGCTATGGCCACCGTCGTTGTTGATGACATTCTTGGTTTCTGGATACCATTCCTACGCCATGTTCTTTTTTCCTAGGGAAGTCGGGTTCCAACTTTCTTGGTATTACTAGAAGATCCTACTTTCTTGGTTGACGTCCCGTCCGAACCCTTCTTCTAGTCGCATTCCCATGCTTACCATTTCGTTGAAGTCTCCGGAGCGCTTAGCGATCATTCGTCATAATAGAATGAGTTTAGAGTATTCAAGAATACCTTAGTCATCTCTTTTCTTCCAAGGGCGGGTTGACCGCAGCAATTTCTCCATCGTACAAGATATTCCTTGAATGTCTCTCTTCCTTTGAGACATGGAGCGGAGTTGATCCCTATCAGAGCCATATCCAAGTTGAATTTGTATTGTCATGACGTAAGGCTTTACCTAAGTCGTTGAATGTTTGATATTCGTGTTGCCTAAACCCATGTACCACTTCAAGGGCAACGGTGAGACTATCCCGAAGTAATGAATTAACAACGATGATCCTCATTGTACGTAGACATTTTCCTAGCATACATTGTAAGATGACTCGAGCACAAGAATTCCTTTGTACTTTTCAAAATCCGGATTTTGAATTTCGCAGTATTTTTACACGAGGGACTAAGCAGAGATCTCTGGCGCTTTTCCCAAACAATTCTTTCCTTGAATCGCTTTTATCTCAAGTCGCATTTTGAGGAGTTGTTCTGGAGATTTTCCATTGAACCAGAGCTCGTGTTATTTCGGAGTGTGATGAACTTCTTCGTCCGTGGTAGTGTGCACTACGGAAGTCGAGTTCAACATGATCGGTCGAGAAACCGATATTGTTACTTGTGGAAAAGTACCCACGCTGTGGAGTGAATGTAGCGCTTTTGCGCAAAGCAGGTATTTCAAGCGAGGTTGTTTGAGAAGTCGGTTGGCGAACCCAATGCCGGGTTAAAAGGCATTCCCATGGATAGCCTTTCTCGCATGCCGAAGGTGAATCATCGCGATAAATGAAACCGGAGTAGTAGTATCTCTCGTTGCCGTTGATTTTGACCGCTCAATGCGCTTGTTGACTTTGCTACTGTGGCAAGCGAGTCGACCAAAGATGTGAGTCTTCCACTTCTTCTTGTAGTGTAGTTACCGCATTTCACGGAGTTCAACGTTCTTGCTCAAAATTTCCATTACTTTCTTTTGATCGGTATCGTGACGCTCGAAGTTGGTGGACGCAATGAGAAACTCTAAGACGCGATAGCTTGAAAATTTTCCTATCTGGAAAAATGACAGTTCAAAACTGTGAATGATTAGACTCTAGATGATAGACTTAAATGCAAAGTATGATGCATGAATATGATTGTAAAGAAAAGAAATTTCCAAAGAATTTACGCTTAAATGAGATATTTCTGGCAAATATTTGGATGGAAAACACAAATTTTATTGATTAATGAAGGAAGATTACAACAATTGTTTTTTTTTTGTTGGAGCATTGCTCACACAAATGATAAAATAAATGATGAAAATTACAAACTAAATTAAACTAATTAAACGCTTTCGTTGATGAAGATCCAAGGTTTGATGCACTTCTTGATTGTGATTTCCTTCCCATAGTGAGCTTTCAACTTGGCTTTCGCTTTTAGCTTGCTAATGACTCTCTTCCACTGTTGGGAGCGGGCTTGTTGGTTGTCATTTCCTAGCTTTTTCCTTTCCTTGACGATTGGATGGCGCTATCCTTCGCGAATCTTCTCATCTTTCTCCATGAGCCATTCATCTTGAAGTAGAGCGCCTTTTCATGATCTTTGACTTGCTTCTCGAGCTTCTTATTCTCAAGGTTAGTCTTAAGGAATTTGTTTTCCAAAGCTTCTTTCTCAAACCTTATCTTGGTCAAGGCTTCTTGGTATTCTCCCACAACTTCAACGAGAAAATTTGTTGATTTGAAGCGATCGAGAACATGGGATTCCTAAGCGTAAGGCATCGAAATTCCTTCGCTCTTTCTTTATCCAAGAAGTGTAGGTTTCCATGGCTATACAATTCTTTGCCTTACCTTTTCCTTTCTTTCGGATGTGATGCCAAGCTTTGATCATCCTAGCCTTCAACTTGGGAATCCTCTCCTTCATGATAGAAGTAGCTTTCACCGAAACCGGAGGTTTACCGTAATTTGCGATCCGAGCTGACGCTTGCTAGGAATGGTTGTAGTTGATTCCCCTCTCGTACTCAATGAGAGGTACGCTGGCATTCTCCACATTTCTCAATGATTTCCATCTCATTGTTTGCCAAGGTATACCAATGGATATCGCGCTTGTAAGAGACATGAGTCTTCTCGACCAATGCCACTCGCCTTTGTTTTCGTGGAAGGTAGGAGATTTAGGCAGGTGTGAGACAATCCATTTGAAAACAGAGGTACACAACACACTATAGTTCCGCCTCCTTGACGATTCCTATGATGAATAGAGACGACGTGTCACCAAGAGTGGGAACGGATTTCCAATCGTAAAGATCCTTATGGCGTTGATATCAACGAAATTTGGGACGTTGGGAAACAACACTAATCCATAGAGGAGTAAAGCTAAAATAGCTTCAAAGGCTACCATACTACCGGCTTCAGAGAACTTGAGAGCCTTCTCCATTAGGAACTTTGAAGTTAGTCCTAAGAGTTTTCTCCTCCGTAGTTAGGTTTTGTCTATCTCGTATTTTTTAAATGAGTCATTGTTGCAATGACTTGTGACTTAGGAATGGCTTCCAAACCATTGAAAGGCACTTTGTCCGACATCGAGATTCCTAGGATATGCGCATACTCTTCCAAAGTAGGCATCAACCGATAATCGTGGAAAGTGAAACAGTTGATAGATCGGATCGTAGAATTGAACGGGTTTTGAGAAGTCCTTCATCGACGTATGCTCGTAAGAGTTAAAAGAGTTCCATAGCTTTTCTCAAACCGAGGGATCTTCTACCAAGGATGCTAACTCTTTCAACTTTCCTACATCGTGAATCCTAAAACAGTATCTTTTGGTGAATCTTCCTCCACGCCCATCACTCTAACCTAAAATATTTTACAAAGAAAAATTCTAAATTTTGGAAATGGAAAGAGAAATGAAGAAGTTTTTTTTTGTTTTTGAATGAATGCATGAATGCGGCAAACATGGTTAGTAGTTATACACACGGTCAAGCTGCTCAAGTCACGAGCATGAAGCCAACAATAAGAATCAACGTGGTTAAGTTCTAAGGGCTTATTCATCCGTGAATCGGTTCTACTCGATAATACAGTGCTCAACACTCCCTTCAAAACATTATTGGATTTGTTGAATACCGATGGTCCAATAATATTTTCAAGAGAAACTCGCGATCGTAGTATCGCATGACAATTACTCAGGCTTACACCAATAATCTCGCACTACATCCTAATGGCTGTGATGGTTTATGTGTTCTACACCACTACTTCTTAAGTTCCTCAAAATACAAATTTTAATTACTTGCTAAACACAATACCCTCAAGACAACCTCCATCTCAAGGAAATATTAACTTCGAAAGCATTGAACTACTCACGATAATACCTCCACCTAGATCTTAAAATGTTTCAACCGGTTAGATTTCTTTCCATCAAGTGAAATCGCTAAACACACAATAAAAAAACAGATATATGCAAAATATGAAAAGCTTATCCCTCTTTTCTTTTGAAAACAAAAAGCTTGGTGCTCTCAAGAGTAACGCGCTTTCTTTTTCTTGAAAATCAAAATTTCATGTGACTCCGCAGTAGTCGCCATTTTTCCCCGCTCACAAAAGGTGACATTCGAGGATGCGAACGTGAGTTCGGATCTTCCGCACGCAACGATTTAAATCTTTGATTTGTTTATAAAGATGTGCGAGCATCAAGCTTTATTATTTTCAACACAAGAAAGATGATTTAATGATTATGAAAAGGGAAAGTCAAATACCCTCAATTGATATTGGTATGCGAATTTACTAGCGCAAACTAGACACAACACATCGGGGAGATTCTCGAGTAAGGGGATTGGTATATAAAGGAATAGATGGAGCACCCTAAATATATGTAGTTATCTACTTTATATATGAATACGCTTGATATGTTTGTATGTTTTAATTGCTATTTCTATGATCGGGAAAGTTTCTCCTTTGGGATTTTAAGAAATAGTAGATCGTGTGGGATTCTAGGTTTTGTTATTATTGTGCTCGCAAAGATCCGTGGATCTTTCTGATACATATCCCCTAGTGGGAATCGTAGCATTTGTAGCTCCGGATCTCTGTGGTTCTATGGTTTGTTTGGTCCGAGGAGATAGAAATTTGCTCGGTAGGATGAGACCTTGTTCCCACGTATTCTCAAAAGGATGTTGAGAAAGTCGAGCAATCGTAGTTCCCACTTATGCTAGTGGAAAGCAACGGATGTTAGTAAGAGATGACAAATGTTATCTTAATGAAAAATGTATCTAATATCTATTTCATCACATACATTTTGAAAAGTTTGACTGTTTGAAATCTTTCGTCGTAAGTATTAGGTGTTTTGCTTGAGTGTACAAGCGTTACCACTTACATGTTTAAGAAAGATGTTTGAAAAAGATGATTGAATCTTTTAACTGTAAGTATTGGGTGTTTTGCTTGAGTGTACAAGCGTTACCACTTACTGTTAATAGACGTTTTTTGTTTGAAAAGAATTTAAAAAGAGTTTGAAAAGTTTTGAAAAGTTTTTGAACTGTATATGATGTGATAGATAAGATATTTCTTCCATAGAGATGATAGATGTCTAAATCTCGAGGAGAAAATTTGATTGGATTTAAGGGATGCTTTTAAGAAGCCCGTGGGTCCTTGTATTGTTATCCCAAGAGGAGGCATTCCGAGGGTCATCGAGGGTCCTTGGGGAAGCTCAAGAGGAAGCTATAGGTATGGCTATCTTTGGCTTGAAGGGATTTCACCGAGAAACCATCCTTTTCTCGAATAAGAGCAATTTCACCGGAAATTTTACTGGGAATTTGAAAGTGATTTCACCGGAAACCATCCTTTCGTGGTTCTATCTTAGCGCGGTGATTCTTTGTATTAGAAGCCCAATAGGAGGTCATAAGAGATTTCCGCTCTTTCGCTGTATGATGCCCAAGAGAAGGCTAAACTCAATGAGGAGTTCTTTTGACGAAGCCCAAGAGGAGGCGACTCAACAGGGAGTTGTCTTATACGGGCCAAGCGGAGGCTAACTCTTCGAGGAGAGTTTTTTGTACAAAGCCCAAGAGAAGGCCCACCGGCCGATAAGTTATCTTGTATGAAGCCCAAGCGGAGGCTAAACTCAACTGGTGATGAGTTGTCTTGTATGAAGCCCAAGCGGAGGCTAACTCTGTGAAACCTATTGATTAGTCTAATTATTATGTTATTTATTAGACAGTTTGTATAAACAGGTGTGTGTGTGTGTGTGATATGTATTCACAGGAGTTTATGAAGGAAATATAAACAATGCATGATGTTTATTTACAGCAGTTTATGGAATATAAACAAGTGTCTGTGAAACGAACGTTTTAAAAAACGAGCGTAACTTGGTTATTTACAAGTTTGAACTGTGTACAAGGAAATGAATATGTACACGAACGAGTTTTTATGTACAGACAAAGATGGATGTACATAGTGAGGGTTGGACTTACACCGTAGGAGGCCCATTGATTTGAGCGCTCACAGGAATAATGCTCCTTTCAATACCAATGGTATTCAAGTAAAATGTACAGATGAAACAAAATGATTGATCAAAGTTTATCCGAAAAGTATTTTCAAAAGAGTATCCAGATATGTACGTATAAAAGGTTTTGAAAAGAAGTATCCGTATATGTGTATAAAAGGTTTTGAAAAGAAGTATCCGTGTTATGCAGATGAAAATTGATGTGTTTGAAAGTTTTTGATATGTACAAAGAAATATTATGTACATAAAAGAATGTTATGGACTTACACCGATGGAGGCCCATTGGTTAAAAAGAAATTTTGCTCGTGAGAAACCTTCCTTTAGAACCAATGGATTCAAGATAGACAAACGAATGAAAACAAACGAAAGAAATTTGTTTATGTTTGAATATTAACAATGATAATTTGAGTATGTACAAGTAAAACTAAATATGTACATAAAGGATTGGGACTTACACCATAAGGGTGGCCCATGATCGATCGAGAAATTCGAGAGAAGACGAAATCGCTTTTATCGCTTTAAATCGGATCGATCATGGTAAAAGATGCAAGTTTGATGAAATGTTTTGAAAATGATTTGAAAATGTTAAGTTCATTTATGAAAAGTTTTGAAAAATCGAAGTCGAAAACTTGAAAAATTCACCTTTAAGGAGGTTTGAAAAGTGTTCGTAACATCGCTTTACCGATCAAATATAATCAAAAGAAAATATTTTTGGATTTTTTGACATAATCATAAAATATATATATTAAATGACAAGTGCAAAAATCATCTCAAAATGAGAAGTTTTGATTGGTTAAAAAAATTGTTGAAGTTTGATAAAAACATGAAAATATGACAAGTTTGTAAAAATTTGGTCTTGGCTGGTTTTGAACCCATGACCTCGAAAGGGCACGCGTAAAGAACTTAAGGCGCAAGCATACAACCACTAGGCCAAACGCTTTGAGGTGTTAGTGGATTAAAACACGTAGACAAGGCGTTGATTGTTTGAATTTGAAAGATCAAGAACACGCTAAGCATGTTCTTCGTGGTTTGATTTTCGTAAATTCAAGCTCAAATCCTTGTTTCTTCACCAAATTGAGTGAAATAAAATTCAAACTTGACCGGTTTTTCATCACGAACATGAAGATGCATGTTAATTTATTTATATTCATCCTAGCATGTTTTGATGGAAAATGAAGAACCCTAGAATCTAAGAATCCAAATTAAATTATGTGTAGTCGATGATCATGGATTTTATCGAGGGCTAATGATCGTTAGAGGTGCGTAAAAGATTGTCCAAGAGCTTTTTTCAATTGGTTCAAAGAATCATGATATCACAGTCATATGTATACCGAAAAGTGAGGATCGAAATCGATGTCGGAGTGTTTCCATTGTTGTTTCTTGATCACCCAAGCACCGGTGGTGTATGAGTGTTTAGAACTTCATGAGCATGCTGGATTACTCTACTCAAGTCCACCTGCACAAGCTTGAAAACAAAACTGAAATCGTGGTTAGAAGTGTTACGTGTTGTTGTTCTTGTTTTGGATCACTCATATGATGTTTATGGAAGGTGTATGGATGATCAAAACTCAAGTAATCCAAATTTAGCCATGAATTCGGTCTTAAGGCGCTTTGGTTAAGAAAATGACATGAAATGTGATCCTGAATTTAGCTTGCCCTATGTTGATTTTAATGTTTAAACAGATTCCATATGGATATTATGATATGTTAGACACCAAAGAACATCATAGTTCTTGCTAAATTTGAAAATTGCAATGTTTGGCAAATTGAGCTATGATACTTGAATTTGAAAAAGTGGAAGGAAAGCATGTATGTGAAGCTTTGGTGTTGATTTAGGCTTGAATTGGTGAGCTATTTATAGGCAAGAGTCTGAAAATGTTAGCAACAAGGACATAAAATGGATGAATCATGGATTGCTTGAGAGGCAAGAATGTCTTTTCTTTTTTGAAAAGGAAGCTTCTCTTTTTACCATGTGCAATTTTCACAATTTGATCCAATCTTCTCTCAATTATTACCTAAGCCACTGAGGTTAGAAAGCTTCTAGATGAAGAAACACAAAATGACCTATAATGTGAAGTTTTGAACTTTGAAAATCAAGTTTCATGGAGCCTTATGTTTCAATTTCAAAAGCATAGCTATACTCCATGGATTTGAGAGTTCTTGTACATTTTGGAAAGATCTTTCCACAAGCTACAACTTTCATGTTTTGAGTTTTTCAAATTCCAATTGAACTTGGTGAAAAATGGCTTGAAGTTTGAAAAATGAGAAATTTCAACACTTAGAAAAATTTCTAAGTATGAAAACTTTGACTTTTGTTGACTTTTTTCAAATTCTTTAATTTTTATGATCATGATGGATCATGTGAAGTATTTTGATGATGGAAAAGTTTTGTTTTGAAAATTTGACCAAAAGTCAAAGTTTGACTTTTCCTGCAGATGAAATTTCATCGATGTTTCGAAAACGACCGATGAATTCCGTGAACTCCGTGGATGTTTTGAATCCGTAAATTAGGTCAAGATGTTGTATCTAAGATATAATGACCAATATCTATCCAAAAAGTCAATCGCTGCTCAAAAATCGAGAATGCCTATGCTCGACAAAACCCTAATTGGTCGATCCTCGATCGATCGCTGAAGAAAATGGATATCCGAGGATTGAAAGTCATGATTTGATCAAGATAGATCAAATGGAGTGAGAAAATCTCAAACCCTAATTGGTTAGCTCTTGAATTAGATGAAAATCGATGAAACCCTAATTTTGACCGTGAATGCTATACCCGACACGCTATCCAATCGTAGTTGTGCAAATGATGCAAATGTAAGGTGGTATATTAGGTCAAAAATTGGGGTATGACAAGGTGCAGCCAACTGGGTTCCCACAAATCACAAGTCAACCATCTCCATTGGTCTGGGAAGGTTCATCTTTTGCTGGAACAAAAGCAAAATTTGATTATGGAAGCTACATTTTTTATCAGATCCTAAAACATGCTGTGGTTATGCTATTAAGGGGCCAATAGCCTTTCCCTCCCTACTGTGTGGAATTCTAGTAGATCAGTACCCTGACATACTTGGTGAAAGAGATTCAATATGCAAAGAGCTTCTCCTGGCTTCCACTACAAACTATTTGGGGAAGCATGTTCCCGACATTGTCATGACACCACCGAGACATCAAATGTCAAGGCCACTCGTAAGGCGATGTCATTGCTGTGCTAAGGGAGACCTGTAGGGAACTGAAGCAAAGAAGCAGACCTGAAGCTAATCGATCTCTACTCTTGAAAAGGAAAAGACACAAAGGTTGAGGAAGAAAGGCTGATGGTGATACTACCGCTTCATATGGAGGAAGATGATGATGCTGACCAAGCAGTTAATGGTAAAGAAGGCTCTGAAGATGTGTCCTTTCACAGTGCTTCTTCTGGAGAAGAAAGCACTTGAGTTGTTGCCCATGTTGCCTCTGATTTTTATTCTGTCAATTTGTTCTTGTTTTCTTGTTCTGTATGTTGTTTTGAATGATTGTAATCATTTGTGTTGATGACTTGTAATCCTTAACCGAGGTATAACTTATGTGCTGGTTCTTTATGATTGAAAGTTTGGGAAATTGTATTGTTTTGGCCCTTATGGCTAAAAAGGGGAGAAGAATCATTGTGTGGAAACTATGAGCAACCGAAGTGATGCTATCGGGACTTTGGGAAATTGTATGGCCTGTTTAAAATTTTGTATTTGGGCAATTGTGGAATTGTGGGATTTTTGTATGGGTAGAATTTATCTTATCTCTAGGTTCTAGTTTATTTAAGCTTAGAACTAGTTTGTCTTCCACGTGATATGTACTGATAGTTAAGTAGTTTTAGCCAAAATGTGCCAAAAGGGAGTTTGTTAGTGTTTTAAGTTGGCATTAATTTTGGTAAAACTAGGCTTTAGCAATGTCATGATAAATGTCATGACATTCAGAGATTGAAGATAAATCCTACTTGCTAAGGATGTTAAAAGACAAATTTAACCGAAGCTAAAGTCAGGCTGGAAATTCTCATAGAATACCGATGTCATAAATGTATGTTATGACATCTGCAGGTGACATTCTATTCTCGTAACTGCTTTTTCTTGAGACTTTTCAGGAAGTTTGTTGAGTTGCTATTTTATGTTTTTCTGTTATTAGAAAGCATGCTCACGTGGCTTCTAGGTTAATCTTAATTAAACCTAAATTGGTTGTTGAAAAGACCATGTTTTTAGGATTAAATTAAGTGAACCCTAGCTATCTTTATGGAAGCCCAAACTCAAGTTTCGTGGATCGCTCTATAAAAGGAATACAACCCTTACAACTGTGTTGCGCCTTGGATTATATTGAAGACATAGCAATTGTTATTTGTGTAATCGTTAGGATTTATAACAGCTTGGTATTTGTAATTTAGTTTCTCTCGCGAAAGCAACTATCAATTGATAAGTGCATTGACTAGGATTTGTTTGTAAGGGTAGTTTATCACCCAAAGCTTTAAAGCACGAGTGTTTGTCTCTTGATTGAAAGCTTTGAAGCGAGATCAAGATAGTTTATTGAAGTGTGTCTTCACAATTCAATTAGTCAATAGGTCGATAATACCGCTGTGGATCGAGGGGAGTGAGTAGTCCTCCGATCTAAGTAGGACTTAGGTTGAAGTTGCATTGTAGGTTTTAAGTGAAGGAGATAAACTGGTTGGTTTATTCCTCAATTAATTCTACTAATAGTGAATTTCCTCCCCGCTTGGTAGCCCCTGATGTAGGTGTAGTTAGACACCGAACCGGGTAAACAACTTATTGTGTTCTTTATCGCTATTTATATTTACCGTAAATTGTTAACAGAGTGTCGATAGTGTGTCATAACATTCTCCTCGTGACATCACGATTCGCTGCCAGAATTTTTGAAGCAACACGATTCGCTGCGTGTCGAAATGACACTAACTAGAACCGCAAGGGGTCGATCATGGACCCTTTCCGCTTGCCTACATATCAATGACTTGATGGCGTAAATATAAAAAGCGGACTTTGCTTAGTGGTGTCACGTCGGTGTCCTAACCACTGACCTATGCAAGCATAAATATAAACACTCATCGAGAATTACCTCCTGCGCATGGAGGATTTAAAACAAACCAAGCACAATTAGCAAATGTAATCCCCTAAACGGGTCTTTAAATAAACCGTAGGGGTTCTTGAACATGCTCCAACCACGGAAGCCCCTTCATACATCTCTATTCCTACTTCATGGCAAGGAAAGCAAGAAACCCTACTTCATGCTCTAGAAAAGCGCGTAACGAATGCAGAAACAAAGTAAAAGAAATACCAAATGGATAATAAATCCAAGAGCACTACGAGCTAAAAATATCCTCAAAACTTCGAGTAAACCGCCATCAACAAAGCAATGATAAGAAATAACTCGATCAATATAATCCGCAAGGTGATATCGCAAATATGCGTAGCAAACAAGTCCTCATAACAATCGAACACCGCACAAAGGTAGATATCCGCATAAAATAGTAATATGTGTTTCTGAAATATGAGAAACACAAACGCAAAGCAAAACGCAATGTAACACAAGAAAAGTAGTAACCACGGAGAAGTGGTAGGTTAGTGTACAAAGATTAGGTACCTAACCAAAATATCCTCACAAATCAACAAACATGTCAAAATAATAAGGAGGCAAGAATATAATTGCATATTCACATCACATGTCAAAATATGATCCAAAGGTGAAGAGATGGAATGTAAATGTGTATAGCAATGTAAGAATGGAAAACCGGGCAACCACGCACACATAATGCAAAACAACTCATGAATGATATCAAAATCGAGCTAAATCCATCACAATAGTTCTCAAATGCAATGCTAAACATAGTTAGAGACCCAGAGTAGTTAGAAATAAAAATCTACACTAACATGACTTAAAATACATTATTTACAAAGAAAACAAAGCATGAGAGGTAAATTCCTAATAGAGGGCAGAAACTACATGTTCTAAAGCTTTCCTAAACATTTAAACAAATGGAGGAAAAAAAACCACAACTTAAACATGCAAAAGGAAGCTAGAAAAACTATACAATTATAAACTAGTTCCTAAGAATCAAACCATAAAAGTAAGCTTTGAAATTTATTTATAATCCTAGTAAGATATACATTTAACTACAATTAAATGGTACAAAATAACCTAAAGTTTCTAAGAAACACATGGCATTACACCCTAAGATTAGTCAATCAAACTACAAAGGAGAAACATGCTTTTGAACATTACAAGCTAATTGAAACTTGAGAATTAAGCAACTATTGAATTAAAATAGATGTAAAATTATACAAGTCAGTAGCTAATTCATATTAAATGATCTCAAACAAAATGTACAAGAAAACCATGATCAAAACAAAACGATGCGCAAAATTAAGTCAAACGATCAATCGTCGCCTAATGGTTAGTTGTCATGGTACCTTAATCATACAACTCGATTATAGGTTCTAAATCAATGTAACAACTACTAAACATGTCAAAATGTTAATCAAGAAGTTATTCAACGTTAGAACAAGTATTAGACATTATATGCAACGAAAATCAACACAACAAGTGTATGTGTGTAGTGTACAAAAAGTTCGTCCGGACACCTTCGAGTCCAAAATCACCATTAAGGATAAATATGAAAATTAAACCAAAACACAAGGCACAAGCTAAAGAAAACAATCAAAATAATTTATCAAAATATCGAAGCTATGCACACGCCAAGACGGTCTCAAAATGCAAACGGTTCGGTCAAATCTGCTCAAAAATACAATTTTCTCAGATAAAGGTCAAGAGCTCTTTAATTGACCGAAACATGTCCAAATCAAGAAACCGTCGCCCGGAGATTGGAATGGCTCGAGAAACATGATTTATATTAAGAAAAGTCGAAAACTCATTACGGATCAAAAGTTAGAGCCAAAACAAATATTATGTCCAACTTTATCAATTTTCAAATTGTCATGTTATTTTCCACCAAACTCAAATAAACTTGTTTCCAATGTGTTTTAGTGGTATTTAGATGAATAAAATGCAAGTGTATGTGATATCATGTGCAAGTGATACATACTCAATGAAATACTACCTAAATGCTATGCAAACATGTAAGAATGTTGAAAGAAATTAGATGCAAAGTGGTAAAGTGTTGTGAAAAGTGAAATTTCAACATATTTTCATGTCATCAAAGTTGAACAACACCACATCAAATTAATTCAACTATCCTACATGCAAATGCATGGATATGCAAAGATGCAATTTATGTCACAATGTATGAAAATTCAAGTGTGTGTATGAGTTGTGTGCAATGGGTGTAGTGCAAGTGTACCTAAAAACTAGGTGTTAGTTCCTACATTTCAACATAATTTCAATGCACAAAATAAGCCTCAAATTAATGATTCAATGCATGTCACATAATTTACATAATAATTGATGCATGATCATATAATTTGTGATGCAAAATTCTCACATCAAGTACCTAAATTAATGCAAAGTCACAACACAAGTGGTATGTGTGTAAAGTTTCAATCGACACCTTTAAGTCTCCAAAATGAATCAAGATCAATGAATTCGACAAAACAAATGCTATAATCGAACCCACACGGAATTTGCAAGCAATCTCAATATTCAATTTCAAGAAATTCAACAATTGAAAAATCGATGAAATAAGCACTTACTTGTACTTGAAGCTTTGAGTTGAAATTGATGAGGAAAATCTTGTAATTCTCCAAGAAAATACCAAATCAAAGTTGAATTGATGATAATAAGAGAGGAGAATCTTGAATCCTTGGAGAATTGATGAAGAGGAAAACTTCAACTCTTCACTTCGACACCCTTGAACTTCAATGTTCTCGATTGATGAAAAACTTGATTTGATCCTTGAGAATTGAGAGGAATAGAAGAGTATGGGGCTGTACCGAGAAGGAAAGAAGAAGAAACAAATAAGAAAAAGTTTTCCGACGCGGTGGTTTTGGAATCTCGGTGGTGGTCGTTGGTGGTTCGAGGTGGTTGTGCAACTTTGAGTAGAGAGAATCGAGAGAGAAAGGTGAGAGCTCTTAGGTAAAATTTAATAAATGATTCTTCCACCAATTTTGTGAGTGGTAAAATATATTTATAATATGAAAAATATGGCTTTGGAGTGTCTCGGATCCACAATTAAGTCCTAATCGCGATTATCAAAATGATTTTCAGACAAATTCAAAACAAAATTTAATCCGTGCGTAATTTGAAGTCGGAATGTAAACGAAAATGTATGAAACGTGATTTTGCTTGCGAGAATCAAAATTTCGACGCGATCGGATGAGCGGTCAAGGTGATATGAATTTTGAAGTTTCAAGACACAACGTCCGACGATGCGTAACCTCAATGCGGTCTTCGAGAAAATGCCTCGAACGGGTCTTCTCGATCAAAATTTGTATGTGAGTGTTTCTGAGATAACCAAAGCTAACAAAATTTTTGAACTTTTGGCACTGGTCCCATCTTGTTTCGATGAAAACAAGCGAGATATGATTTTTGAAGTTCGTACTGTATGAAAATTGCTCGGCTCAACTCCAAATTTACGTCCAAGAATAAAATATCGGGTCTTAAAGGATGAGGAATCAGCCCCTAGTTGTAAATGAAAGTTGTAGGGTTCGACACGGAATTTTAAAAATCAGCCCCACTCAATTTCGAAGTTTCCAATTAAGATATATGAACCTTTTAGGCGTAATAACAACGGTTCAACACTAAAATCAGCTTTAATCCTCTTGAGATATTGAATTTTCCGGGACCTTCCTCATAATTTGCTTCCGGATTTCAAACAAAAGTTGTAGATAAAAATGAGAGGGACATGCCAGTCAAAATTCATCAAATACCCGACGAGCTGTGAGATATGCTCTCAGAGTGCCCAAACACAATCGAAAACCCAAAATCCACTTTATTGAGAAATAAGTTAATAAATTCATTTTTTCTGACGAAATGACTCCAACCGGAACAAGTGATAAACTGGAGGATATATTGATATGATTCCAGAGATTTTGGAACCAATCCAAAATAGTCAACCAAAAATCTTGCAAATAGTTGTACGAACCGAGAAACATTGATTCTTGGCTCAAATGATCGTAGATAGTCGAAAAGCATGTTGTTTCTTTCATACTTATGATGTTTTGAACTCCGGTAACCCCATGATCAATGATATGCATGCACTTACATGTATGTTTATGCAATCTAATTATATGCTAGAAATACGGAAAGAAGAGGGCGAATTTGGGGTACAATCAGCTTTATTCCTAAATTCAATTTTATAGTGAATTTCTCCGCTTGGTAGCCCCCGTATGTAGGTATAGTTACACAATCGAATCGGGTTAACAATTGATTGTCTTTTAATGCTTTTAATTTATTATTCAGATTGTTAAACAGCTTGTCGATAACGTGTCATAACATTCTCCTTGACATTAAGTATCCGCTACGATTTCACTAAGTATAAGTGAGTATTGTCCCAAGACTCACATAAGATCCTATTATCGAAGACATCCGCTCATTCCAAGGATAAAAGTCTCGATGCACTTCTTTTCAAGATAGCTTGTGATGGTCCTTTTAGATCGGTATATGAATCTCGAGAGTTCTCACATTATAACTTGAGATCCGTCGAGGCTTTTGTTCAAAGAATACCAAGATAGTAAAAGACATGGCTCCAAACAAGAACTCAATTGCGAATTTATCTCAAATGGATAATGAATTATACAAAGAATATGAGCACTGTGTGCGCGAGATAGTTGCAAACTTAGCCTCCATGGTGGAGCGGAAATGATAGAAA
>CM038793.1:227578193-227820340 GCA_021764765.1 Vicia sativa
AGACGGGCTTAAGATGCCATCTAGAAAGGTCGATGCCGGAGATGAGTCGACATACCTGTAGATGTTCTCGGAACAGAGGAGATGGGCTTAAGACATCCCAAGGGAGTTACGTTAGATCAGGTTCACTTTGAATGTTATTGGTCCGTATTGATTTTTAACCATATAAAAGATTCAAAGTGTAAGAGATGTTGACAAATAGTCGAGACGGGCTTAAGATGCCATCCAAGGCAACGAGTCGTACGCTAGACTCAGAGTTGCTGCTGATGAGGAATCGTAATAAATCTTCGCGGTCGATTACTCCAGGGAGATCAGAGTTGGCAAAATGTGGATAGCTTCCCTCAGGTATCTGTCATCCATTGCATCGAGGATGTTCAGAGGTGGTCTTTCGATAGTTTTCCGCGGTTCGGGCTAACGACCAACTGAGAAACCAAGGGTGGTCTTTCGATAGTTTTCCTGGCTGGTTCGGGGCTTAATCTCGACCCGCTGAGTCAAGCAAGCGGTCTTTCGATAGTTTTCCGCTTGCCGGGGCTTAACTCGACCTGCTTTGGCCAAGGATCACACTGCTTGAGAAAACAAGAGAAACTTTGATAGAATATTGTTAGTTTTATGCACATGGTACGATGTATATGAAACGATATATATGAATTATGACTTTATGAGTAATGTATGAATGATGAATGTCAGGTATTTCAAAACATATCCATCTTGAAGAAGATGCGATATTCTGCTTGAAGATTTCACTCGCTTGGGAATTGAGTGTGAGAACCCCGCTTTGAAGGAGAAGAAAGATATCCCGGATTCTCCGATGCACTATCCGACCAAGTCTGGGCCTAGATATCGCTGGGAAGGTAGAGATTTGGAAGCCTTGGGAGATCTCATATATAGACCCTACCGAGGAGAGTCCTGGAGGCAATCCGCTGGGACCTTGTATGTAGATCCCGCCGAGGAAATTTAGAGGCGCCACTGGGACTGAGTGTAGATCTCACGGAGAGATTGATATGCCGAGACCTCTAGAAGAGTCTGAGTCCGTTGTAATCTCCGCTGGGAATAAAGGTGATTCTCCGATGCACTATCCGACCAAGTCGAGTCCGATACTGGAGAAGGGGGAGGATTGAGAATATCCGCCGGGATGAAGTGTTACCGCTGAGATCATGTAACGCTGTTCGTTGAGTGGAATCACCGCTGTGGATTTTCCATACTCTACCGGGAAGGTGTGTGTGAGGACAATTTTATGCTCTGGGGAACTATTTGTGACTTTCGCCGTCATCCCAATTCCCCGAGCCTCGTAGTAAGTACTTTTGTATGTTCACTTTATGTTCAATTAGATTTTTATTGTCAAATGCGATAATCATTCAAAGCAAACGCTGGACTTATTGCAAACGACAACAAAGTAAATTGTAAAGAGAAAGAACTTGTATTTATTTGAAATGTGGCGTGAGGCCAAGTAGTTTGTGAAAGGTAAAAGCTATGCGAAACAATCTCGAAGTTCCAACTATGCTAGTACTCATATATTTCAACTATCTCATCTCTCTTGCCAAGAGAAAGTGAGTGACCGATCGCCATTTGAATCTTGAATGCCGATAGTAGTCCGGAAGGTGTGATCCGAAGAGACATAGTCGACGCTTAAATCCCTAACTTTGCCTAGACCGCCTTTCGGTTTTCGCCCACGGATACCTTTTTGCCCAAGCCGCCTTTTCGTGTTTTCGACTTGCCGTGTACATGTTTTGTATATATCCTTAATTTTGCCCGAACCTTTGGTTCGCCAGATGCCCTTATTTTGCCTAGGTTCGCCGACCTAGCGGTCTCTTTATGCGTAGTATTTTTGACTATGTCTCCGCTCGTGGTGTGGGAAGTCTTCACCATCCATGGTGCTAAGTATCATAGTCTACCGAAAATACTGCCTTGACTACAAATGGTCCTCATAGGTGGGAGTCCATTTGCCCCTGGATCACCTTGTGGAAGAATGATGCGCTGACTACTAGATCACCGACTTGGTAGACCTTGCTGACCTTCTTGTTAAATGCTCCGATCATTCGCTCGATAAATCCGCCCATGGCGTATGGACGCAGTCGCTTTCTCAATCAAGTTATCCGTCAAGCGCGTAGTCGACCCAATCGCCTCGCCTAACTCGCCTCCCGGAGGACTCGCGAGGGTATCTCAACTCGATGGGTAAGACCGCTTCCATACCGTAGATACAAGAGAAAGGGTTGCTCGCTGATGTTCGGTCAGAAAAGCGATAACCATGAAGAGCAAATGGTAACATCTCATGCCAATCTTGTAAGTCACCGCCATCTTCAGATAATCTTCTTAATGTTCTTGCGGCTTCCACCGGCCATTCATCTTAGGCCGATATGAGAAGAATTGTGATGCTTGATCTTGAATCGCGCAAGTAGTTCGTGATCATCTTGTTGTTGAGATTGGAACCGTTATCTGATAATCCTTTCTGGAGTGCCATATACCGATGTAAGATTATGCTTGATGAATCGAGCCACAACATTCTTGGTAACAGATGCAACGAGGCGCTTCTACCCACTTGGTAAAGTAATCAATTGCCACAAGGATGAAACGATGTCCATTGGAAGTCAGGGCTTAATTTCTCCAATCATGTCAATGCCCCACATTGCAAAAGGCCAAGGAGAAGTTAAAACATTCGTAGGTACCGAGGTACGTGTACTTTGTCGGCATAACCGCATTTGTGACAAGATCGAGCATAGGTGACAATCGCCCATGGTGGACCAATAGTAACTGCTCTCAAAATCTTCAGCCTATGGTGTGTCCATCGGAGCGGTACCAAATGCGCTTCGTAACTCTTCCATGATACGCATTGTCTTTCTCGTCTACATAATGGAGTAAGCACAAGTCGTGGTTGCGCTTTGTATAAGATGTCGTTGCCGAGGAAGAATTTGATGCAAATCTTCTCATGAACTTTATCATTAATGTATGCCCTCATGGATATTCCCGAGTCTCAAGATACCTTCACGCCATAGTACCAAGGTTTCTTCTCGCACAAGCTCACAAATACGCTGGTTCGCCAAACTTCTCAATGATGATCCGGGGAGCCTCGTTGTCCCATCTAACCTGAACATAGACACATAGTAGCCATGCGCCCGCCAACCGATTCTCTTCTCGTGGAATATGATCAAAAGTAATCTCTTCAAGTAGGGAATCAAACTCTAACATGCTCGATACGAATGAGATCTGGATGCTTCGATCCCACTCGCCTTTATCCGACCGATCACAAAGCTCTCCATACACTTAAGAACTTGATTCTAAGTCAATAGCATTTGATACCCATGATGCACCAGATTCGCCATGTTGTTAGTGCAATCAAACATAATCCGCGTGAAAGGCGTATGTCCGCCAGAGGGATGTAATGATGGCGCCAATGCCATTGCAAGCGCGCTTTGAGGCTCCATCAAAGACCATGGTCCATCGGATCCTTGTTCAGTCCTCGTCTCGAATTGAACAACCGCATAGACTCGATAGTCATTCACGCTTGATGAGCCAATGATCGGCTACCACACTCCTTTGATCGCTTTCTCGAGAAGTGTACTCGATGTCATACTCGGTCAAGATCATTTGCCATCTTGCTATTCTTCCGAGAGAGCTGGTTTTCAAATATGTATTTTATCGGATCCATCTTGGAAATCAATAAGGTGTGAGTCAACATACTGCCTTAGTCGGGCCCAAGCCAAAGCTGCAAGTTTTCTCGAGTCTGAGTATCTTGTTTCACACCGGTAAACTTTTGCTAAGGTAGTATATTGCATGCTCTTTTCGACTGCACTGGCCATGTTGCCCCAACACACACCCCATTGAGTTCTAACAAGTAAGTACATGATAAGAGGTCTTCTTCGGCAAAAATGTGATAGAGGATTTAGGTACTCCTTGATTTTGTCAAAAGCGATCCGCAATCGCTTCCATTCCACTACTTGATCTTTCTTTAGTAACTTGAAGATTGGCTCACAAGTAGCAAGGTGCAATGAACTGCAATGTAGTTCAATCGCCCAAGAAACCTCCGACTTCCTCAAAAGGGAGTCGCATCTTGAATAGCTTTAACCTCAAGGATCAACTTCAATACCTCTTCCACCGACTACAAACCCTAAGAGTTTTCCGGATCCGACTCCAAAGGTGCACTTGTTGGATTAAGTCTCATCGCACTTCTTCAACTGTCAAAGAGTTTCGCAAATGATCAAGATGTTCTTCTTCGTTCGCGATCGAGCTATCATGTCGCCGACGAGACCTCTATCTCGTGATGAATCATGTCATGAAACAATGTCACCATAGCACCGATAAGTGGCGCTGCTCTTCAACCGAACGCATAACCTTGTAGCGAAAGTGCCCCACCTGTAACAAAAGTAGTCTTCCATGTCTTCGGAGCCATTTTGATCCGATTGTAACCGAGAAACCATCCATGAAGGAGAAAACCTATGTCGAGCGGTGTTGTCAACCGTAACATCAATATGAGGAAGGGAAATCGCTTCTGACTCGCTTTGTTCGATCTCTCGTAATCCACACATTCTGCATTTTACCATCCTTCTTAGGTACGGTACCACATTTGCAACCAATCGATAAGAGGTGATGCTAAGAAACCGCATTGAACCGCTTCATAACTTTCTTTGATTTCTCTCGACATCTCAGACGCGATTAACCTTCTGCTTCACCGAGAAAACCTTCTTTGTTGGCAATCTGTACCACAATATCAATGTCTAAACCTCGGCATGTCTTCGTATGACCAAGCAAAACCTCAATATAGTCTCGTAGCATCCGAATCAACCTTCTTTAACACGCTCTCAAGACCCGCCCTATCTTGATCTCTTTCTTGTCTTCACAAGACTCAAATTCACAACCTCAACTTTGCTCTTCGGCTGTATAACTCGCTCTTCTTGTCAGAGTAGCAAGTTCTCCTGGCACTTCACAATCTTCCTCACTTTCGCCTTCGGCTTGGTAGATCGGATTATCAAGTCATATTTAGCACTAGCATAGTCATATTAACGAGATTCGAGTGATTCTCGCAGTTGTATCACGGGTGTGTAAGAACACATAGCTTTTGAAGGGTGATAAAGTAAAAGAAAGAAAACAAACAATTGAATGCAAAAGTCCAACGATTTATTGAATGAAAATACGCAAACGACAGATAATAACCTCGAACGAGCCATGATGCCCCTGCAAGGCACTAGGCTTTCAAAGTTTATTGTTCAAAACATAAAGAAATAAAAAAGCAAAACAAAAAAGAGCAATTACTCCCGCTAAAGGAGATTGGTATGACGCCTTCGCCTTCCAATTGCCGAGCCCATGATCCTGAGTGGAAGATCCACTTGCCGATGTCAAGTCGTTGTCGCCGCCTTCTATAGCATGGATTCCACTGGCCGATGCGGAAAGGAAGTTGCCGCACGCTCACGGCGATCATCTTCCGACTTTGATGGTGAAGCCTAAACCAGCCTTGTCAAATTTGAAAGGAAGATCGGGAGTCGACCCCAAATAGTACTCTTCCTTCTTCAACAGCTTGAGCATCTTCAATGAGGCCATCCTAGCGAACTTAGTAACTTTAGGAGGACAGGAGAGTCACTGTGCATGACTGGGATTGTTTCAAAAGCTTGACAGGAGTCTCAAGAATTCACCCTCCATCTCGAGGTATCGGAATGATCGAGATGACTAACCATATACTCTTCTTCACCACATACCGTGACAACCTTCCTTTCACCGGAATTTCGGCCTGATGTAAGGTAGAGGTATACCGTCCCATGTATCCAAGGGCCCAAGTAGGCAAGAGGGCGGACGGATGTCCATGACAAAGAAAGTAGAGTCAAAAGTCCGGGAACCGACTTTAACAGCAGAGTGAGCTCTCCAAGCACTGCTCGCTAGAACCATCAAAAGCTCTCACGATAATGTCACCGGGTCTCGTAACCAACCCTTCGACATCAAGTCGATCAAAAGCGCCTTCAAGGATATTCAAAGTAACCGTATCCACCAAAACATGAGATAAGGTAGTACCCTTGCATTCAACAGAGATGTGCAAGGCTTTGTTGTGTTTCTTTCCTAAGGAGTCAAATCAAGATCGTAGTTTAGGTTTGTTGGCAGCGTGCTAGCAATACAAACTTCAAATGGTCTGGTAGTGTCTTCGGTACATGAGCATTCTTCGAAACTTCACCAAGGCATTAGTATGAGCCTCGAGCACAAGAGCAAAGCGAGTATGGAAATCTTGGACGAGTCTCGTCCTAACTGCTCCACAACATTGTAATCACTCTTCTTGATGATCTTCGTAATTTCCTCCATTTCTTGTTTGAGGTGTTCCTTTGGTACTTCGTTGAGCAGTGACGAGCACCGTTTTTCCTCTAGCCGGGATATTGAGAGACGAATGCGAAATGGAGTCGCAGTGTCTTTTGGAGGAGAGATCTCGGAGAGAATACCTTCCTGTCTCGTCACCATCGATCCGTGATGTTGTCGATGTCGTGAATAAGCTCCAATGGTAAGATCTTCAATTGTCGAGGATCTTGCTTGACACCATGATAGTAAACATCACCCATAGTTCCAAGGGATAGCTTTGTCGAGGAATATGGAACCTGGTCTTGAGAAGTGATAATGAGAGGTGCCACCTAGGCACAGATCGCAGAGGAAATTTATTGTGTTAACATCAAGATAGTCTTCGTGGAAATCGCACCCCATCCCGCCTTTAACATCTTCAATAGGAATCTTGTAACTATCGTGACAAGGTACTTCACCATGTAATCATACTTTCCACTGGCTGCCCCAAGGTATCCCACACGATGGTACAGCTGCTCGCATTGTCAATCTTCAACTTAGACATTTCTTCACACAACCGCACGTGTGGTTTCGAAATAGTATCTCACGGCTATCCATCATGCATCGAACACGCCTTCTCAACCAAGCACAACCATCAGTGCAGATGGGCACCAACGACAATTCCTCGGGCATCCCGGATTGACACCGCTTGCAACAAATTCTTCTTAATACCATCGAGGAATGGTCAAGTCATCTATGTTGAAAACATAAGTATCATCACCAACAAGATTGGAACTTGTCATGGTTAGGCATAGGCGCTGATCACATTCGAGTCTCAACAGAGGGTCAAACTCAATCTACTTAGCTTCAATCATATCTTGAATCTTGTTCTTCGTGAGCCCAACAATTGTCGTTGTCGCGTCTGGCTATTGGAATGATAAGCACACTTAGCATTAGGATTGTACTGAGAGGAAGTGTTGACATTCCGAGGAGGATCCTCTGTTATCGCCTGCTCAACATGTGTTGCAAGGCTTGCATGACAAAGGCATGTTGATCTTCAGAACTGCCTTCGTGGCGCTGCCTGCCACGCTGTCTCACCGAGGTTGTGCCGATGTAGGATCGAGATCACAACCGCCCTACGCATTGAGCGCCGGTCTTGGCTCGCTTTTTCCGACCATACAAGATTGGCTTTTCTTAGCACCAAAAGATCTTCGCAGATTCAAGATGTCTCTACATGAATCTTCCCACCTTGATACTCAATACGCCAATATCACTTGAATCCGGATGAAGAATTTCCAATCGATGATTGAAGAACGGGCCTGCTGTGTCCCCATGAACATATCAACCAACTCCCTATTGACAAGGGTGGTTGAACTCCCGCTAGATCTCCACTTCCGAGCATACTCTTTGAACTTCTCGTCACGACCCATAGACATGCTTTGTAGTTGCATGCGAGTGGGTGTCAATTCAAAGATTGTACTCATATTGTCTCAGAAAGCATCGCTAAGTCACCCAAGTACGGATACGGTCATTCTCTAGTCGATAATACCACCAACTGGTTCCGACAAACTCTCTTGAAAATAGTGCATCCACAACTTTCTCATCACAGTGGGGATTGATCTTCCGGACATAGGACTTCAAATGCAGTTTTAGGGCAAGACATGCCATCATATTTGGCAAAAGTAGGAACTTTGAATTTGGGAGGAATCACAACACCGAGACTCGATCATCAAAGTTCACCTGACATCTTCAAGTTTTCCACAAGATTCGGTCTTCAAGTTGTTTGTACTTGTCATCTTCATCGAGTGTTGGCTATAACCAGTGATCCTCTCCTCCTTTCTTTGGCTCACTGATCACCTTCATCACCCTTGGTACCCCTGTATGGACACTTCCTTCGAGAGCCGATCCGACCGACCACTTTGGACCCCTTTGTAGCCTACCCATGTCGAGGAGACCAACAACCTTCTTCTTCTTGTTGATGAGCTTCTTCAAATCTTCTTGGCCTGGACCAAGCCGGTAAACATCCTTAAACTGAGCATTCTCGAGCTTGAAGATCTTTGACACTGCTCAAGAGCCATTTCGCTAAAATAAATAGCGAGCAAATGAGAAAACCAATCTCCAATGTACCGTGATATAATGTTATGCTATGCTATGCAATGTTTATAATGCAATGCAATGTTTTCAAGGACCTTAGAGATTTAAATTTGTTAAACAAGCATGAACAAACATTTATTAGTACTTTTTATTATTCTTTTTAAGTACAAGAGATAGTTCAAACAATAAAAGAAAACATAAACATCTAAAGCTCTAAATCTCCCATGGGCGCTTCCTCTGGTGCCGATGTAAGTTGATGTTTCGCCTCGTGGAGTAGCTTTGTCAACTCTAGCACTTTCTTCTCGCTGCATAACACCGAGTTTCAAAGGTATCCCCTTCTTTAAGTGAATCCGTGATCTCTTCAAGTCTTCAAAATCGTGAGGCATGTCAAGATGGAGAACAATATAGGTACGCCACCTATAGCAACAGTTCCATAATTACGGTAAAACAGCGTGAATGGCATCATGAGGTTTTGAGCTCGGCTCGCACCCATTTGAGGTAAGGTTCCCAAGGAATGGAGTTCGGTGCCCCAAAGTCTTGGTATCGCCTTCTTCACCATGCCCCAAGCATGTACAAACCTTCGCTTGCACTCGAGATCGTGATTGTAGTCGAACACAACATCTTGGAGAAGCATATCATGTGGACCATCTCTTCGAGCAAAACCAAACCGACGAGAGCTAAAGAAGGGTTGTAATACCTCCCTTATACCAAGGAGTGGTACATTAGGAATTCTCCACAACGCCAATGAATGTGAAGTCCTTTTGAGAGAAAAGATTCCAACGGATATTGAATGAGAGAGTGACATCAACCTTGAGACCATCTCAACCTTTGTTCATTCTTCAAAATCAAGGAGGAAGGTGCAAATAAACCACCTTGAAAGTAACGTATACAACACATGAGAGTTCCTTGTCGCTTAGTAGTAATGAGTGTGGAGAGAATGTAGGATATCTCCAAGTAAAGTAGGCACTGGATCAAGGTAAGGAACAACTTGATGGCATTGATATCTATGAATCGATCCGAGTTAGGAAATAGAACCAAACCATAAATTAGCAAGGCCACAATGTTTTCAAATGCATGGAAACTCATAACTTGAGGAGTTCTCGGCTTTTTGATTAAGAACTTGGAAAGTAAACCCTTAATTCCACTTCTAGTTTCCCAATTGGCTTCGATATCCGAACGCTTAAGATGTAAGGTCGATGCAATGTCTTCGCACTTAGGAACCTTTTCCAAACCGGTGAATGGCATTTGGTCAAGAATAGGTATCCCAAGTAGCTTAGAGAATTCTTCCAAGGTAGGAACCAACCGATAATAAAGCAATGGTGTTTCGGATCAAAGAACTGAATAGACATGCATCATATCTTCTTCAAACCGGAGATAACCAATCAAGCAGATAACCATGTCTGAATCGAGCATGGTCGAGAATTTCGAAACCAATTTTGAGTTGAGAAAGGATACCATGAAGTTGATTCGGATAGTCTTTCTAGAAGCCATAATCCCTACAAAACAGAGCAAAGATAAATCCCTAGGTCCTTGAAATAGTTAGAAATGATATGCAATGCGGATGATGTCATGATGTCATGTTTGGCACACACAAACAATTCACACAATGAGCCTAGGTTTAAGGCTTGCACGAGGTATAGGTGATTACCCTACCAAAAGTTTGAGTTGGTTCATCCTGTCCTATAATAGTAACCGGGTTCTAGGAATCTCACATCACAGATCTTTCTCGTAGGCGCTTATTTCAATACGACGGCCAAGTGGTCGATCGAAAATGTCCCAAAAGTCTAATCTCAATGAGCGTAGCATCGAGTATCAACCAACCTCGGTCTACACCAAAGTCGGCCATCTCACTACCTTCTAATGGCCAAGATGGGTCAATTAAGGTTCTAAAAGTTTAGTTAGCGCTGATGACACCACGCAAGCCAAATACTATCTTCAACTTGGGAATGAAGAGTATCGGGACAACCAAAGTGTCACGCTAACGTAGCCATCATGTTGACCGCGTAGTTATACGCCCAGCGGTCGCGATGATCTAATGCTACTTACCTAAAAGGAAACCCGGATCCGTGTAGGATCCCCAACAATATAGTACCCAAGCAACCCTTAAAGATAAAGCATACAAGTCAAACAAAAGCGATAAAAGTTATCTAGAAATCCCTAAGGCAATTTCTCTTTTGGGGTATTTCCCACAGAAGTCGCCAGTTCGTAATACTGAACTCGACTTTGTAGGATTTTGTATCCAAATGTGCGGATAGCAAGAGTCGCCACCGACTTTTATTTTTATCCAATTAAGGGAAGGTAAAAGTAATGTAAAAGACCTTCGTTAGATTCGAGTTCGGGAGAATGGTTATGAAAAGGAAGGTATTAGCACCCCTTTCCATCCGTAGTTATCTACGGCTCTTAGTTGCTCTAGATCACTTTTTAAAATTGCTTCTCGTGTGTTTGACAAAAATGTTTTGAAAAAGGCATTTCGCTTTGACTTTGTAATGACTCATGTAGGAGTGTATACAAAGTGTTCGAAATGTTTTTGTTTTGAAAAGAGTTTGAACTTTGACAAAAGTGTGAGGTGAAAAGCATTTGATAGAGCAAGCAACTAAGAGACTTATTTACCCACTCAAAGATTGGTCGCTTTGTTGTACTTCTTCCTTTAGAACAGCTAGCCATACCATTAGTTAGTAGGTAGCTCCATTCGCTTGGATGTAAGCGGACATCGAAGGGACATAGGATGGTCATAGAAGGCAACTTGTAGGAAGTATCCTAGCACATTCAAGGACTATCATCATTTTCGTAGGCGATAATCGAGGGTCAAGATCATGTATTCAGAGGCGACATCGTGGGTCTTATGATCTTTATATCGAAGGGACTATAATGATTTGTTTGTAGGCAACGGTGCTAGGATACCTCTACGTTCGAGGGACATGACCATTTTAATTCGTAAGGCAACGAGAGAATTCCCTGCGTGTGTGAAAGAAGTGTGTTGATTTCAGAATATGTTATCTTGAAGTTAATGGGCTATGTTCGTTTTTAGTCTTGCCATACACGCCTAATTACTAGCAATTGATAAGGGTGCGGAAACTAAAATGCGGAATGTAAAGGCGGAAATGTAAAGGTGCGGAAAGTAAACCCACGCTTATTACATGGCTTGGGGCGTATACATAATTAAAAAAAATGCGGAAAATAAAATCCTAATTAAAACTATTACATCCCATGAGCAATTACATTATTGGAAAAAATAGAATGATAAAATGATAAAGAGAAAATCGTCTGAATCGGATCAACCTGTACAAAAGGAAGAAATCGGAAAATGCAATATGAATCGAACAAGAGAAAAAATGTTAGAAAAATGCAAATTTTAACATGAGAAAATTAATATAGGCTGGAAATAAGATAAATAAACTAAAATAATTTTTTGGGATTTTTTGGAAAAGATTTAATAATTAAAATGCAATTAAAAGTGAATTAAATGCAAAAATATAAATAAAAATAAATATGCATGCAAAAATATGTTTTTTAATTTTATAAATTAAATAAAGATTTTTAGAATATAAATGTAAAAAGAAAATATTTTTTGGTGATTTTTAATGCATAAAATAAAAATATGAAAAGAATTAAAATGATGCAAAAATATTAAATAAAAAGAAATAGGAAAATATGAAATTTGCAAACTTGTAAAAATAAAGTGTCTGAGCCAGGGATCGAACTGGAGACACTAGCTTCAAACTTTGAAAACCAACGCCGACCAACCGAGTGGCATGCCCATCGTTTGAAACGGAACGATTTGAAAATAACACGCGTCACTCACCAGCTTCCTCCCGCTCGCGCCAATTCATCGTCTTCTTCGTTTCAAATATTCAAAAGCTTGCGTCGGCCTTCCTTCGACGCTACAAGCCCTGGCAAAATGGAAAACACGGTATACATAATATAAATGAAATCCAAGGCCATGGTTCGATTCAAGACATCGTTACGAATTCAATGGCATAGGTCTTATTGTCCAATTTTTCCTGTTTGAGGAAACCCTAATTCGAAACCAGAAAACCTAACTATGGCATAATACGATTCCGGCCATGGAAACTCAATTGGCTTGCCCAGAAAGCTTGCAAGCTTGATTCTAAACACAAACAAACAATCAAAACAAGTTAATAATGCATGAATATGAGAAATCGAAATTCGAAAATTCAAGAACAAACCAAACACGGATTGCTTGATTCTTGATGTTTTTGAATGAAGTAAGTATCTGGATCGACTCTGGAGATGCCAAGGAATGCAATGGAAACCTCAAAATTGCTTGAGAACGGCTGGAAATAGCATTGCCAATAGCTTGCAGGTCACGATTTTTTTGAGTTTGGGAATAGGGTTTCTGAGCAATTTTTTCCGTCCCCTTGTGATTGATATGCATCAAGTATATATGCTGGATGGATTTGGCATTGTTTTTGGAAAGATTTGATCAATAATCAATGAAAATCAATTTTGATATTTCCATGAAAATCAAATTTTCAAAACTTGTTCAATTCCAATCAAATCTTCCCATATTTGATTCAATTTCGAAATTGCTGGCATTTATGGGTAATTGGATCACAAGCAAGCAATAAAAATCAATCTTTCAATTAATTTTGATTTTATACTTTATTTTTCAAATTAATTTGTATTTAAATGAATAAATTCCAAATTAAATAGGAAAATAAAATAGAAAATCGTGGCATTGGGCTTGGACATTCCTACTTGCATGAGGAATAAGTTTGGATGAAGAAAAAGTAGGCCCATTTGCAAAAGATTTGATTTTTTGAAGCATCTCTCTTTGTGCATTCTTTCAAAATTGCCCAACTTGTGGATGGTGTAACTTGCTCAATTTTCCACATTTTTGAGTGTTCTTGGACTTTTTGGAAAGCTCTAAGAGTCCTCTAAACAATGTCTTTGGTCTCATCTCAATTGGAGTTACCATGCTCAATATATCTTCAAAACAAAAAGTTGACTTTTTGTTGACTTTGAAAATGACCTGTAATGTTTTGAGCTATACCTCTCAAATGAAGCATCTTTTGGACATTCTTGTGAGACATGAAGTTGCAGAGAATTGAATTTCCTTCAAAACAAGAGGTGGTGAAAAATTTTCTGAGAAAGTATGAGAAAGTTATGACCAGTCAAAGTTCAGTTGACTTTTCACCTAGAAACCCTAATTTAGAAAGTTTGACTTTTGAGCAAATCTTGAGTTTTCTTGATGAATCATGATCAACCCTTGATCAAATGATGAATGTAACTTCAAAATGAGGATGTTGACCAAAAATCAGAAGTTTTGACTGTATGTTGACCACAGTTGACTTTTTGTCCAATACAACTGATTTTCAACCATCTGAGCAATTGCCTGAGGAAACTTGACTTGTGAAGCTTGAAACTTGGCATGGAGAATCTTTGAAACATATGAGGAAGCATGAAGACCATTGGAGATGTTGGAAATCCATCTTGACTTGGGAGATACCAAACCCTAGTTTGGGTTGATTGTCTAGGAGAGAGTTTGTCTGATCAACTCTTGAGGAATCCTTGAGCATAGAGGTATGAAATCTTTTGAGAAGATGGAGGGCAAATTTTGGGGTATGACACCAAGGTCTTGGGCCAGAAGGGCTTTCTTTTTCTTCTTTTTCACCACTTTGTCTTCAGAAGAGGAAGTTTGCTTCCTCTTGTGGCTTTTGGATTTTTGAGAATGTTGTGGAGACTGATCATCAGGTGATGGCTGAGTATAAAAAATGTATAAGTCGAAGTCATGACATTGGTCGAAGTTATCTGATTAGACAATGCTTACCTTAGTCTTCTCAAAGCGGTGTTTCTTGTCCCTCTTGGACTTTTTGGATTTGTTGGAGGTAGCAGCCGAATCCGCTGAGTGTTTCCAACTCTAGAACACAAAAGAAACATTAGTATCTTGCAAGCCATGGAGTGTTTAATATAATGAAAATATACTTATAGAAGAATCAGTCTTCTTGAGAGAAGAGGAAATCAGTTCATCATCAAAAGGGGTATGGATACGGGTGAACTGTAAGATGTCGATCAAATAAGAAATACTGGATCATAAAATCATATGGACAGAGGTGTGAGTCGTACCTTTGAGGTCGAAGGACCATCTTTGTCAGTGGTGTCGATAGGTAAGGTCGATGGACCTTCCTGGTTCTTAATAGCAGGAGTTTTCTTTGGGACTACCTGTTCAAGAGGAATAGCTAGAAGAAAAAATAGTTGAGTCAAATACGTGTATGAGTCGAAATGAAAAAGTAAATTAAGCTTTCAAGAACTTGTTACCATTGAGTACTACAGCAAGCTCTCTCACATATTTAAGATTAATATGCAGAAAGCCTGGGTAGTTGTGTAACCAATGCTTCTTGAACCACCGTCGGCTTTCTTCTTGTAAGCATTTTCAATATTTGACCAAGAATTATACCACCAATCTGAGATAGGTGGGCGAAATGCCAATGCCTTTTTAACCAGAGGGAGTCGACATCTTCTTTCAAAGACTCCCAAGGTTGGTCGGAGACGATGTCAGCCAGCAATTCATGAGAATTAAACAAAGATTTGGGAACAATTTGAAACAACCCAAATTGTCGAGCCACCAAGTTAGGCTAATAAGCGCCAGACTTGGATTTAGACCGACAATCACATAAGTTAAGAATTGGGGAGTCAAAAAGCATCTCTAGCAAATCAAAGATCTTTTCTTGTCTTCTTCTTCTATTGGGGGGAATAATTTGGTAAGCCATTATGGGCCACTTTTTCCATCAGCAAATGGAGCCATTGAAGGTGTAAAGTCGACCATTGTCAACATAATGTTGAACAATAGTTTGAAGATCTCAAGGTTTAGAGAGGTTGTGTCGATCGGTCGTATGTGGAGACGTTGCCAAACTATATGCATTTGATTTTGGGGGAAGGTTATTTTCCTACTTTTGAAAGGTTTAAGATCTTCAACAAAAGTGGCATTCAGCAATAATTGTAGAAGCCAAAAAGGACCATGGATCAAAAAAAGTTTCACTTTGGATTCTTAGGGTCAAATTTTTTGATTTGGTTGGAAACTTCAGTTAGGGAGGTGTATAAGGAGGCCAAAATCAACTGGCCCATAGAAATATTCTCACCATTGTGTAATTGAGTAGCAAGGTAAGAAAACTACTTGACCTCCTGCATGGACCTAGAGCAAAAATAAAACATGAGAGCAAGAGAGTCAAAAATGCTACGTGCTCTTCATCAGTGATGGGCCAGATTCTTGTTTATGGTGGTCGATAAAATTATTGTATGTTGGGCTTCTACTTTCACCCACGTCAAATCTGATAGGTAAAGGGTCGGCCACAGTATGCTTGAAAACTTTGCCATTAGGTTTTAATCCTGTGATAGTAGTAACATCAAGCAAAGTGGGAGTAATCATGCCACACCTAGTGTGGAAGGTGTCCGTCGAACCCTCCCAAAAATGTAAAACAGCCAATAGCATGCTGCTAGAGTAGGGTTGGCCACAACGAGAGAGTTCCAGCAATGTATGAATGCCCAGTGCCTCCCAGTGTTCCTTTTTGACAGTTTTTAGGCGTGTCATCCAAGCATTGAATTTAGGATAGTTTAAAGGAGGAGCGGTTCTGAAATTCCTATCAATGTATTGCAAAGTAATAGGTTTTGGAGAAGTGAATATGGGTTTGGTTGCAGTACTGGTGGAGAAAAAAGCCCCTCTATCATTTACGTATATTTTAGAGGGTGTGTCAACGGGAAGAGGACCCAAAAAATTTAAGGGTTTTCCTTTAAGAGTAAAAGGAATTAGTACCTGGGATTTCCAGATTTTGGTTTTTTCTTCAGCAAATGGGGGTTTCGGCACGTAGGGTTTACTGTCGACAAGATGCAGCTTGAGTTCCGTAGCTGGAGAGTTGGTGATGTTGTCAGTATTCGCCATTGATGAAGTTGTGAACAAGTTTGGAAGAGATGAACTGAGATGAGGAAATTTAGTTTCTGGGTTGTTCTGGAAAAAGGATGAAGAAAGCGAGAAGAGGAAGAAATTAAGGGAAGCGAAAAGGAAGAAAAGAGAAAAAAATGTTGAACTGAGGCTATTTATAGCCAATGTCATACGAAAAGAAATAATGGGAAAATTATTGTCATTTCCCAAATCCATACCGTGTCAAGCTAGAGGACATGTGTAGCAAGATTGCAGCAGAAGCGTGGCGGGCCATGTCTGCCACTAAAGCGTAATCATGATGAGCATTTATTGACCCACGTCTCGAAGCAAAAAGCGTGATACGTTACCATGATTGCATTGCGTCACAGGAAAAGTGGAACAGTAACTCCCACTTTTTGGAGTAGTGGGAACGACTTAGTCGAATGAGGATGCGACGCTTCATAGATGCCATTATCTCATACGGTCGAAATGTGAAAATTCGAAAATGGCATCTCTGGGGGGGTATTTTGTTACCCTGTGTTTATTGTGGAAAATGGTAAACAAGCGTTGGTCCTCCCAAAGTCCTAAAATTAAGGGTCACTCGCAAGATCGACCAGATGATCTTAAGACATGTGCTAAGATTTGTGAAATTGTACTGATTCTGTCGAAATCCTTGCCTAAGAAATGGTTTCCTAAGACTAAGGGAAAAGTACAACAGCTTTCCACACAATAATTCAGGTTCGACCGACAGGTAACTCGTGACCGACGGAGACAAACACTTAAATAACCTGACAAATCTGACAATTCACTATATTTTGACCTACTATGGTGACTTGTGCCCGACAGAGGCTGTGAATTCAGGCTTGTTCTGAACGAAATATGGGTCGAAAGACTCTTTTGTCAATTCGAAACTTGTAACAAAGAGAGCATCAACATATACGAAAATACAAAGTGATTGCCGAAAAGTAAATAGAATGCAAGTAAAAGTTTCAAAGAAAACAACTGAAAAGTAAAGGTTTTGCATTGAAATAAAGGTGGTGATTCACGTAAATCAAATACTTTCGCAACTCTTTCTTCCTGACGCTCATAATTGGGCAGAGTATTTGCAAGTACTTTGAGTATACAAGTGAACACACGGATTTTACATTGAAATGACTTATTTATAATGTTTACAAAGTAACTGCCTAAAAACGATCTACGACTGGCATTTGAAACTTAAAGAAACCGCTTCACAAGATTTCGCCACCTGTTTGACGCTTAAACAACACAAAGCTCTGATAACTGCCCACGATCTTGGACTTTTTATTTTTTCTGCTTATACATAATGTTGAACAATACTTTGAAGATCTCAAGGTTTAGAGAGGTTTTGTCGATCAGGGTTAGTGGCAGGAGACGTTGCCAAACTATATGCATTTGATTTTGGGGGAAGGTTATTTTCCTACTTTTGAAAGGTTTAAGATCTTCAACAAAAGTGGCATTCAGCAATAATTGTAGAAGCCAAAAAGGACCATGGATCAAAAAAAGTTTCACTTTGGATTCTTAGGGTCAAATTTTTTGATTTGGTTGGAAACTTCAGTTAGGGAGGTGTATAAGGAGGCCAAAATCAGTTGGCCCATAGAAATATTCTCACCATTGTGTAATTGAGTAGCAAGGTAAGAAAACTACTTGGCCTCCTGCATGGACCTAGAGGAAAAATAAAACATGAGAGCAAAAGAGTCAAAAATGCTACGTGCTCTTCATCAGTGATGGGCCAGATTCTTGTTTATGGTGGTCGATAAAATTATTGTACGTTGGGCTTCTACTTTCACCCACGTCAAATCTGATAGGTAAAGGGTCGGCCACAGTATGGTTGAAAACATTGCCATTAGGTTTTAATACTGTGATAGTAGTAACATCAAGCAAAGTGGGAGTAATCATGCCACACCTAGTGTGGAAGGTGTTCGCGTCGAACCCTCCCAAAAATGTAAAACAGCCAATAGCATGCTGCTAGAGTAGGGTTGGCCACAACGAGAGAGTTCCAGCAATGTATGAATGCCCAGTGCCTCCCAGTGTTCCTTTTTGACAGTTTTTAGGCGTGTCATCCAAGCATTGAATTTAGGATAGTTTAAAGGAGGAGCGGTTCTGAAATTCCTATCAATGTATTGCAAAGTAATAGGTTTTGGAGAAGTGAATATGGGTTTGGTTGCAGTACTGGTGGAGAAAAAAGCCCCTCTATCATTTACGTATATTTTAGAGGGTGTGTCAACGGGAAGAGGACCCAAAAAATTTAAGGGTTTTCCTTTAAGAGTAAAAGGAATTAGTACCTGGGATTTCCAGATTTTGGTTTTTTCTTCAGCAAATGGGGGTTTCGGCACGTAGGGTTTACTGTCGACAAGATGCAGCTTGAGTTCCGTAGCTGGAGAGTTGGTGATGTTGTCAGTATTCGCCATTGATGAAGTTGTGAACAAGTTTGGAAGAGATGAACTGAGATGAGGAAATTTAGTTTCTGGGTTGTTCTGGAAAAAGGATGAAGAAAGCGAGAAGAGGAAGAAATTAAGGGAAGCGAAAAGGAAGAAAAGAGAAAAAAAAACGTTGAACTGAGGCTATTTATAGCCAATGTCATACGAAAAGAAATAATGGGAAAATAATTGCCATTTCCCAAATCCATATCGTGTCAAGCTAGAGGACATGTGTAGCAAGATTGCAGTAGAAGTGTGGCGGGCCATGTCTGCCACTAAAGCGTAATCATGATGAGCATTTATTGACCCACGTCTCGAAGCAAAAAGCGTGATACGTTACCATGATTGCATTGCGTCACAGGAAAAGTGGAACAAGAACTCCCACTTTTGGAGTAGTGGGAACGACTTAGTCGAATGAGGATGCGACGCCTCATAGATGCCATTATCTCATACCGAAATGTGAAAATTCGAAAATGGCATCTCTGGGGGGGTATTTTGTTACCCTGTGTTTATTGTGGAAAATGGTAAACAAGCGTTGGTCCTCCCAAAGTCCTAAAATTAAGGGTCACTCGCAAGATCGACCATTGATCTTAAGACATGTGCTAAGATTTGTGAAATTGTATCGATTCTGTCGAAATCCTTGCCTAAGAAATGGTTTCTAAGACTAGGAAAAGCACAACTTTTTCCACACAGTTCGATCGACAGTAACTCGTGACCGACGGAGACAAACACTTAATACCGACAACCGACTATTCACTATATTTTGACCACTATGGTGATCGACAGGTCGTGAATTCGTGCTTGTTCGAATGAAATATGGTTGAAAGACTCTTTTGTCACGAACTTGAGAGCATCAACATATAAATACAAAGTGATTGCCGGTGCAATAGAATGCAGCAAAGAAAACAACCCAGCAAGGTTTTGCATTGAAGGTGGTGATTCACGAAATACCAACTTTCTTCCCGACGCCACTGCAGAGGTTGCGTTACTTTGAGTATACAAGCGAACACGATTTTGATTGAAATGACTTATTTATAATGTTTACAAAGCAATCGCTTAAAACCATCTACGATCGGCATTTGAAACTTAAAGAAACGCTTCACAAGATTTCACTGTTTGACGCTAAACAACACAAAGCTCGATATCGCCCACCATCTTGACTTTATTTTTCCACTTCCGCTTCTAAATTAAACCGCTCCCACTCGATGCTTTCCTTCATCGAAGAAACAATGAAATTTCTGTTCGAATCCTCCATAACCGACCGGCCTGCCTTGACTATTTTCCTCGCTATTTAATATTTTGGTCGAATCGACTAATTTACACGTTTTGTCCCTTTGGTCAACATCCCTCTTTTTCGACATCCTTGACTTAGTATTCTTCTTGGTCATATATTTCAATCTTTTGAAGAACCCTTATTCTCTAAGGATCGACCCTTAATTTACAAAGACGTTTGCATTTAATATGTACTTTTGAATACCTTAAGAAATTTCAAGGTATCACCCTGAAACTTCTTAAGGTATTCAAAGGTACATATTAAATGCAGATGTCCTTGTGAGCTAAAGGTCGATCCTTAAAGATAAAGGTCCTTCAGAAGATTGAAATTTATGACCAAGAAAAATTCTAAGACAAGGATGTCGAAAAAGAGGTACGTCGACCAGAGCAATAAAACGTAGAAATTGGTCAATTCGACCAAATGTTGAACATCGAAAGAGTAGTCGAAGCTGAGCCCAGTCGATTATGGAGGATTCTGGACTTAGAGAAATTTCATTATTTTTCTCTCGTTGAAGGAAAGCGTCGAAGTTGCGAGCGGTTTACTTTAGAAGCCAGAAGCGGGAAAAATTCAAATTTCAAGATCGTGGGCAGCTATCAAAAGCTCTGTGTGTTGTTTAAGCGCCAGAGAGGTGGTGAAATCCTGTGAAGCGGTTTATTCAAGTTTTGAATATTAGTCGTAGATTTTTTTTAGACAGTTACTTTGTAAACATTATAAATAAGTCATGTCAATGTAAAAATTAGTGTGTTCACTTGTATGCTCAAAGTACTTGCAAAAACTCTGCCCAATTCCGAGTGTCAGGAAGAAATAGTTGCGAAAGTATTTGATGTACGTGAATCACCACCTTTCTTTCAATGCAAAACATTTACATTTCAGTTGTTTTCTTTGAAACTTTTACTTGCATTGTATTTACTTTTCAACAATCACTTTGTGTTCTCGTGTATGTTGATGCTCTCTTTGTTACAAGTTTCGAGTTGACAAAAGAGTTGTTCGACCCTTATTTCGTTTAGAACAGACTTGAATTCACAGCCTTCTGTGTCGGTCACGAGTCACCATAGTAGGTCAAAATATAGTGAATACTCAGATTTGTCAAGTTATTTAGGTTTTCTCTCCGTCGATCACGAGTTACCTATCGGTCGAACCTGAATTATTGTGTGGAAATTCGTTGTACTTATTCCCTTGGTCTTAGGAAATTGTTTCTTAGGCAAGGATTTCGGCAGAGTTGTCATACCCCAAAATTTGCCCTCCATCTACTCAAGAGATTTCATACATCCATACTCAAGGATTCCTCAAGAGTTGATCAGACAAACTCTCTCCTAGACAATCAACCCAAACTAGGGTTTGGTATCTCTCAAGTCAAGATGGATTTCCAACATCTCCAATGGCCTTCATGCCTCCTCATATGCTTCAAAGATTCTCCATGTCAAGTTTCAAGCCTCACAAGTCAAGTTTCCTCAGACAATGGTTCAGATGGTTGAAAATCAGTTGTATTGGACAAAAGTCAACTGTGGTCAACATACGGTCAAAACTTCTGATTTTTGGTCAACATCCTCATTTTGAAGTTACATTCATCATTTGATCAAGGGTTGATCATGATTCACCAAGAAAGCTCAAGATTTGCTCAAAAGTCAAACTTTCTAAATTAGGGTTTCTAGGTGAAAAGTCAATCAACTTTGACCGATCATAACTTTCTCATACTTTCTCAGAAATTTCCCCACCAAAGCTCATTTTGAAGGAAATTCAATTCTCTACCACTTCATGTCTCACAAGAATGTCCAAAAAATGCTTCATTTGAGAGGTATGGCTCAAAACATTACAGGTCATTTTCAAAGTCAACAAAAAGTCAACTTTTTGTTTTGAAGATATTTTGAGCATGGTAACTCCAATTGAGATGAGGCCAAAGACATTGGTTAAAGGACTCTTAGAGCTTTCCAAAAAGTCCAAGAACACTCAAAAATGTGGAAAATTGAGCAAGATACACCATTCAGAAGTTGGGCAATTTTGGACAATTGCACAAAAGGACATTTTGGTCAAAATGCAAAATTTTCCAAATGGGCCTATAATCTTTTGATCCAAACTTGTTCATGATGTTATTTTTGACCCATAAAAGCTTGGCATTGGTAATTTTCTATTTTCATGGTTTATATTTGAATTTTACAACATTTAATTCAAAAATAAATTATGTAAAATATGAAAATTAAGTTATTTTTTCAATTGAGTTGGATTTATATCTCTTAATGTCCAAGAAAGCCCACACCATTTACCAAATTGCAAGCCATGGCATTGATGAGAAAATCATATTTTCTTCAAAATTTGATTTGATTTTCAAAGAAAATATTTGCACATTCAATTTCCAATCTTTTTTCCTTGTTTTTTCTCTTCCAAAAACTCCTATAAATACCAAGCAATGCAGCCAGTACAAAGGACGAAACCCTAGCTCAAGCCAAACCCTTATTTTGTCAAAATTTTCCAAGAAACTTGAGAATTTCGAATTTCAAAATCCAGCCACTTTCATTCCAAACCAACCATCCCATTGTCTTCAGGAGGTAAGTCTGAGTAAGTACACACTCATGCCATGGTTTAAAACAAGCCGGATCGATGCACACATGATCATACATATTCAAAACTTTTGATTTTTGCATTTTATTCATCTGCGCGTTTTAATCAATTCTAATGTTTTTATCGTGTTCATGAGGCTTTATATGATTGATCTGGGTCATCGTTGCATAACTTGAACGTCAGAAATCCAATTTGCCATGTCTAGGGCATTTCGAACTGTCGAGCTTCGAATCAATAGCTACAGCCATTTTCAATCAAAACTAAGGCCACCAATGGATTCAGGAGGGTCGATTTAGGGGGATAGGGTCCTTCTTTTCTGTTTATTTCGCGTATTTTGCAGGGTTCAGGAATCTCCTCGCCGGAGAAGACGACCGGAGCTAGGGCTCCGGCGTCGTGGACTTTCTTTGACCGGCAGCGAGCGTGCGTGGCAATATAACGTGTTCTGATTCGTCCGTGTAGTCAGCCTGGGGTCCACGCGTGCTGACTTGGTTTCAAACCTCTCCTGGACGTGTCATCATTCAAATGCAATTGTTTTTCAGTTTTCCAACACCAAAAGCAACATGGCGTAGTGGTAGAGGCAAGCAATCTCAAGATCTCACCTCATGGTCTCCAGTTCGAACCTCACAGGGACCTGGTTTTGCCTATTCTTTTACAAACTTTGCATATTTTCAATATTTCTCATATTTTCCATTTTATTTAATATTCTTGCATCAATTTAATTAACTTACATATTTTTTATTCTGCATTAAAAAATTACCAAAAAATATTTTCTTTTCACATTTATATTCTAAAAACCTTTATTTAATTTAATAAATTAAAAAATATAATTTTTGCATGCATATTTATTTTATTTATATTTTTGCATTTAAATCATTATTAATTGCATTTTAATTATTAAACCTTTTCCAAAAAATCCCAAAAAATTATTTTAATATATTTATCTTATTTCCAGCATATATTAATTTTCTCACATTTAAAATTGCATTTTTTCTAACATTTTCTCTTATTTCAATTTCATCATATTTCCCGATTTTCTTATTCTTTCACAGGTTGCTCCGATTCGGACGTTTTTCTTTTATCGTTTTATTTTTCCAAATAATGTAATTGCTCATGGGTTGTAATAGTTTAATCTAGGGTTTTATTTTCCGCAAGTTTAAATTATGTATCTGCCCCAAAGCCATGTAATAGCGTAGGTTTATTTTCCGCACCTTTACCTTTCCGCTTTACATTCCGCATTTTACTTTCCGCACCCTTATCAATTGCTAGTAATTAGGCGTGTATGGCAAGATAATAATTGGACATAGCTCACACTAATTTCAAGATAAAATATCTGAATTTGACACACTTCTCTCACACACGCACCCCTTAGGGTAATTCTCTCTCGATGCCTTTCGATTCCAAATGGTCATGTCCCTCGAACGTAGAGGTATTCTAGCACCGTTGCCTTCCAAACAAATCATCATAGTCCTTCGATGCAAAGATCATAAGACCCACGATGTCGCCTCCGAATACATGATCTTGACCCTCGATTGTCGCCTACGAAAAATGATGATAGTCCCTTCGAATGTGCTAGGATACTTCCTACAAGTTGCCTTCTATGACCATCCGATGTCCCTTCGAATGTCCCGCTTACATCCAACGAATGGAGCTACCTACCAACTAATGGTGAGGCTAGCGCTATTCTAAAGGAATGTAGAAGTACAAAAAACGACCAATTCTGGGTGGGTAAATAAGTCTCTTAGTTGCTTGCTCTATCAAATGCTTTTCACACCACACACTTTTTTTCAAAGTTCAAATTCTTTTCAAAACAAACATTTCCGAACACTTTGTATACACTCATACATGAGTCATTACAAAGTCAAAGCGAAATGCCTTTTCAAAACATTCTTTGTCAAACACACAGAAAGCAATTTTAAAAAGGTGATCTAGAGCAACTAAGAGCCCGTAGAATAAACTGCGGATGAAAAGGGGTGCTAATACCTTCCCTTTTCATAACCATTCTCCCGAACTCAGAATCTAACGAAGGTCTTTTTCTGTTACTTTTACCTTCCCTTAATTGGATAAAAATAAAAGTCGGTGGCGACTCTTGCTATCCGCACATTTGGATACAAAAATCCTACAAAGTCAGTTCACCGTATTACAAGAGTCAGTACAATTTCACAAATCTTAGCACATGTCTTAAGATCAACTTGATCTTGAGAGTGATATTATATATATATATATATATATATATATATATATATATATATATATATATATATATATATATATATATATATTGTAAATTGATGAAGTTTTCTAATTATATGTTATTGTAATTGTCAGATTTTTGAACCACGGGATAAAGTTCTAGAATTGGCACAGTCTACTAGAAAAAGTCATGGTATTGTTGTTGATACAATTCTGATTCTGCTAATGGACTATGAGGGAGGAAGGATAAATTGATTATAGGTTGTGATATAGGATGAAATTACAAAAAGAAAAATGAATATGTGAAACCTTTTGATGATAATTATACTATGAAGGTTAGATTCCCATTTAGGCTGAGATCTTTTCCAAGTGGTATCTGTTGGAAGGTGATGCTTAGATATGGGATGCACAATCATAGACAATATAAGAATTTGGAAGCTCATGACATATTGGACCGTCTAAAACAGGATGAAAGAAAGTTTGTGAATGACATAACGAAGCACAACATGGCATCAAGGTACATTCTGTCTGCTTTGAAAGACAAAGACCTAGAAAATCTCATGAGTATTACCCAGGTATATCGAGCTAGAGCAACATACAGATTGGGCAAGAGAGGTGCAATGATGAAAATGCAAATGTTATTGAGCCTTATTCACCAAGAGAAATGAATGTGTTGGACTAGAAATAGAGAGAATTCAGATATGGTGACTGATATCTTCTAGACACACTCTGACTAGTGAAGTTGTTGAATATATTTCCTCTAGTCTTAATTTTTTATTGAACATACAAGACAAATAGGTAAGAATTTTAATTTTACTTCTCCCATCCTAAAATCTGTTGAGTGAGTTGGTTGATGAATATGCAGTTTAGCTGTGCGGGTATCGGCTACCACTGTTAGAGATTGTTGGGGTTACGTCAACGGAATTGATGTTTTCAGTTGCTTTTTCCTATTTGGAACATGAAAGGGAGGAGAACTTCACATGGGCATTACAGAAGATCAAAGAGTTATTTTATTCAGAAAAATTTCTACCAAATGTTATGGTGACAGACCGGAAACTTGCATTAATGAATGTTATTGATTCTGTGTATCCAAATGCAACTCATTTGTTATGTATGTTCCATATTTCAAAAAACATGAGCATGAAATGTAAGAGTATGTGAAATCATAAATACGAGAACATGTCATATATCAATGGAACAACATGATGTATTCAAATACAGAAGACGATTTTGATGTACATCTCAACCACTTCGAGAGTGTATGAGATGATATTCCATCATTTGTCAAGTATGTGAAAGAAATATGATTAACACCATATAAATAAAGATTTGTTGCTGCATAGACTAACAGAATCACTCATTTAGGGAATACAACAACAAACAGGTACATTGAACTAACAAAAAAAAATTGTGTTTAGATATTAATTTAAAAGTTGTTTAGATAATATGTTCATGATTTCTAGGGTGGAGTCTGCACATTGGAGACTAAAGAACTTGTTGGCTACAAGTCGCGGTGATTTATGTCGAAGCTGTGATGTTGTGAACACATTGTTGAAGTTGCAGCTAGGTTCCATCAAACCTATCCATCCACAACTTCAATGTGTCCACCGCCTGTGAAATACAAGTCAAAGAGTGGAGTTAAGAAGAGTAGAAATGGTGAGGAGAGTGATGTGCATCGTGATCCAAGTCAGTGAGAATATTTTGACGTGTCGCAAGGGAGTCAGACTACGAAGAGTTCATGCACAAAACCAAGTGGGAGTCAATCATCAACTATGTTAATTGGTAAGCAACCTTCTATCAAATCTGCAAGAGTTGAGTACTTGTCAGAGTTTCCTACTTTTTTCCATTCATACATCGATGACATTATTAATGTTGAGGATAATAGAAACTGTGATTTTCGTTGTATTATGCATTAGGATGGGGGAAGATGCATGTTATTCGATTCAGAGGCAGTTGGATACTCAAGTCCATCAACACACAGACTTGTACAAATTATTCCATGACACCGTCTCTGTTGTTAGGAATTCGTTACAAATAAAACACTTAGGTGTCCAGGGTGAGAAGAAATGGATGTCGATTTCTGATATGGGTTATATTATTGCTTCTAGATATAGTGTCGTATTTGTTTCCCTTTCCATGAAACTTAACTTAACATTTTTTCCACTTCTCATAACTCCACCCCCGTACACGAGTCGACATACAATCATTGATGTTGATTTTGTTGATGATAATCATTGGGTTCAGCTAAAATTGAAGGGTGAATTATTCTAATGATGCAAAAGTATGAGAATCAAGATATGCGGGTCGTTTCAGACATTGGAAAGAATTGTCTATGAAGTGAATGTAAATTTTTTGTAATTCATTTATGTATGACATTTATTTTATTTATATATTAAGTTGGTTCACTATTTCACTGTGTATTTTATTCAAGTAAAGTTTAAACAAAATTAAATTCCGATATTACTGAAAATTTGAAATTTTCGATATTTTCCATGCATAAAAAAATTTCAAATTTCTGATATTTTTTTATAATGATGCAAAACATCAAAAATTTGAAATATTCAATACCGTAAAAATTTGAAAATTTCGTAAATGTGTCATGTATGGGAGTGACATGTATAATATGGGAGATGACAAAGTTAATTTCTCAATTGAATAAATTGTTCCTGAATCAATTATTAACATGAATTATTGTTGCGAATATTACACTGGTTTATACCAGTGATTAAATACTCGGTCGATGAGTAACTTGATTGAAATGGATTTCTAATAACATTAACATGGTTTCCAAAAACAAACTTCTGGATTTCAAATAATTCTCTTTGTCATCATTATATACTTTTTTTCAAAATACTGTATCGCTGTTTCATTTAAGCGTACAGCAACCCCCAAGATACATAGGAATTTGAATTACATATGCGTTAAATATTTACATATAGTGTGTACATTAATGATTACAAATATGCACTAAGCAAAAACTGGTGAGCGAGGCATTATTATCACCAAAGTTCTGTCCTAAATTCAAGTAGCAGAAAAAGGAGCTTGTATCATTTCCTAGTGAGGACAAATCTGAATAAAATATATGAACACTTGCTCTGGTTAGTCATCATCTGATAAACAGACAACATCAGAAGGTGTCGCTTCTTGGGTTGAGTTGGCCGGAATGCTGCTACTTTTGTTAAATTCAGAATGATTCAAAGATGCCGAATCTGACATATGTGGCAAAGTATTTGGCAGATTAATGCTAGATTGACTATTAGCATTCATGCGCATATCCGTGGCAGATACATTAGGAGTGGGGAACCCACCTGCGCTCTCACACCCATGCCCCCTATGAGGACCAATCTGAGAGATTGCTGGCATTGGACTGGGAAGCCTCTGAGATGATGAAAAACTTGCAGGAGCATTACTGGGTGCAGGGTGACTTGGCATGCCATGTGAAACTCCACCAAAACTGGAAGTTGGTACAGATGTTGAGGGTCTATAAGGAGAAATATGTGGTGCAGGGGCACGTATCTCCCCACTGAGACTGGAGGCTGGTACAGATGTTGAGGGTCTATAAGGCGGGAGATGCGGTGCAGGGGCACGTATCGCACCACTGTGACCGGGTGGTACAGATGTTGAAGGTCTATAAGGTGGGAGAGGAGGTGAAGGGGTGCGCATTGCCCCACTGTGACTGGAGGCTGGGACAGATGTTGAGGGTCTAGGCAGGAGAGGAGGTGGAGGGGTGCGCATCGCCCCACAGTGACGGGAGGCCGGCAAAGATGTTAAAGGTGGAGGAGTCCGCATCACCCCATTGTTACTGGCGGCTGGTACAGATGTTGAGGGTCTAGGCAGGAGAGGAGGTGGATGGGCGCGGATCTCCCCACTGTGACTGGAAGCTGGTACAGATGTTGAGGGTCTATAAGGCTGGAGAGGAGGTAGAGGGCAACAGAACTCCCCCATGAGACTGGAGGCTGGTACTGATGTTGAGGGTCTATAAGGTGGGGGATGCAGTGGAGGGGCACTTATCTCCCCACCAGCTTGAAGATTAGGTGAAGAGTTATTGATATGAGGTGGTCTTGCAGAAAAACCGCCGAAATTTCCCTGTGTATTGTAAGAGGCGTGTATAGGTGATGGCAACCTAGCATGAGAGCCAGCTGAGGTGTGTGAATTCTGGAAAGTGGTTGCAGGAGGTCCACGACAAGATGGTCCAGCAACCATAAAGGGATGAGTAGGATTTTGCGGTCTTGGAGGTTGGGTAAAACCTGCATCCAGCATTAGTATAATGTTGTTAGAAAAAGCTAAACAGAAAAATAAGAGGTTTTGGCCATAAATGAGTAAAACATGAAAAAGATGACATGAATGTGCTCACAAGCACATACAATTGCATACTTAATTAAATAAGATGACATGAATGTGCTCACAAGCACATACAATTGCATACTTAATTAAATAAGATGACATGAATGTGCTCACAATAGAATGATAGATCTCATAGACATTTCAACAATAAATGCACTCACTATAAGGGACTATACCTTGCAGCATTCCCGATTCACCAGAAAACCTAGGATCAGAATTAGCCTTCAAAGTATCAGCCAATATTTTATGTACATAAACTGTTTTATATTGTGTATCATAGTTCTTGCTTGTTTTCTGAAACTCAACTTCAATTTCCTTCATTTGAATATCATATTTCCTTCGAAGTTCCTCAATTTCCTTCTCAAAATTACGTTTCAGCTGTAATTTCTGTTCCAACAAATAGAATAATATAGCAGTTATTTATCATAAAAAGAAGGTATAAGATTTAAAAATAGGTATTCTCACAGCAATGAGTTGGACAGAAGCTAACCATATCTTCATGGTTTTTCAGATTTTGCTTTGTCGACTTACGTATTCTTTCCAATTCATAACTAAGTGGATCATAGAACATAGATGGAAAATTCCTTGAAGATGATTGTGCTGGAGCTTGAATGAGATGATTATTGATAACTCTGTGAGTTGACAAATTTCTTGTGTCTAATGAGTGGGCACTGACTCCACCAGGCACAGGTGAATCAAGGACCAGGTCTGAGACTGGAGGCACAACTTGATGCGAATGTGAATCAGCTTCCAAGTTCAAGGCAGGTTGCTCGGCGGCTTGATTTTGAACCTCAGCTGATGCCTCGGGAATCTGGCTGGAGAAAGAATCTTCATTGGTTGCTGGCTGATCTTCACCTCCAGCCGCCAAAGGCAAGTTAGAGATATCCTGCTGCACCTGCTCTGGAGGCCCCATGACCACTGAAACTTGTGTGGGTTGATATACAGGTAAAATATGAACTGGACTGGGCGGTGGCTCTACAGTTGATAATGGCTGCCCGTGCACTTGTTTTTGTGGCCCAGTGTTTTCTGCCATGGTTCTGTCTACTCCTTCATGGTAGTTTGATGTAGTACTCTCGTTCACTTCCACAATGTCTGTTAATTGACATTCAGCCTCTTCATGATTATTTTCTGGCACTTCGACTGGTATTTGCCCACCAGTTATGGGTGGCAAGACATTATCAGGAACTTGTTGCTTTGAAGGTGAATTCAAAAGGGAAGATGTAGCTGGACGACCATCATTTGGACTAGAAAATATACAAGGCATTGATGATACAACCCCATCTAAACCTACATCAAATATTTGATCTATGGATAAAGAATTCAGAGGAGCTGCATTCTCTGGATAATCAGTACTTCTGACTTTGCTGGGCAATCTCACAGCTTCCTTCCTACTCAATTCACTGGCAGTGCCCCGTTTGCAACTAGTTTCAGACACTTGATTAGACAGAAGGATTGTTGGAGCATTATGGGATGTCCCGAGTTCCTTCGAAGAAACTAGGTTTGACAATTCATCTGGTGGTGACGACTCACGGAATTTCTGCCTTGCTTCTAACTGTTTGGCCTCAAGAGCCTGGAGACGTGCTTCTTGCTCCCTTTTCAATGTTGCCTCCCTTATATTGTATTTACTTTTGAATTCTCTGAGCCTATATTTTTCCTTCTCATAAAATGGCAAAGAAAGCCACTCTAGATCAAACATTTTTTTAAAATTAGTCATTTCGTTCTCAATATCTTTTTCCAACTTGCGTTTACTTTCCTGTTGAGTATGAAGTAGCTTTCTCCATTGCTCTTTGCGATTCTGATTTACTTTAATATTTCTAGAAATTTTGGAAATATCTTTTTTGGCCAATTCAACATCTGATGTTGTATCTGTATTCAAATGAACCCTTTTCAATGACTCCGAAACCTTTGGAGAGCAATTGGCATTAGAGTTTCCTGTGAGTAATAAAAAATTGTCCTTCAGATCCCACAGCATTGCACTAATTTCATCAACCGCATCTTTCTTACAGGAAAAATTCAAGTGCCGCTTTGCAAGAATAAGGGCAGCTTCAGAGTCAAGTTTGTGGCTTAGCAACGAAGCAGCAGTCAAACACTGAAACAGTACAAGAAAAAGCTTGTCGATTAAATGTATGAAAGACGATAAAATGAATAGTACACAGTTTTTAGTTAAGAAACTGTATAAACTAAGGGTTTCCCACATTAAATGGGTTTTTTTGAAATGGTAGCCATATTGCAATAAAGAGGAGGTAAAAAACGATAGAGATAAGAAAATCCCATAGAAAAGAAGAGAATTAATTAAATGTAGCGGTGGGGAGAAAATTTCAATTGTGTAAAATATAAGAATGACTCATAACAGATTTCCGATGCTAGAATATTCTGTTTTTATTAATTCTCAAATATGATGACTACGGCTTTATATAGAAAGGCTAATCATGTACACACGTGCAGGTTAGCTGTAACTGCTTCTAATCCTGTACAAAGGTTAGTGGTAACTAACCTACAGCTATCAGTGACAGCTGGTACTTAATAGGCTTGTATGGTACCCTTTAAATATCTTGTTGGAAAATATCTTATTTCCTTTTTCATTATTTCTATTTATTGTCTTTTATTTTTCTTTATTCTCTATTAAAAAGAGAATTAATTATCATTATTGTATTACTACTATATATACCAGCCTTAGAGCTGAGGAATAAAATAGAACAGTTGTTTACCATTCTGTTCAACATGGTATCAAGAGCTCTGTGTTAGGGTTTACTGTAAAGCTTCCACAACTAGTGGGGTTAGGGTTTTCTGTTCGACCCGGTTTCTTACCCGACCCGATTCACATACCTGCTTAATTCCCTATGGCGAATCGCAACACCAGTTGGCCTACTCCAGGGTTCGCCTACATCGGATCCAATAATGACGGCGGTGGCCGCGGTGATGGCGGTGGCCGTGGTAACGGCGGTGATGGCGGTGGCCGCGGTGACGGTGGTGGTCGTGCATTTCAAGCTAGTAATTCTGATCAAGGGCGGCAACTCTCTTCACGTCAGCTTTCACTCACTACGGAACAACTAGACAAACTGTACAAACTCCTCGAGTCTCCAACTCCTACTTGCTCTATAGCAACAAAAGGTAATTCTGCATTTATTAGTGTCAGCCCCAGTCATACTTGGATAGTAGATTCAGGTGCCTCTGATCATATGACAGGTGAATCTACTTTGTTCTCTTCATATAGTCCATGTGCAGGTAATCAAAAAATAAAAATCGCAGATGGCTCTTTTTCAGCCATTGCAGGTAAAGGGTCATTGTGTTGTCTCCGATGTTGACTCTTAAAATGTCCTTCATGTTCCAAATTTATCATGTAATCTAATGTCCATCAAGAATTAGCCCAAGATATAAATTGTCAAACTAATTTTTCCAATCTCACCGTGTCTTTTGATTTGAACTCGGGAAGATGATTGGCGGTGCTAAGGAGAGTGGAGGACTCTACTACTTTGACATTGGATTTGCATCACAACTACCTTCAAAACAATAAGTTCTTTTGAGTCTTTTTCTGCTTTGAATAATAAAGATGACAACATTATGGTATGGCATTTAAGATTAGGTCATCCTAGTTTTCACTTAAAACACTTGTTTCCTAAGTTATTTCACAATAAGAACTTTTCTTCGTTTAAATGTGAAGCATGTGAGTTTGCAAAACATCATCGCTCCCAATTTTCAATACACCTTATAAACCATCAAAACCTTTTTCTATTATTCACGGTGATGTTTGGGCCCTAACCGCATAAGTACACTCTCTCAAAAAAATGGTTTATCACATTTATAGATGACCATACAAGAGTATGTTGGGTGTACTTGTTAAAGGGGAAATCAGATGTTTGTCAGGCTGTAAAGAATTTTTATAATGGTGCAAAATCAATTTCAAACAAATATCCAAGTCTTTAGAAGTGATAATGGCAAAGAATATTTTAATACTATCCTGGATGAGTTTTTTCTAAAAAATGGGATTGTACATCAAAGTTCATGTCCTAATACTCCTCAACAAAATGGAGTTGCCGAAAGGAAAAATAGACATTTATTGGAGGTTGCTAGAGCTCTACTTTTTTCAAGTAAAGTACCAAAATATTTAAGCGTTTTAACAATGCATATTTAATTAATAGAATGCCCTCAAAATTTTGAATTTTCAAACTCAATTAATACTTTCAAAGAATGTTTTCCTAGTACTGTGTTTTAACCGATCTAACATTAAGAATCTTTGGTTGCACAACAATTTGTTCATGAACATAAAAATGTTGGAAAACTTGAACCACGTGCTATAAAATGTGTTTTTGTTGGATACTCTCCAACCCAAAAAGGATATAAATGTTTTGATCCAAAAAACAAGAAAATGTTTGTCACTATGGACGTTACATTCTTTGAAAATAAACCTTTTTTTGATGACACTCATCAAGGGTGGGATATAAAAGAAGACTTGTTTCAAATTGAGGACATGAGTTTTTAAATAATTTATCTTTACCGCATCCCAAAGTTCGTGACTTATATCACACCAACAAAAATTGGTCATGATTCTTTAACCGATCCTACTCCCTTATGAGTAAGGAACTTTGTGAATCTGAGCCAACATTTTCTCATGGAAAAACAATGAAATTCACGAAAATAATAATAGTGATGATCTAATTGAAATGCCACAAAATAATGAGTCACTCAGAAACAGATTTGAATTAGGAAACGGAATTTGAAAGGGAAGGTTTTGTGAAAAGCACCACAAAGAAAAGGATGAGTCCACATCTCAACACGCTGAATCAACCGGAATGATCAACCTCCTAAGAATAGGAAAGGTAAGTCCATCTCATATCGAAAGTCGTATTTTGTATCCCGATATTGATGATCCTGCCATTAGAAAACTGTTAGATCTTGTACTAAACACCCAATGTCCAATTTTATATCATATTCAAATTTGTCTTCATCTCTGCCTTCACCTCAAAATTGTCTAGTGTAGAAATTCCAAAAATGGATTGCTCTAGAAATTCCAAAGTGGAGGAAGTCAGATTGAGGAGATGAAAGCTCTAGAAAAGAACAAAACTTGAGTGTTACAACACTACCGGATGGCAAGAAGACAGTTGGATGCAAATGGGTGTTTACTGTGAAGTATAATTCAGATGGGTCAATTGAAAGGTACAAGGCTCGCTTGGTGGCTAAAGGCTTTACTCAGACCTATGGTATAGACTACTCTGAGACATTTGCCCCTGTTGCAAAACTGAACACTGTAAGAATTCTTTTATCTCTTGCCGCTAACTGGATCGCCCTTACATCGCTTAGATGTTAAGAATGCATTTCTTAATGGTGATCTAGAAGAAGAAGTATACATGGACACTCCTCCTGGGTTTGAAAACAAATTTGGATCAAATGTATGCAAACTAAATAAATCTTTGTATGGACTAAAACAGTCCCCTAGAGCTTGGTTTGAAAAATTCACTCAGTCCATGAAGAAACAAGGGTACATTCAAGGACAGGCTGATCACACCTTGTTCACAAAGTTCTCTCAAGATGGAAAACTTGTCATTCCGATTGTATATGTTGATGATATTGTCCTCTTGGAGATGATACATTGAAATGGCTAGAGTAAAAGAGAAACTAGCAGTAGACTTTGAGATCAAGGACTTAGGATCCATGAGATATTTTCTTGGTATGGAGGTTGCTCGGTCAAAGAATGGTATTGTGGTTTCACAGCAGAAATACATTCTAGACTTATTGAAAGAAACAGGAATGAGTGGATGTCGTCCTGCAGATACCCCTATGGATCCTAATGCTAAACTTTGGGGAGAAGGAAATGTTCCGGTTGATACTGGAAGATATCAGAGATTGGTTGGAAAACTGATTTATTTGGCACACACCCGACCTGATATTGCTTTCTCAGTTAGTGTAGTAAGTCAGTTTATGCATTCTCCTTACGAGGAACATCTTGAGGCGGTCTACAGGATACTGAGATATTTGAAGGAAAATCCTAGTAAAGGCTTACATTTTAAGAAAACTATTCAAAGAAATGTGTCTATCTTCACCGATCTTGATCAAGGTGTTCACCACGATAGAAGATCGACCTCGGATATTGTACCTATGTTTGGGGTAATCTTGTGACATGGAGGAGTAAGAAACAAGGAGTTGCAAAGAAAAGTGCGAGTTTAGAGCTATGTCTCAAGGTATTTGTGAAGGATTATGGATCCTTAGAGTATTAGAAGAACTTAAGATGAAAATTGAGCTTCCATTAAAATTATACTCGACAAGAAGCGCCATTAGCATAGCTCATAACCCGATTCAACATGAGAACCAAACATATTGAGATTGATCGACACTTCATAAAAGAGAAGTTAGATGCTGGAATCATATGCCTCCTTTTTGTGACTTCAAATCAGCAAACTGCGGATATCCTAACCAAAAGTTTGGCAAGACCAACCTTTGAAAATTTGATAGACAAATTGGGCATGATAGATATCTATGCACCAACTTGAGGGGGGGTGTTGGAAAATATCTTATTTCCTTTTTCATTATTTCTATTTATTGTCTTTTATTTTTCTTTATTCTCTATTAAAAAGAGAATTAATTATCATTATTGTATTACTACTATATATACCAGCCTTAGAGCTGAGGAATAAAATAGAACAGTTGTTTACCATTCTGTTCAACATATCTTAGTATCTTAAAAATTGAATCAAAGTGATAGAACTTGTGTCGAAGAATTAGGCCACCTGATACCAAGTCCTGATGACAGGTCCAAGGTTTGGCAAGTTTGCTATAGAATTTGTTTTGAGAATAGCAAACAAACTGAGTTGGCAAGTGAGGAGGGGAATGACTTGTATGGGGAAAAGCTAGTTATACGAGAAACAATATGAGAGAGTGGGATTCATTCTGGAATTCTGTTAAAAGTGAGAGGGAGCACTGATGATCACTTTCTGGTCAAGGAATCACTTGGATAGGTCTGGTAGCTCGCTATCAGATTTTCTTCCATTTTTCTGTAGCAATTACATTAATACTACCACATTCTTACTTCAGTATCTTCTTTCTTTCTACTGTAACCTATCACATTGTCAAGACAATAATGACTGGAGTTACTTCGAGTCAAATTACTTGACCGTGAAACCACTGCCTACATGCACGTGGAGGCTTGACTGTAGCCTCATTTACCCGACTGACCATGCTACCCAGCAATTAGAGTCTCAATTACATTAAATTTCAAGGGAGGCAACATAAAAAAAACAGACGTGAAGTTGACCAGTTGGATCAAGTACAAATCAAAAAGGCTGCAGCAACAGAAAAATGTGACACTAGATGCTCAAGCAACATACATTAATGATGGGATAGATTTTTCCAAGATAAAGAGTCAAAGATGCAGAATAGAGAAGCGTATTTACAGATTATTATGTTATTCTTCAAATTTCTAAGAGTAACACCAATCCCTATACAACAGAATAATCCTTAAATACGCCTCTTCACACTCTGCAACACCCAACCAACAAAGAAAAGTCAAGAAAACATTCTCACCAGAGATAATTTAAAAGCCTGTAATATGGATACTGGTTCTGTACAGATCATGAAATTGTTCATGGTATATTCAAGAAACTTTCCAACCATACTCTTGACATTATCCTGCATTATCACAAAGATATGTTAAAACATCATCAAATTGGCGGATAATATAGCTTAGATTGGGATAGTAAACAATCTTATAAAGTCCTTTGTGATGCAGGTAAAGTAGCATTAGAAGAATCGACAGCAATATTCATTTCTAAACTCAAAGTCAAAGGCATTCAAAAATCTATAAAAATGTAAACCATTTTGAATGGTACACATTCTATATTCTTTAGGTTCTGCATTTGTCATCTTGAATCCATGTTTTTTTGCTTACAAGTAAAGCCATTATTGCAGCTATTTCAATATGTTGAATGACTCCATAATAAATAATAAATAATAAATAATCCATCAATGAGTAATGACACTTGAACGCTCTCCAGCAAAATAAAACTATCAACAGAAAAACTCGAGAAACTTGGAGTAGATCATAATATCATAAATATGTTCTCATCAATTGATTCTTACATCTTTACATCTACCACTTCAAAATTATATTAATCTTTAGTTCTGAAAAAAATGTTACAGCACTAATAATATTAAAAAGCAGAAATTCAATCGATAAGTTTTTTCAACTTGATCTGGCACTTTCAACTTTGGATGCATTTCTAAATCATAATTATAATTGAACTTTGTGTTTTTATACAATTTGTTACAAGTTATATTTCATTACTACAAAAAAATCTGGTAAATAAAATGTAATCTTGTCAACAATTAAGGACAACAGTGGGGCTAAAAAACAGCAGGTAAAACCTAATAAAGTAAAAAACAAATAGCATACTGGGAGAAGAAGAATTTCACAAAGCTTTGATATCTCTGGCTTCAGTGAAAGATGTAAGCTCCTCTGTTGTTTCCTTATCTTCTCAGTTTCATCATTGTTCCCTTGAGGTCTCTCTGACATTCAATTGAACAAACAAACTGAGTAAAAGATGTAAATCACATGGGATAAATTACCAAATGGTACAATAAAATTTACAATTTTCCAATCTTGTTCAACTGTAAAAAGCCATAACAGCAAAACTTAAAGATGACAGAGATCACTAACCTTCCTTGTCTTTGCTACATGACTTTTCATCATTAGATTTTGAAGTAGGTTGATCAGCATTATTGATCCCCCTAAGGAAACCAGATCAAAGAAGCTAGAAAAATAAGCTTATGTGACTAGAAGGGAAAAGAGAGAAATTAAAAAACTTCAATACAATACAGCCCAAAATTAACATGATTGACAAAAACAATATTATGGTGTTTAATCAAGTTCTTCCCAATATTTTTTTCTCTACATTCACTTTTGTTCTTAATATTTTCAATTTGTTCATTTGAGTCGCTCAGTTTATCCATTTCATCAAATTGCCTTATAGTGATCATCCATTAAAATTTTGTTAAATTGCAATATGTTGAACAGTTATTAAATAGAAAAATTATAATATGACACCTTACATTTTAATTGAATATTTAAATGATTTACCATAACGATATAACTGATAAATCAAAAGAAAAAATGAACAAACTTTATAAAAAAACTACAATTAAAACTTTCCCTGGGAGATGCTTAAATTATATCATCCTCACCTCTGAATTTAAAACTACGATTCTCTCTCTTGAAAGATGATATGCGCTACTAGCTATTCATTTAATATAATAATCTTTTGCAATCTGACAAGTTCAAATAAGAGGAACTTTAATGGAGGGGGCAGATTTCATTAGATATTCTGTTTGGTTGAGACAAGGACGTGAGAGGGGAATAACCCTCTCTTTGCTTGAATAACGAGGGGGAGAGGAGGGACTTCAATGTAGGAGAAGGATTAGTTTCCTTTGTTTACTTTACACTTTATGTAAGGATATTTTCGCTAATACATTCAAAATTTAACAAACTCATCTGTCCTCTCCAAAATCCCAATATTGGAGGGGAATCAAAATTGAGTCAGCGAAGTCATTTTGCTTCCCTCGCCTTCATGTACCGCAACCAAACACTACGTGGTGGTGAGCAACTACAAACAAGCCTCCTAAAGACTTTCCATTTTAACAACTTTTAATACCTCTGACATTGGTTTTAGGACTTCAGAGAACCAACTAATGTTTTGACAACATATTTATCGGCTGCAGAAACTTCATACAAAACCTTTATTTCACATTCTTATATCCCATAACAACAATAATAAAAAGCAAGCCTTTTCTTACTATGGCTTGTATGACACCATAACTGCCTATCATATATTAGTTTGAAGATAGACATTTACCTCCCAATTTCTATTCATGGCTTGACTGACCTTTAGTTTGTCTTGGTCTCTATCTCAACCTCTAACTATTTTACTGTCATATACCTAGTCAACCCTCCTTACTAAAGTTTTTACAAGTCTTCTCTACACATACTCAAATCGTATAAAGCAAGATATTGATGATGTTAAAAATGACAAAAAGATGGGGAGAAAATGTAGAAGCTTGTTTGTATCAAATGGACTGAAGTGTAACATATTCATCGTCAAGGGATGGGAATTCAATTTTTAAATGAGTAAAGGAGAGTTGATTTAAGCCTATCTCAATGGAGGAAAATGTACTTCACTAAAAAATTTATGAGTCCTAAATTTATAAAAGGACAAAAGAAGCTTGATGTCGCATATTTTTTTATATGATTTTCTCATAGAATAGTGATTAGATTAAGTGAGAAGGAAACAAATATAGAGAAATATTTGATTAAAAGGGCACGCAGTATATCTATGAAAACAATAGGAGAAACCTTTGAAAGATGCATTATCACTAGTATCATCAGCATAACCCCCTAGTGGGATAATTCTCAGTTGTGGATAGCGTTGAAATGCAAACAGAAAAGAGACTTTGGGACAAGGGAACAACAAAAGCCGACCCTATTTTAATATATAGCTTAATTTTTTTCTAAGAGAGACAAAAGAGGCATGAGACTACATGAAGATAAACTTAATAAAGGCAACAGAGCACAACAAAAATTCCAAGCAAAGAATGGACTAGAATTCTTATTCCATATTATTTAGGGGAAAATATGTTTTTAGTGCTATAAAATCACAATCGTACATATGTATTTGTTTCGAAATTTTTTATTAAAGTTGAACGGTTATGATTTTATAGGAGCCTACAATATATTTAACCCTTTTATTTAAAAATTAACATTGTTTAATTCCACATGGTTTACAAGCAAATAACAATTACCTTATCCTTTTGGAAGGCCCACTGGTCTCTAAACTATTGACGCGAAGCCTTTCATGGTCGACATCCAAGGCATGAGAAACATCAGAGTGCTTGTCTACGACCGTGCTTTTTCTTTTGGAAGGTGTCAAATTTCCATTGTCTACCACCGAGCTTTTTCTTTTGGAAGGTGTCAAATTTCCACCCTTATCATTTCCAACGCATTTCCTAATCAAACTTACATTTGAATCTGAACCCCTAGTCTCCTCTTCGACACAATCTAACTTAACTATTTCAGGCATCTCACTAGTCCGTTGAGCAGTGGAATTAGATGCAACCACCGTTGAACCTATTGTCACATTACTTTCTAATGATTCTTTCACAAGTTCTCTCAACATAGACTTTGCACTCATATCCTTTGCTTTGGCATCTTCAGATGGCTTAATACAATCCTCAAAAACTTCTTTACAGCTCAAACTAATCCCTTTATAGCACTCATCATTCTTGCTCTCGCCCTTGTCGCTATCTTTTGGAGTCAACTTATCCTCATCATTTATCTCCTTTTGACAATCTAGCAATCAATAATAGAAAAACAATAAAACAACCATACAAGAAACAACAATATATTAAACTTGAATGCCTCAAACTGAGCACCATTTTCAATTACGTTTATTTCAATAACAAAAAGAACTATTAAGAAACTTACAAGACCAACATTGTAGTCATCACACTAACAGTACTCTAACCAACTCTTTAAATAATTCATCACCGCACTATTCTATTAAACCGGAGTCCGAGTCTCTGATCTATTCTATTGAAATCTAACAAACTCTTCCAGCTTCTACAACAATGTAACAACTCTAGAAGACTAGTATATTGAAATCTAACAAACTTTCCCAACTTGTACAAAAATGTAACACCTCTAGAAGACTAGTATATTGAAATCTAACAAACTCTCCCAGCTTGTACAAAAATGTAACACCTCTAGAAGACTAGAATATTGAAATCTAACAAACTCTCCCAGTTTGTACAACAATGTAACAACAGCCCTAGAAGACTAGTGTATGTTCGGTTTAGCTATTGGAAGAGCCAAAAGCAATTCTAGAGGTGTAGAACTGATTTTGGAATGATTTTAAGATGTTTGATTTTTCTAAAGTAGAATTGTTTCAGTCTCCAGCATTGATTCTACTTAAAACCAAAATTCATAGCTTTTGAGTTTAAACATAAATTTTACACTTAAATTTGTTGTTCAACTCAGTTTTAGATAAATGTATCCAAACATAAATCATTTCACATCCAACTCACTTTTAACCAGAATCAATTCTATAACGTCACCGTGGAACCAAACACACTAAAATTAAAACTAAAACTAAAACTAAAACAAGTTCATTAATCATAATCACTACATCTAATTCTATCAACTATTCCAAAAACAACTCATAACTACTCATCTTTACACCTAAAGCATCAACATGGATAAGATTCACAATAAAACAATCCTCATTATCTTCCAAATAAATTAAAATAAACAAAATTAAACACAAACATTACCTTTACTTTTCTTTTGCGCTAAAATAGTTCGATACCTCCGCGCATCCAATTTCTTCCGATTCGAAGAGGCTTTCTCGCCTGACTCCGACTTCGAAGCCGGCGTTGTAGAAGTAGAAGGTGAACGATTCGATGAAATGATTCTCTGTCTCTCAGATCTCCTCAAAGGACTTGGCGTTGTTGTAGTTGTTCCTGATGTTGATGTGGATGATGCTGATTTCATCTTCTTGTGATTCTCGGATGAAGAAGGACTTGGCACCATTTTCGTTCGACAATGCGATTGGAATGAAGGACTGAGAAATGCAGAAACCCTAAATCAACGAAAATAGCAAGATGGAAATTGAGAAATGGTTTTTACTAGTTTTGATTTTGAGTTGAGAGAAATACCTACTTACTACTATAGTTCTTAATGTTTGTATTACGGGATTTGATTTGGAACTATAGTAGTAATAATGTTACGGAAACGGAACTTTCTGAGAGAGAACAATTGGGAATGTTATGATAAGTGATTAAAACTTTTTTAAGGTAATAAAAGTTCCATAAGGTGTCCTAAGAAATTTACAACGCGGATAATGAGAACGCGGATAATGAGAGCAGTAACTACAGGGTCTTACTATTTTAATGTCAACAGATCTCAAACTCAAATCATGGACCCTAAAAAGGGTCTTCGACGAGGTGATCTGATTTCTCTTATGTTATTTGTGGTTGTTATGGAATGTCTTAACAGATATCTACATAAAATATATAAAAATGAGAATTTTAATTTTCATCCAAAGTGTGACAAATTGAAAATAACGAATTTATGTTTCGCGGATGACCTGTTGTTGTTCTCAAAAGGAGATACGATGTCAATCGAGTTGATGATGAAGGCTTACAATCGGTTCTCAAAAGCTACAGGTTTGATGGTTAATCTGAATAAGTGTTGTATTTATTGTGCCAGTGTGGATGGAGAGACGAAGAGAGACATTCTTGAAGCATCAGGTTTCCAAGAAGGTAAAATGCCCTTTCGCTACTTAGGTGTGCCAATGACTTGTAAAAAATTGGAAATTCATCACTATATGTCTTTGATAGATAGAATTGTTAGTAAAATTAAGCATTGGACTGTGAGAATGTTATCGTATGCGGGTAGATTGCAGTTGATTAATAGTGTGTTGTTTGTGGTATCGAATTATTAGCTGATATGTTTTCCACTCCCGAAGAATGTGCTTCAAAAAATTGAATCTATCTGTCGTACGTTTCTATGGACGGGGGGTTATGAGGGCAACCGAAGTGCTATGGTGGACTTAATGTAATAGACATAGAAGTTTGGAACAAAACCAGTCTGATTCGGTTGTTATGGAATTTAAGCGGTAAAGCTGATTCTCTTTGGGCTAGATGGGTACAAGCTTATTATATAAAGAGGAACAACGTGATGAATATCAAGGCTAAACCCAATGATACTTGGATCATGAAAACTCTGGTGACCATTAGAGATGAAACAAAAAATCTTCAAGAATGGAAGGATATAATGGATTGGAAGGATTTTAATATGGGAAAAGCTTATAATATCTTGCATCAGAATGGCCAAAAAGTAGAGTGGGGGAACCTGATGTACAATAACAAGGCAACACCTCGGGCGAACTTTCTTCTTTGGTTGGCATGTCCTGAAAGATTGGCAACTAGGGACCGATTGTGCAAGTTTGGAATGGTGGAAAATGATACTTGTTGTTTTTGCAAAGAAAAAGAACATGTGAAGCACCTGTTCATCGAATGTGACCCTCTGCAAAAGGTTTGGAGATAAGTTCTTAGTTGGATTCAAGTAGATCATATCCCTGAAAATTGGCATAAGGAGAGTGGTTGGTTGTTGCAACATACGAAAGGTAAAGGAGCGCAAGCTGCTATCATTAAAATGGCAGTCGCTTAAACTATTTATACAATATAGACGTATAGGAATAAAAGAATTTTTGGAGAGATGATTGATATCACAAAATTAGGAAAAGAGATTATAGATACATTGGTTTATAGAGGGTGGAACAATAAAAAAAAACTCAGACATTATGTAGCTATCTTAATGTAGAGGAGTGATTTTTTATTGTTTTAGTCATTGTTAAACCGTTCAAGTTGCTGAATCCTAATGGAATCGCCTGTACTTATCGTTTTTTGAGTTTAATAAAAAGTATTTAACTTCAAAAAAAAAAATTCCATCAAAATATTCATGTACTAGCATCAAATATTTTTCCTAAATTTCATTCAACTATGTGTATTTTTTCTTATTATTTTCATTTCCGAAATTACTATAGAATTGTGAGTTTCACAACATAATTAGTTTTGTATTGGAAAAATGGATTATAGAGTATAATTTTACAATAGTATCCAACATAATTAACTTTGTATTGGGAAAATATATGAATTTACAATTTAAGAATAGTACCTTTTATTGATTATAGCAAAAATTAAAAGAATGGGAAAAGTAATAGCTATAAATATTAGTAAAAAAATTATACATGTTGATGTTGTACTGTAATGGAAAAAATACTTACAATTTAGACAACAAAATTTATAAAATGACTTATGATCGGGACGGAAAGAGTATTTTCAATTTATAATTATGATAATTAAAATTAATCAATAATGTTTTTATAAATTAGTAATATTATCCGTACAAAATTGTCGTAGGGATATTAAAAAAAATACTATTAATATGTTTGTTTTATTATTATTTACTATTAGTATGTCAAATATATATCATTTATTATTTATTATTAGAGTATATAATAGTGTTTATATTATTGGGTCTAGAGATTGTAGTATTGGGTTTTTGTGTCTTTGGGCTTTGCTCTCTTTCTATTCAATGTAAGCTAGTCTTATCTAGATATTAGGAGTGTATATATATGGCTAGAAGTGGTTGTAAATCTTTTATGTAGAATAACATTTTGTGACAAAAAACTTTCTTTCATCTTCTTCATTGAGAATGCATAGCTTCTCATAACTATATCATGGTATCAATTGTTGCTGATCCAACCAATCTTTCGTTGTTCATCTTGTCACTCTCACGTTCTTGCTGAGTCACTGCAGCATATTCCTTCGTCCCTCAACAAACTCGTTCCGTTACAATATTTGGCTCCATTGCTTCAGAGAAGCTTCTTCAATGGCTGCATCACCAGATAACTCGAAGACACCTCATTACACGACGACACAGTCGTCTCTATTCAACAATGCGTCCAATCACACAGTGTTCAGACCCAAACTTTCCATCAAACTGCAAGAGAAGAACTTTCTTCTCTAGAATCAACAATTTGAAGGTATCATTCTTGCTCATAAGCTTCATCGCATTGTAGTTAACCCTCAGATTTCTGCAATGTTCAAGAACGACAAAGATCGTCGCGCCAATGTTCATTCTGATGAGTATAAGGCTTAGATTGTTCAAGATCAAGCCTTGTTCACGTGGCTTCTGTCCACAATCTCTGAGTCGGTGCTTCCTCGTGTTCTATCCTACAAGCACTCGTATCAAATCTGGGATCAGATACATCGGTATTTCACAGCAGTCATAAAAGCTAAAGTGCATCAACTTTGTGCTAAGCTGAAAGTCACGAAGAAGGCAAATCGTTAAATCTATGAGTTTTTGCTTCGCATTCATGCAATTGTATATGCACTCTTGGCGGTTGGTGAACCAATCTCTAAGCGCGATTAAATTGACTCTATCTTGCAAGGTTTACCAGAGGAATATAACTCGTTCATCATGATGGTTTATGGAAAGTTGGAACCTCCTACACTCTATGAGATTGAGGCATTGTTGTATGTTCAAGAAGCTCAACTTGACAAATATCGTCAAGAGCTCTCTCTTGCTAATTCCACAACAAACATTGCTCAATCTGAAGCCAATTTCAGTTCCTAAACCACCAAAGGTGGGTCTCAGTATCAGCGGGGCAGAAGTAGCTCTCGAAGCAGGTCGTGGCAGAGCTAGATCCACTGCATCCACTGGCAATAGACCAACTTGCCAGTTGTGTGGGAAGTATGGTCATGCTGCTATGGATTGTTGGCATCGATATGATGAAAACTTCGAGCCAACATAGTCAAAGAACCAAGCATCTGACTCAACTGAACAGCTGAAGGGTGGGAAGAAAGATCCATATGCCAACTCAGTACGAGCATCAACATATCTCACTCATCAAGATGATCTACATGTTCCAATAAATTTAGAGTCTCAAGCATGGTTTGCAGACTCAGGTGCTACTCGTCACCTCACTCATAATAGTTTTTTTACTTCAAAATAAACAAAGTTATACTGGTTCCGATAAGGTTCTTGTAGACAATGGCCAGGGATTGAACATTAAGTCAGTTGGATTAGCTAACATCAAGTCCTCTGCAATTTCTTACACCAACTTAGTCTTGAAGCATTTGCTTCATGTACCCAAAATCAATAGAAATCTCTTATCAGTGTCAAAATTTGCCCAAAATAATAATGTGTTTTTTTGAATTCCATGATAACACTTGTTTCATCAAATCTCAGGTATCTAAGGAGGTTCTTTTAGAAGGATTCTTGGATACTAGTGGCCTCTATAGCTTTTCTACTCAGCCAATGGAATCTCCAACTGCAAATGTTGTTAGCTTGTCCTCCAAAGATCAGTCTCAAGTTCATTTAAATTCTTGTTCCAATAAATTATTTGTTTGTCATAATAGGTTAGGGCATACAAACTCTGTAACTCGCAAGTCTATACTAAAATTGTGTAATGTTGATTCATCTAATAAAGATAATATTGATTGTCGTAGCTCTTTTAATGTTGGTAAGTCTCACAGATTGTATGCACCTTTATCTACAATTGTTTATTCCAAACCGTTTGAACTTGTACATGTTGATTTGTGGGGGCCATCTCTCAATCCTTCTAGTCAAGGTTATCTGTACTATATGGCTATTGTTGATACTTACACCAAGTACACTTGGGTGTACTTTTTAAAACAAAATTATGAAGTTTTGGGTCTCTTTAGTTAATTTCTTGCCTAATGTCCAAACTCAGTTTCAATTACAAGTAAAAGCAGTTCAGACTGATTTTGGGGGTGAGTTTAGGCATCTGACAAAAATTTTGAGTGAGAAAGGCATAATTTACAGGTTAACTTGCCCATACACTTCACACCAAAATGGCACTATGGAAAGAAAATACAGAAGCATGGTAGATATGGGTTTAACACTTTTGGCTCATGCCAATATTCCTGTAGAATTCTGTGATCATAGTTTTACTCAGGCTGTATATCTTCTAAATAGACTTCCCACATCCACCTTCCCATCATTCACATCTCCCTTCCATGCCTTGTTTAATACCATACCTGAGTATCAAGGTATAAGAGTCTTTGGTTGTCTGTGTTTCCATCACCTTAGACCTTTCAATAATCACAAACTCCAGCGCAGAAGTTATGAGTGTGTCTATCTAGGTTTGTCTCCTCAGCATAAAGGTCATAAGTGCCTTAGAAAGGAAGGCAAGATCTATATCTCAAAGGATGTTGTTTTTGATGAAGCAAAATATCCTTTTGCTTCTCTATTTCCCTCTGATAGTACAAGCCAGCTAAGTAATACATGTTCTGATTATACCTCATCTAAGTCTAGACTGTTGTTGTACAGAAATACTTTTGAAAATATTTCAGCTAGTGCTAATAGCCAGTCTCATTAGTCTAGTCCTGCTCAGTCTCTAGGTGTCCTCGATTATGCGGTCATTGAAAATAATTATGATAACTCTACACCTGAGGTTATTTCTGATGACACACAACAATCCTTACCTGCTAGCTCTCTTCAGCATCTGTTAGACACTTCCAATAGGCAAAACAATGTCTCTATTCCTGCTGACTCTAGAAATTCTTTGGATCAACATGAGTCTGCTCGAGTATCTATTTCCTCATAGGATAATAACAACTCTCCTCCTGTGTCTACTGAATCTGATTTATCCTTTTCCATTCATGATACTGTGCCAAAATCTGGTCTTGTATCCAATAGTTATCCCATGATAACCAGGGGTAAAATTGGAAATATAAAACCTAGAGTTTTTCTAGCACACACTGAGCTTGCCACAGTTAAACAGTCTCTATCACAACCTCAAAAGTTTGAGGACATGCAGCAAGAGTACAATGCCTTAATAGCCAAACACACATGGACTCTCACCCCTCTTCCTTCTCACAGAAAGGCAATAGGGTGTAAATAGGTGTTCAAAGTGAAAGAAAATTCGGATGACTCTCTCAACAAATACAAAGCTAGGCTGGTTGCTAAAGGATTCAATCAACAATATGGTTTTAATTATCATGAAACATTCTCCCATGTCATCAAACCTGCAACTATCAAGGTTCTCCTCACTCTAGCTCTCACATATCAATGGGATGTCAAACAAGTTGATGTTAACAATGCTTTTCTGAATTGTTCGCTTAAAGAAGAAGTGTATATGATCCAACCACCAGGTTTTGAAAATAACAATAAATCTCTTGTCTGCAAATTAAATAGAGCATTATATGGTCTTAAGCAGGCTCTCAGGTCCTGGTATAAGAAGCTGCACAAGACACTCTTCTAGTTTGGATTTGTTTCAAGTAACTGTGATCATTCATTGTTTATTTACAATCATAAAGGCATCACTCTGTATACCTTGTATATGTGGATGGCATACTTTTTACATGATCCTCTGCTCCATTGATTCACAAAGTTATATCTAAGCTTCATAGTGAATTTGCTCTGAAGAAACTTGGGAGGCCAGAGTACTTCCTTGGGCTTGAAGTCAAATATCAGCACAATGGGACTCTTATTCTCACTCAAACAAAATATATAAGGGACTTGCTCAGTAAATTCAACATGGAAGAAGCGAATGGTGTAGTTGTTTACATGCTCAGTCATTGTAAACCCAACACGTTTGGCACTGATAAAATGCAGGATCCTTCCATATACATATCAGTTGTTGGAGCTTTACAATATATCACACTTACACGACCAAACATAGATTATTGTGTAAACAAAGCTTTCCAGATCATGGCCAATCCTTTAGATAGTCATTGGAGCATGGTAAAGTACATCCTCAGATATCTCAGTGGAACTGCCATACATGGTTTGCTTCTGTCCCCTGCAAACGCTAGTCAAGAACTGTCAGTGAGAGCCTATAGTGATTCAGATTAGGCGAACAATCTAAATGACACAAGATCAACATTAGGAACATGCATATTTGGTGGCCCTAACTTGATATTATGGAGCTCCAAGAAGCAAACTCTTGTAGCTCGCTCGAGTGCTGAAGCTGAGTACAGAGCGTTGGCTCACACTATAGTAGAATTACTCTGGCTACAGTCTTTACTCTATGAATTACAGGTCAAATGCTTTCCTCCAACCTTGATTTGTGACAATCTGAGCGTTGTTTTACTGAGCCATAACCCGGTTCTACACGCTCGCACCAAACATATTGAGTTGGACATACATTTTGTCTGCGCAAGAGTCGTTTCAAATAAGCTTCGCATCCAACATGTACCAGCTTCTGCACAATTGGTTGACATGCTAACTAAGCCTCTCTCCAATTCTGCGTTCAAAGACCTCAAGAGCATGTCAAAAGTCATCATTGTTCCAACTAGCAAGCTCACTGCTGAGCCAATGTCTCCACACTGATCTCGAGGGGGAGTATTATAGTATATAATAATGTTTACACTATTGGACCTAGAGATTGTAGTATTGGGCTTTTGTGTCTTTGGGATTTGCTCTCTTTATATTCAAAGTAAGTTAGTCTTATCTAGATATTAGGAGTGTATATATATGGCTAGAAGTGGTTGTAAATCTGTTATGCAGAATAATATTTTGTAACAGAAAACTTTCTTTCATCTTCTTCATTATTCTCATAACTCTATCATTTATTATTATTATTTCTTTCAACTCTTTTATTTCCCTTTAGTAATTTATTTTTCTAACTCTTTTAATTTCTCTTTCACATATAATTAATGAAATACATTATTAGAAAGCCATTAATGAAGTATTAATATATTATTTATGACTATTATTATTTTTCAACTCTTTTAATGAAATACATTATTGGAAAGTCATCAATGATTTTTTTAATAAATTTCTATTATGAATCAACAATAAAGTTATATATAAAAGTTGAAATAACTCTTTAATTTAAAGTAATTGTTGAATAACTAATCGTTAGTTGATTCAATGATGATAAATATTGAATTTGATTGGGAAGATCATGGTTTGATCCTCCACAACTGCAATCGAAAAAGACTAATATCACTTAATGTCAGAAGTGACACCTAAATTAGATTAGACGACCTAACACGCTAGATATTGATGGTGAAAACCGATTCATAATAATTATCAATTATATATTGAGATTTGAAAATTAAATTATGATAATCTCGTCCCTCGGTTGTTGTCTACAAATAAGTGATGATCGTCCCTTACGAAATTGCCAAGGTATCCTTACAATGTTGCCTTCAATGGACATACGATGACCCTACGGTTGTCCCTTCACATCCAACGGATAAAGTTACCAACCAACTAATGGTATAGATAGCCTTATCCAAAAGGAGAAGAAAATAACAAGAAACGACCCTTTCTAAGTAGGTAATAAATACTCTTAATTTCTTGCTCAACCCAATCAAAATACTTTTCACACCTCACAATTCTTTTCAAAAACTTTTCAAACAAACACTTTGTATACATTCCAGCGAGAATCATTACAAAGTTAAACATTTTCCAAACAAATATTTCCAAACACTCCGTATACATTTCAACGAGAATCATTATGAAGTCAAAGCGAAATACTTTTCAAATACTCTGCAAAATACTTTTCAAATCACATACACACAGAAAGCAAATTTTCAAAAGTGAGCTAAGAAATTAAGAGCTCGTTGATAACTACGGATGGAAAGGGTACTAATATCTTCCCTTTTCATAATTACCTCCCTTACTCAGAATCTAACAAAGGTCTTTCCTGATCTTTTCACCTTTCCTTTATTGGATAAAGGAAAAGTCGGTGGCGACTCTTGCTATCTGCAACATTTGTGATAAAATGCAAAATAAAGAAGTCAGTTCTCCCACCGTGTTACAATACCAGTGAACTTTAATATTGATATTTAGTTCACACTAGGCCATGAATTATTCATATAGATACTCAGCTCCCGACAGAGTATATGAATTTTGCATTCAGGTTGCACATCTAATAAGTACTTAGTCTCCCGTCAAAGTACGTACCAGTTAGTCAGTTAGAATTAACTACTCACACTAGATCATTCTATATGATTCCATCTTCACTCTTATATTTATTTCCTTGCAATAATACAACTTTTAATAATTGAAGACTTCAAGATGATGTTTTGACATCTGATATAACATCATACATTATAGTTCTGGGGTTACCATCCATAATTCCTTATTCATAATACTTTAGGGGGGACACAAGAAGCACTGCAACTGTCAACTTTACATCCAAGAAATTTACATATCAAGGAATAATATGGTCCACATCTCAATAGCTATAGAGGAGATTCCCTCAGCTAGGTTTCTGGAACAGACTTAATTACGGCATGACACATAATTATTCAAATCCTTCATAGAAATCTGACCCCCTTGATTCTTCTTGACAATACCCTTACAAAACAATATTTAGGGCAGTCAATGACCATGTTTCACTATGGTTGAGACACAGTATTAAGCTCCAATTTGTTCCATGGTCATGAATAAATTTACACATATCTAGTTTCTTTGATCAGAAGAATGTGCCAGATATAAGATCATCTTGATCTCACATAAAGGGATAAAGGGTTATTCCTTTATGAGTCTTTAACTTGCATTGAGCTTGACTTCTATACTCCCATAAGCTTAGGTCAGAAATAAACCGACATCTGGAGTATAAAAGCTTGTTGATCGTATCCTGATCAACTAATATAGATGTCTCCTCTTCCAGATCAGGAGCAGGTTCCAAACATATGCACTCACACTACATTTATTTAGCACCCATAACATTTGTTCTTCAACTGGTAGCTGCATACCAGTAGTAATGTTCTAATATCCTGTAGAACATCAATTTCGTCTCCTTGGAACACATTATCCTTGACAGTCTTCAAGGTCTTCAAACAACTTGCAGATGCATATAAGAATCATTTATCAATTGATACTCATCAAATTTATTAATATATTCCTTTATGAGTGAACTTGAGTAATATCTCATGTATCTTTGACATTTTTAATATAGTTGTATTAATCTGCCAAATATTTTGTTGATAAAATAACCCTAGGATACTTATTTCATGATTAGGGGTCGCATCAGAGGCTATGCAGCAGAATATAGCCATACATCAACAGAATGTACACAATGCTTACTTCATGTTTTACTTGTAAGCATGAAATTCAAGGATTGAAAATAAATCGAACCTGCAAAACGCTTGCTTCTTCTCCAAGCAACAGACTAGACCCAACCAATATCCTGACCAATATGGAAACACATAAGCACAGAAGTTACCTTATCAATAGCTTCACTCCCGCATGAAGGTTTTGACAATCTTTTCTCTATGATGATTATAGGTTGAACAATACAATTCAAAATCTCCACTCCCGCATGAAGTCTTTGAATTTAACTTTCTTGTTCCAGCATATTTATCTTCTTTATTCAAGAAGGTATAGGTTCTGGTCAGGTTGGTATAGTCCTCCATAGATAGGTCCTTCCTCCACTTCTAGGGACCATACAATATGAACACTCCTTGTTCAAACATTCCACAAATAGGTTCATCCTCCACTTCTAGGGACCATACAATATGAACACTCATTATTCAAACAATCTTCTACCTTGTGCACAACCAAAAAGTATCCCCCATGGATCTCATCCAGAAATATACAGGATGCCTGCTTTTATACCAATTGAAATTTTGGTTAGGGCCAGACTCAGGATGTCGTGACATCTGATCCGACATTACAAAACAGACAAGGTAGAGTCACAATTAAAATGCAGGAAACAAAAGAACACAAGGAATTGTTAACCCAGTTCGGTTCTAACCAACCTACATGTAGGGGCATACCAAGTTAGGAATGAAGTTCACTATCAGCAGTATTAATTCGGAGGGAAACCACCCTATTTACACACTTCACTTAATCATACTACCCAATGACCCTTCTACCTAAGATACCACACTTATATATGAGAACCTATGCTCACTTCCAATCACCTCAATAATGTCTAACAGCTACTATCACACCAACAACTGCATCAACGGCTTGGTTCCTAATACAATCAGCTTGGAGATACCTCACTCCAAACAAAACTAAAACAATTTGAAGATACCACACTTCAAACACAATAAAAACTATCACTCAAGTGACACAAACCTAGCTTGGAATTGCTTCACAGCTTCTTCCAAGGACACAATTACACTCATTGCTTCACAGCTTCTGAGTGAGTAAAACAATCCTATTGCCTACAGGCTTCGAGGTAGAAATCAGTGACCATCCCATAAATTAGGTGGTTCACTTACATGGCTAACCCTAAAGATTACATCTTTCTAAAACTGACTAGCTTACTAAAACTAGGTTACAACTTCTTATTTGTTAGAACATAGTTTGGTTCTACACCAATCCTAGATGTTTTGATGATAACAAGTACTGTTGATGACTATCATGTTCTGACAATAATAAACAAATATTTTGTATGAAACATTGTTGGCTTCTAAGGTTGTTTAAAAATATGCAAATAAAGTTTTAACCTTGAAAAGAAAAGAAGCTTTTTGATCTTATCGAACATAAGTTCTGATGAAAGAAGAAGAACAAAAGTTCTGATGAAAGAAGAAGAACAGAAGTTCTAATGAAAGAAGAAGAATAGAAGCTCTGATGAAAGAAGAAGAACAGAAGTTCTGATGAAAGAAGAAGAACAAAAGTTCTGATGAAAGAAGAAGAATAGAAGTTCCAATGAAAGAAGAAGAACTAAAGTTCTGAAAGTAGAAGAATAGAAGTTTTGATGTTCTTTAGAAGACTCTGATCTAAGCGAAGTTCTAATAGCGTTAGAAGACTCTGATCTAAGCGAAGTTCTAATAACGTTAGAAGACTCTGATCTAAGCGAAGTTTTAATAGAGTTAGAAGACTCTGATTGAAGAAAAGTTCTAATGTTAGAAGAAGACTCTGAACTGAATATACAGAAGTTCTAACATGTTAGAAGATGTTAAAAGATTCACGCTCTAAATGAAGTTCTGATAAACTTCTAAATAGCACCATACCACTCTACAAACTCTGATATCCATGTTCTGACTGAAATGTTCTGAAGCGTTGCCATTAATTAAATGAAGATTCGAAGAAACAGTTAACTTCCAACAGGATGTCTCTTTTATGGAAAGAAAAATCAACTCAAATTATCATCATTCCATATACAACTTAAGATGTCTCCAACGAATACTTTCCATGAACATCTATATAAGGATTAATCTGTAACACATATACATAGATACACAAACAGAGATCAACACACGCAGAAACAAAAGAAAATTCAAAATCGTTCATTAGCTCATAAGCACTGAAATATTCTTGTGTAAAAATCACAGTTGCGATATAGCTTTCTAGAAGCATCATTAAACATATTTTTTGTAATTGTCTGTGAATTGTAATTCCTTGAGAAACCAAGTTGTGGTGTTCTTGAGAAGACTAAAACAGTTGTTTTAGTGAATTGTAATTCCTTGAGAAACCAAGTTGTGGTGTTCTTGAGAAGACTAAGGAAGTGGTCTTAGTGAGTTGTAATCAAGTTTTGATTAGTGGATTAAGACCTCGTTGAGAGAGGCAAATCACCTTGACGGGTGGGCTGGAGTAATTTGAGTTCAAATGAACCAGGATAAAAATAATCATGTCCATTTTATTTGATTTCAAAACCCCAATTCAAACCCCCATTTCTTGTGTTTTTCATCCTTCAATTGGCATCAGAGCGTCTGGTTCTGGGTGCTAACACTTAACCATGTCAGAAAAATATCAAGCTTGAAAAACATTATGGAAGAAAAGGTTCAGAACAACTATGCCAACTATGATGACAAAGACAGAGTCAGTGGCAGACCTCCAATGTTTGATGGAGAAAACTTTGATTACTTGAAGGACAAAATTGAAAGTTTCTTTCTGGCTCATGACGGTGACCTCTGGGACATGGTAACAGATGACTATACTCATCCTACTAATGTAAGTTGTCAGAAGATTGAAAGGAAGAAAATGTTAGATCAGCAGAAGAAGAAATTTAAAAATAACCACAAGGCCCAAACCATCCTTCTAAGTGCTATCTCATACACAAAGTATGAGATGATCACAAATAGAGACTCAGCTAAGAACATCTTTGATTCCTTGAGAATGGCGCATGAAGGCAACATGTCGGTCAAAGAAACAAAAGCTTATGCCCTCATTTAGAAGTACGAAGCATTCAAAATGGAAGAAGGTGAACGATTGAAGTAATGTTCTCAAGGTTTCAAATTTTGGTAGCTGGCTTAAAGGTTCTAGATAAAGGATACTCTGTTGCTGACCATGTAAAGAAAGTCATCAGAAGTCTTCCCAAGAAATGGAGACCTATGGTGACAGTGCTCAAGCTTGCAAAAGATCTCAACGATATCTCTCTGGAAGAACTCATCAGCTCATTAAGAAGTCACGAGATTGAATTAGAAGAAGATGAGCCCCAGAAGAAAGGTAAGACTATTGCTCTTAAATCTAACAAAAAATATGATTCTAAAGCTTTTCAGGAAGAAGAAGAAAACTCTGGAGGGTCCTCGTCAGAAGATAATGAGCTATCTTTGCTCTCCAAAAGAGTCCTACAACTCTGGAAGTATAGACAAAGGAAGTTCAAAAATTCCAGAAGATCTAGCAACTCCTCTGATACATCCTCTGGACACAGAAAGTCCATAAGCAAAGATGTTGTCTGCTATGAATGTAAGGAACCTGGTCACTATAAAAATGACTGTCCCAAACTTCTGAAAGAAAAGCCAAAGAAGAGGTTTGATAAAGAAAATAAGAAAAGTCTTATGGCAACATGGGATGACTCAGATTCTTCTGAAGCTTTGTCAGACTCAGAATATGAAAGAGCAAACTTAGCGTTAATGGCCAACATAGCTGACATCTCAGACTCCTCTGACTCTGAATCAAACATTAAAGAGGTATTTCCAAATTTTGCTGTTAATTTTTCTAGAGCTGAATTAGAAGAGAGCTTATCTGAAATACTTGAAAACTATCAGAAGCTTAAAATCAAATACAAGAATCTGAAATAGAATCCTGTATCTGATTCAGAAGATACAAAGAAACTTGAAATAGAAAATTCTGAGCTGAAGAAAATTATTTCAGAACTAAAAATTGAAAACTCTTCTTTTTTAAGAAAATCTTCAAAAAGCTCAAGTAAAACTTGTTTCAGAAGTTCTGAGTAACACAGATAATATTCTGAAAGAATATGATATTATTTTCAAGAGTTTCTTGCTAAGAGCTTAGACAGAAACAAAATGGCTTTAATGATTTATAAAGTAAGTAGAAACAGAAGACAAGGCTTAGGGTATGTGCCTTCTAAAGATAATAAACCATATTCTGGAGTAGATGATATGGTCATTAAATACACACTTCTGAAATCACACTGCACCTATGGTCACCCACATGGCATAAAATATACTAGTGAATCATATTATGCTAAATCTTATGATAAACCTAAGTTCAAACAGAACTTTGAAAAATCTAACCAAAAAGGACCCAAAAAAATATGGGTACCTAAAGATAAAATAGTATATGTTGCAGATGTCTTTGACAACAAAGTTGAAACACCAATCATGGTACCTGGACTCTGGATGCTCTCGACACATGGCGGGAAGAAAGTATATGTTCCAAAGTCTGGAACTTAAAGCTGAAGGTTACGTAGGTTTCGGAGGCAACCAGAAGGGTAAAATCATTGGCTCTGGAACTATTGGTAACGGTTCTTTACCTTCTATTACAAATTTTCTTTTAGTAGATGGATTAATGCATAATCTGTTATCCATAAGCCAATTAAGTGATAACGGTTATGATATTATCTTTAATCAAAAGTCTTGTAAAGTTGTTAGTCAGAAAGATGGAACAATCCTCTTTAATGGAAAAAGGAAAAACAACATTTATAAAATCAAACTTTCTGAACTTAAAAGTCAGAATGTTAAATGTCTTATGTTAGTGGACAACGAGCAATGGGCCTGGCACAGACGATTGGGGCATGTTAGTATGAGAAGAATATCTCAAATTAACAAACTCAATCTAGTAAGAGGACTTCCTAATTTGAAGTTCTGCTAGATGCTCTATGTGAAGCTTGTCAAAAGCGCAAATTTTCAAAAACTTCTTTTAAATCAAAAAATGTTGTTTCTACCTCTAGGCCATTAGAACTTCTACATATTGATCTGTTTGGACCAATGAAAACTGCATCCATCAATGGCAAGAAGTATGGATTGGTGATCGTAGATGACTATAGCAGATGAACATGGGTAAATTTCTTAAGACACAAAGATGAGTCACATTTTGTGTTTGCTAACTTCTATAATGTAGTCCAAAATGAAAAAGAGTTTAGAATAGTAAAAGTCAGAAGTGATCATGGTGGTAAATTTGAAAACAAATACTTTGAAAACTTCTTTAATAAAAATGGTATTTCTCATGATTTTTCGTGTCCTAGAACTCCACAACAGCATGGAGTTTTAGAACGTAAAAACAGAACTTTACAAGAAATGGCTAGAACCATGATCAATGGGACTAATATTGCTAAACATTTTTGGGCAGAAGCATTGAACACAACGTGTTACATCAAGAATAGAATCTCTATAAGACCTATTCTAGAAAAAACTCCTTATGAATTGTGGAAGAATAGAAAGCCCAGGATTTCTTATTTCCATCCTTTTGGATGTACTTATTTTATTCTAAATACCAAAGATTATTTGAATAAATTTGATTCTAAGGCACAAAAGTGTTTAATGTTAGGATATTCTGAACACTCAAAAGGCTACAGAGTATATAACACTGAAACATGTCTATTTAGAAGGATCCATTAATGTTAGATTTGATGATAAGATTGGCCCTCAAAAGTCAAAGCAAAAAGACTCTCTTGCAGTAATAGAAATTCAATTTACAAGATCAGAAGATGGTGCTGGCAGAACTTCTGAAGAAGCAACCAAAGACAGAACTTCTAAAGAAGCAACCAAAGACAAAACCTCTAACAGAAGTGCTGAAGTACTAACCAAAGATAGAACTTCTGAAGAACTCATCCAGAGAAAGTCATCCAGAAGCAGCTTAGCTCATCCTGAAGAAATGATTCTGGAAAAGAAAGATGATCAAATCAGAACCAGATCTACATTCAGAAACTCTGAAGAATCTCTCATGGGTCTTGTATCCTTGATTGAACCAACTTATATAGATGAAGCTCTTCAAGATAATAATTGGATCATTGCAATGCAAGAAGAACTAAATAAATTCACCAAAAATAACGTATGGGATCTTGTGCCTAAACCAAAAGGTTTCAACATTATTGGAACCAAGTGGGTCTTCAGAAACAAGTTGAGTGAACAAGGAGAAGTTTGTCAGAAACAAATCTCGATTGGTAGCACAAGGTTATAGTCAGCAAGAAGGAATAGACTATACAGAAACCTTTGCTCCAGTCGCCAGGTTAGAATCTATTAGACTTTTAATTTCATTTGCTAAGTCTATACACTTAGAGTTTGAAATGAGTCTCATGGGCGAACTCAAATTCTTTCTGGGAATTCAAATTCATCAGACCTCAGAAGCAACTTACATACATCATATTAAGTATGTTAAAGAGCTTCTAAAGAATTTTGACATGTCAGATAGCACACCCTCTAAAACCCCTATGCATCCCACGTGTATTTTGGAGAAGGAAGAGGTAACTAAGAAAGTAGATAAGAAGATATATAGAGGTATGATTGGATCTCTCTTATATTTAATTGCCTCTAGACCTGATATTTTATACAGTGTCTGTCTATGTGCTAGATTCCAATCAGATCCTAGAGAAACTCACTTAACTATTGTTAAGCGAATTCTCAAGTATCTGAAAGGTACTACTAATCTTGGTCTATGTTATAGAAAATCAAGAGAATATAAACTTATAGGATATTATGATGCTGACTTTGTTGGAAACAGAATAGAAAGGAAAAGCACTTCTGGAAGTTGCTAGTTTCTGGGAGAAAATCTGATATCTTGGTCCAGTAAAAGACAATCCACTATTGCACTATCAATTGCAGAAGCAGAATATATAGCAGCAGCTGGATGTAGTACTCAGATACTCTGGATGAAAATTCAACTCGAGGACTTTCAGATATTCGAGAGTAACATTCCTATCCTCTGTGATAACACTTCTGCCATTTGTTTATCTAAAAATCCTATTTTGCATTCTAGAGCTAAGCATATAGAAATCAAACATCATTTCATTAGGGACTATATTCAGAAGGGGATTCTTTCTTTAAAATTTATTGATACAGACCATCAATAGGCTGATATATTTACAAAACCCCTTGCTGAAGATCGGTTCAATTTCATTTTGAAACATATCAGTATGGAATTATGCCCAGAATGAAAAGATTATTTCTGCTTAACTAATAGAATACTATTTTATGTGAACCTATGATCAATTGTCCTTCATAAGTGAGAAGGGTAACTGAATCAGAATCTATCAAAAGATCTGAGAGACAACTCAAATCAAGATAGAAGCATGCAGTTCACCAGAACAACACCTTCCAGTCTTAATTGTTAAAACACTCTTAGAAGATGAACACATGATTCAAACTCTGATAGAGTGAAACATTTGAGTTGCTAACTTGAGGCGCTGGTCACTTTGGTAATTGTTCATCATATCTTATGCTACCTCACTTACAAGCAATGATCATGTTTTATTACTTTCTGCATTAAAATATCTAAATTTCATGATTTCAAGAAATTATTCCTCTCTTTAATCTCTCATCTCTTCAAATTCATTTGTCATCTTCTGTGCTAAATGTCTTTTTGATTTATGATAAAAAGGGGGAGAAAGTAAGATATTTTGAACATCATAGTTATTGATAGACTAAGTCTCGAAAATTTAAATATCACCCTTGATTTCATTTGTGTCTAAAGATTATAACAGAAAATCAACTTCTGGAAATCAACTTATAGGAATCAAACTGGAACCATCATCATACTCTGAACGAATGTTTTCTAAATTTATATGAATCAAACTGGAATCAAACTACAATGTTTTCTAAATTTATATGAATAATAAATTCAGGGGAGACCTCTCTTTGTCAAAATATTTAAATTTTTGTCATCATCAAATAGGGGGAGATTGTTAGAACATAGTTTGGTTCTACACCAATCCTAGATGTTTTGGTGATAACAAGTATTGTTGATGACTATCATGTTCTGACAATAATAAACAAATATTTTGTATGAAACATTGTTGGCTTCTAAGGTTGTTTAAAAGTATGCAGATAAAGTTCTAACCTTGAAAAGAAAAGAAGCTTTTTGATCTTATCGAACAGAAGTTCTGATGAAAGAAGAAGAACAGAAGTTCTGATGAAAGAAGAACAAAAATTCTGATGAAAGAAGAAGAACAAAAGTTCTGATGAAAGAAGAAGAACAGAAGTTCTGATGAAAGAAGAAGAACAAAAGTTCTGATGAAAGTAGAAGAACAGAAGTTCTGATGTTCGTTAGAAGACTCTGATCTAAGCGAAGTTTTAATAGCGTTAGAAGACTCTGATCTAAGCGAAGTTCTAATAGTGTTAGAAGACTCTGATCTAAGCGAAGTTCTAATAGCGTTAGAAGACTCTGATCAAAGAGAAGTTCTGATGTTAGAAGAAGACTCTAAATTGAACATACAGAAGTTCTGACATGTTAGAAGATGTTAAAAGATTCACGCTCTAAACAAAGTTCTGATAAACTTCTAAATAACACCAAAATGCTCTACAAACTCTGATATCCATGTTCTGACTGAAATGCTCTAAAGCGTTGCCATTCATTAAATGAAGATTTAAAGCAATGGTTAACTTCCAACAGGATCTCACTTTTATGGAAAGAAAAAATAAACTCAAATTATCATCATTCCATATACAACTTAAGATGTCTTCAATGGATACTTTCCATGAACATCTATATAAGGATTCATCTATGAAGATAACGTAACACATATACATAGATACACAAACAGAGATCAACACACACAGAAACAAAAGAAATTTCAAAATCATTCATTAGCTCATAAGAGCTGAAATATTCTTGTGAAAAAATCACAGTTGAGATATAGCTTTCTAGAAGCATCATTAAACACATTTTTTTGTAATTGTCTGTGAATTGTAATTCCTTGAGAAACCAAGTTGTGGTGTTCTTGAGAAGACTAAAACAATTATTTTAGTGAATTGTAATTCCTTGAGAAACCAAGTTGTGGTGTTCTTGAGAAGACTAAGGCAGTGGTGCTCTTGAGTTGTGGTGCTCTTGGACCTCCACATATGCCTTCAAAGTCACGCCACATAAGATGCATAATATTCTAGAGTATTCTGCTATAATTAAAATAGAAATGTAACAAACTTAACAGTTTTTGTAGCGTGATGTCCTGATGTCTGATGTCTCGACATCTCATATGACATGTTGTTCTAGATGTTGAAACTTTTCAACACAGCATGTTAAGGCATTCTAAATTGGATTATCAGTTAAGAATCCTATTGTACAAAACATTGTTGTTGCTATTATTTGTTTTATTAAAACTTTGCCAGTTCATTTAATTCAGGAACTTACACACACCTGAGTTCAAAAGTTCATAACTTTTTCTTTATTTAATATTTTTGATTGATTCCTCGGGCATATGAATCTCTTGGACATCATCTCCAACTTCTCTTTAAAGTCGAGAACTGATTTTATGTAGAAGGTTATCAAATGTTTGGGTATATTAGAGGTCGTTTTGTGAATTTTGACTTATCTTCAAGTAATTTATCCCCCTAATTTTTTATTCGAATTATCATCCATATTTTTCTATTTGATCATAATTTTTAATAAACATCTTCATTAATTCATTTTTATAGTTGTAAAATACCTAACATTCCACTTCATTCATTTTTTATCTCTTTACCTGCTTCCTGCATCGCTCCAAGTTGTTAATATGTCGATAATATTTATATTTCAGTTTTATAGACAACCCTTTGAAAACTATTCGACACTCTATGATTTCGGGTTTTCACTCTGTTCTAACTATTTTTCGAATCTGCATTTCGCGTAGCTCATGACGGTATACTTGCTTTAATTTTTCGGCACAATTTGAAGTCTCATTTTTTACCGTAAGTGTTTTGTTGTTGGTTATTCTTTATTATTATTTTATTTCAGTTATAACCATTTTGATAATTTTTCTTCAATTTTGAGACGTGTAGTTTATATTAATGTGCTCATTTTATATTTCCAGATAATTTAGTGTACAAATTTTTGTCGTTTTTGAAAATTTTAGGTGTCCCATTTTTATCTCAAAATATTAAACAAAAATACTTTTGAATTTGTAATTTTTTACCCAATCAGATTTTCATGTCAATTTTTATCTTAGGATCTTTTTGGCCATTTAATAATTTGGTTATTGGTTAAACCCTAAATTTTCTTATTATAAAAAAAGGAAGATACAAATGGAGGGGAGGCAGTTTTGGAGAGGGAGCACAAATCATATCTAATAAACAGAAGAAAAAACAAAAAATGCAAATATCTTCATCTTCTTTCCCTTGACCCTTCATTCATAAACCTTCATCACCATCCACAAATACTCCCTCTATTGCCAAACCCACTTTTCCTCCTTCACTACTACCGTTTCTCTCCTTTGTTTTTCTGAAAACCACAACTCACAGATCTATAATCCTTTTCTTTTTGCCTCTCTCGGCGGAGAAACTTCCTCCCTACAACCATACTCATCATGACATACTCCCTCCTCTGTCACCGTAAAACCACCTCCTAATCATAACCAAAATCCCACCATACTACCACTCTCTTCATCCTCTCATCGTCCTACATCAACTCTCCAAATCGTAACTCACCCCTTCTCTTAATACGATTTCCTCTACATCATCATTAGAGCTATCAATTTAAGGGGCCAATTAATTTGGGTCATTGTCTTCATAATAAAGGGGCCTAAAAATGTTCAAGAATAATAAGCCCTCAAATATATAAGTCCCAAAGTTAGAAGGCCCCGAAATTAAAAAGAGGGTTATAAGGCCCTAAATAAAATAAAATAAAAACTTAATTTTGAAAAATAAAATAAAAAATATTTTAATTTTTTTTTTTAAAAGTAAAAAAAATATCAATTTAAAAAATAAACAACTTTTTCAACAAAAAAACTTATAATAAATATTTTAAAAATTAAAAACCATTTTTTTTATCTTAAAATCATATTTTGCATGAAGAAAATAACGTATCTCAATATAGGACAAATACCCTTTAAAATATATGTTTCAAAAAATAAACAATGGAAATAATTCTACCATAAACATTCGGTATTGTATATTTGAGTAGAACTTTATATTCTTTCTTCAACTACAAGCAATAATATTTTTCTTTGAATCAGACGATTCATATGTCATTACTTCTAACATTCGACATTTGAAATTGAAGAAAAACTATACAAACATAAGCCAAATATCACATAAACAAAGACATTAATCCATCCAAAAAAACATAAAAAGATCAATTCAACAAACATGATAAAGTATATGGCACTAAAATTAATTTTCCACTTCAATCTTGCCATCCAAATGTATGTTGAGTCATTGTCACCTCAGCATTGCCATCATCCTTAGTGTTGATATCTTCCTCATCTGAAAAACACAATAAATCATACTTAGATGTAGATGCAACAAAATAATAACATGAACATATCATAAACATGAACAAATAAAAATAAATAAAATACAGAATTATTACCATCCATATTTTCAGAAAATCCATGCAACCAGCTCTGAGTACAAATCAATATTTGGATGTGTTCACCCTACATGGCCAAGCAAATACTCCAAACACATGATAATATCTCATCTAACAATTAATATAAAAACAACATATTATTTTCAAACAAGTAAATATAAAAATAAGAAGAGTTGCGATGAAATAAAAAAAAACTTACACGTATAATCTTTGATGTTTTTGCTTTCCCCTATCTATGTAACTTAGCCAATGAGTTCAGCTCATAAGATGATTGAGAAAGAGAAACCTTTTGATTGGTGGAATAATTCACATACTCTGCATAAAGCTCTTTTAATTTATCCACCACATTATCAAGCTTCGCTTTAGAGGTTGATGAATCAAGTGTAGTGTAGCAAAACTTTTTAGAATTCTTCTTCAAACGTGGATCAAGAATTACTCCAAATGCTAGCACAACACTATAATTTTTCCAATATTTGTCAAATTTCACTTTCATCTTATCAGACATATCCCATATCACCTTCTCAATACTTTTTATGTTGTACTTTCCACACTTGCATGAAATATAGATTTGCAGTTGGATAAGTTGAACCAGAAATCAAATTAGTGATATCATAAACGGTTCTAAAAACTCACAAATCCTTTCCCCCTTTCCCATTCCTCATCAGATGGACAATATTTATAGCTTTAATCTTCCACCTTATAAAATTCAAAACCCTTTCTATATTGCAAAGCATTTTCCAGCATCAAATAAGTGTTATTCCATCTGGTTGATACATCAAATCTTAAACCACCCCAAACATTTATCCCTGCATCCTCGACATAATCTTTAAAGTTAAGCATCCTTCCAACAAAACCTTTGATATATTTGACACTCTCTCTAATTTTATGGAGGACTTCACTGGCAATTTTTAAACCCTCTTGGACAATTAAGTTGAGTACATGGGCCGAACATCGTATATGAAAAAATTCACCATCACACATCAAATTGCCTTGCACTCGAAGATGAGTTTTCAAATGGTCTCGCATGTTATCATTGGTAGAGGCATTATCCAACGTAATAGTAACAATTTTCTTATCTATTCCTCATTTCTTAAGAAATCAAATAAAGTAGCTTCCATTGCAATACCTGTGTGGGGGGTGGCTTCATTCGAAGAAAGTTAAGAATACAACTAACTAACTTCCAATTTTCATCAACAAAATGAGCAATCAAACAGATATAACCCTCACTAGTAGATGTTGTCCAAACATCCGATGTTAGACAAATTTTATTTGGAATCATACCCATGATTTCCTTAAGCTTGATGCTTTCTTTATCATATATTTTTTCAATATCTGACACCATGGTATTCCTAGAGACCATTTCAACTCATGTATTCAAATATTTCACCCAAACTCGAATTTTTTCATACTCAATAAAGCTAAAAGGAGGATCATGTGCAATAATGGCTTCTCCAAGTAATTCACAATGTGTATTTTGGTTGATTGGGGTTAGACTTGATGGTTCATCTAGACTAAGAAGGCTCAACTGTAAACTTTTACAAATAAACACATGACAATTTAGATGTGAAGTCCCATAACTCTGACCAGACTTGGGGTTTTTCCCGATGACAAAATCAGTACTACAAAAATTGCATGCAGCTCTTTCAACTCCATTATTTCCTTTGCTGATTTTAGTGAAAATAATCCAAAGTGTTGACAATTCTTCCTTATGAGTTTCATGTTGAACTTGTGCATACTCACTCATACCCATTGACTCTATACTATAACAAAAATAATGGTGTTATGCAAATAAACAATTATCTACAATAGACACACATGAAAAATTCAATGGACATTTTGTGATTACATATTAGTTGAACCACATACTGAGTGAACATCAAATAAAGACTAGTCTGTTAATATATAAGAAAACACTATAAAATTGATAAATCTAAATTAAGTGTCTCATTGATCAACACCATGTTGCCATCTAGACTATAAATAAATAAACTCAAAGTTAAGCTTAAAGTATGTTAAAAAGAATATACCTTTGAATTTATTAAATTATGTTTTCATTCATCAAATCCAAACAAAGGTGTTCTTGACCAATGACCTTACACATTCCAACTTTTCCAATTTAATGCTTCTTTCTTCTTCTGTAGAAATGCCCCTAATCACATTCTACCTAGCTCATAGACTATATCGTTTCTTTAACTCTCAAACTTCAACCATCCTTCCACCCTCTTTTCCACTTCAAAACCCTCCCACTTTAACTTCTTATTGTTCTCAATGTAACATCCCAAATTTTAATAGCTATTTATTAATTATTTATTTATATTATATGATAATTAGTTAAATAGTGTGAATTGATGAATAATTAGATTATTTTAATATGTGTGTTATTTGAATAAGTGAATTATGAGTATAAATAAGATTTATTAGTATTGGGCCTAATTATAATGAATAGAAGTAATAAGGAGGTGTTATTTTCTAAGCCCAAATAGAGTTTACTAGTTAGTAAGGGTTGAGAGAAAATAGAATTAGAATTGTCATTTGGAGAAAAGAAGAGAAAGAAGAGAAGAGAAGAGGAAAAGAGAAGAGAAGAGGAGAAACCCTAAGAAGAGAATATTCAAGAGGTAAGGGGGAGAAACTTCATTATTATTCAATTGTATGTTTTTGGGTAGTGATTAGTAACAGGCTATAGGATTGGATATATCAAATTTCTAGGTTTTGGTTAACTCAAATTGAATTGGGAATTTGGAGTTTATGATGAAGAAAACTAGATTTGATGATATGAAGAGGTTTCCTAGGTTGTATGCATGTTAGATGATGTTTAATTGGTGGTAAATAAGTATTAAAACTATTTTTGGGAGAAGAAAATTGTGCTGGTGCAAAGTGTAACGCTCCGATTTATTAAAAATTATATTTACATTATTAACTTCAAAATTATCGGTTAATATTGATTGTGCCATAAATTATATTTTAATCGGTACATTTATTAATTTATTTGGAATGGTAATTATTTATTCGGACCAATAATTATTTATTCGGGCTTATTTAGTTTATTTGGGTTTTTGAATTTTTAAGCTACAAGACTAGAATTAAGATATATTACCAATTAATTATGTCTTAAACACAAAATTAAGGCATATGTGTAGTAGTTAGTATGTGGTAGTGGTTAGTGTGTTGGTTATAAGAAAAGGAAAAATAGAAACAAAAGTAAAAATATAGAGTAAGAAGAAAAAGAGAGAGATAGAAACCTAGAGAGGAAAGAGGGGTTTTGGAGAAAAAGGAAGAAGAAGAAGAACAAGAGCAAATAGGGCTAGAGTTGTGGCTTGAAGAGGAAAAATAGAAGAATCCATAACAAAAGCTTGCTAGAATCAAGAGTTCGAGGTAAGGGGTTTGATAATTTCTATCCTATAAATAAATTAATGATGGATTGTATATGAGTTAGGGTTGTGAAAGTTTGGGTGTTTTTCTTGAAAGTTTTTGGTTTGATTTGGTGTTTGGGTTGTGATGATGATAGTATAATAGTTGGTATTGTGAAACCCCTTGGTGTACCCCTTTCATGGGTGTTGTTCCTAACTCTTGAAAACTAGCAGAAAAATGAGAAAAATAGTCCATGAGCCGACTCATGCAGGGAAGGGAGAAGGCTTGTGCCTTCCCGTGCATGTGAGAAGAGAATTTTTTTTCAGGCATGAGCCGACGCATCACCCTCATGAGCCGACGCATCGAAGCCATGAGTCGGCTCATGCAGGCTATTTTTAGAAAATTTGCTTATTTTTGATGTCCTTCACTTGTACTAGTTTGAAGCATGATATTTATTGATGAGGATATGCATGATGTAAAATATGATGATGTTAATGACGATGTTTTCCCTCCGATGATTGGTAAATTAAAATGACGAGGACTTATGTCATTTTGATGATTATGATGATGTTGACGTGTTATTGAGTGTATGTGTTGTCTTTTGTCGAGTCACATTGTGTCAGTTATGTTTGTTTGAGTTCATTGGTTATGTGTTGTTTAATGATGATGTTAATGACGATGTTTTACCTCCGGTGTTTAGTAAATAAAATGACGAGTATATTTTGGTGAATATTAATCCGTAACCGGAATTAATTAAATCATGAATATTGTTGATATGCTTCTTTTAATTGAATGCGTGATTTTGGAGATTGATAAATTGTTGTTGGTGATTTGCATAATGCAAAATATGTTATTGTTGATCGTTTTACCTTGGAGTTTGGTAAGCGAAACGTTGAGGGCTTATGCCTAAATGATGAGTTAATGTTGTTATTGATTGATTGTTGTTGTTGTTGTGTATATGATTCGTGTCCATTGAGTCACATATGTCAGCGTAAGCGATGGGGTTGTAGCAGATTTTTTTTGCATAATTGCGAGGCCGCTGAGTGGGCGTGGTGCCGCTAAGCGCGCTTCACTGAATGCAGAAAAATGCTTTCTTTGATTATGCATGAATGATTTAGGGGATTGCTTGCTTATGATTTATCATTAGTTTTCATGAATTTTAATAGTTGTTTCGATGTGTTTTGGGTTGGTTTTGGATTCGATTTCAATGAATTCAAGTAACATGAAATTAGTCCATGTATGTTATGTTTTGATGAATTGTGAGAATAACATGTGTTGTCTTGTATACTTTGTGTTGCTTGTGATGTGTAATGATAGTAAATGCTATGTGTATTACTTGTTGATAATGAAACATGAGGTTTATGCAAAAGAGGTGATAATTCAAAATGTTGAATTAGTGGTATGCTTGAATGATTAAGGTTGGTGATAATTTTAATTGTATATGTTGTTGAATAAATTTCACATTCATTCATGGGGATATTGTACTCCGATATAGGTTTCTTGATCCTATATGGAAAAAGAAGCGGTGAATTATGTGTTCATATTGGTGGGCTTTGGTCTTGTCCAGATCGGAAGTGTGGCTTTGGTTCAAAGTTATTGAATCGGAAGCGAGGTGAGCTTGATGTTCACGATAATACCACATGCATGAGTCACATTGCATTAATGTCTCATGTGTCATTAAAGAATGTGCATTGAATGTTGGAATATGTAATAATTGGGTATGTGAATCACTTGATTGATTATGTTGGTGACTTTTATGCTATATGTGATAAATGTGAGCATATTATGCTTGGACTGTTTGTATAATGATATTCATTTCTATTTGGATTGTGAAATCATGTTTATGGAAGATCACATGAAGTGTGAAAAATTCTTTAATAGATGTTGTTTCTATATTACTTCCAATTTATATACATTTTGATAATGATGTGAATTTTCACCCTTCTGTTGTGATGTTTCCTCTATGTGGGTAACTTGAAGGTTCCGAGGATAGTGTTGCTTCACACGAGACTATTGGAGAATATTAGCTTGTCTTATTCACTTTACTTAGGTAGTGAGTCATTGCTCTGATCTATGTAACACGGGGGATTATATTTGAATTCATGTTATTACTTCTTTGAGTGATTTTTTTTTACTCTCTTTTATTTGGATATGTATAGGATTATGTGATGATTGACGTTGGTGCCTAGTACTTGTGATATGATTGGTAGTATGATATATTAATCATTTATATTTTGTTGATGAATTAATTATTCCGCTGTGAGATGCATGCTTCGTATTATATGATGAAAGCGTGAATTTAAATATGTGTTATGATCATAACCAGTATGCAATTTGGTATTTGTGAATATTGGTGTAACCAATGTGATGCCTCTTATGTGATGCATGATAAATTACTCTGATGTATGCTATATTTATTATGGGGTAGGAAAGGGGTGTTACATTAGTGGTATCAGAGCAATGGTCGGTCAGATTGGACAAGTTATTAATGAATTTAATTCCTGTTGTATTTGATTTGTGTATCTGGAACTATCAATAATGTTGTATGTTATTGTTGGATGTCTTAGGATGATGGTTGTTGGAAGGAATGATGATGCTATTGTTGAACCCTTGAAGATGTTGGCTGGATCTCTTGGGCAGATTTTGCAGGCGAATGCTGGTAACAGAGATTAGGGTGATGAGTTTCGTGCTTTGGGGAAGTTTTAGAGGAACAATCCTCCTATCTTTGAGGGTGAGCATGAACGTGACAAGGCGCAAGAATGGATGAAAGAAATTGAGAAGATCTTCAAAGTTATGAATTGTATTAATGTGCAGAAGGTGCAATTTGGTACGCATATCTTGGAGAAGGAAGCTGAAGATTGGTGGAGAAACACTGTTAAGAGGTTTGATGAGGAAGGTATTATGGTTAATTGGGCTCTTTCCTGCGATGCATTTTTGGAGAACCATTTTCCAGAAGATGTGAATGGTAAGAAAGAGGTGGAATTTCTTGAGCTGAAGAAGGGTAATTGAACTGTAGTTGAGTATGCTAGAAGATTGCAGGAGCTGATTAAGTATTGTCCTTATTACAATACGATGAATGCTGAAAGATCTAAGTGTCTAAAGTTTATGAATGGGTTGAGACCTGATATCAAGAAGGCTATTGGTTATCATCAGATTCCTCATTTTGCTGAGTTGGTGAACAAGAGTAGGATTTATGATGAAGATAGTAGGGAGAGTGCTTCTTACTACAAGAATTTGAATGATAGGAAAGGAAAGGGTCAATTTCGTGGAAAGTCGTATGATGACAAGAGGAAGCAACAAGATGGTAATGGCAAGAAGTCACATGGGGGATGAGCTTCTACTCCGATTAAGTGATTCAATTGTGGTTTGGAAGGTCATCGTGCTTCTGATTATGGAAAGGATGTTGAGAAGTGCTTTAAATGTGGCAAGATGGGTCACAAAGTTGGTGATTGTAGGTTTGGTTTGAATGTGACTTGTTACACCTATGGTGAGCAAGGGAACATTAGTACCAAGTGTGATAAGCCAAAGAAGGATCAAGCTAGAGGGTAAGTGTTTGCATTGTCTAGTGCTGAGACCGCTGTTGAGGATAGACTTATCTGAGGTACGTGCTTTATTAATGGTACACATTTGATTTCTATCATTGGTACTGGTGCAACACATTCTTTTATTTCTTTGGATTGTGTTAAGAGACTGAATCTTGAATTGTTTGATATGCATGGAAATATGATTATTGATACTCCTGCTATGGGTTATGTGTGTACTTTTGTTGCATGTCTAAATTATCTGTTGAGTATTTTTGGTAGGGATTTTCGGATGGATTTAGTTTCTCTTCCATTAGATCAATTGGATGTGATTCTTGGTATGAACTTGTTGGAATACAATCATGTTTTTATCAACTATTTTGACAAGTCGATTATCTTTCTTGATTCTGGTTTCGAGAGGGATTTGTTTTTATCTGCTAAGCAAAAGGATGAATCTTTGAAAGATGGTGATGTGTTGTTTGCTTTGCTGTCGTTGGATCTCGGTGAGAAATGAACTATGGGTGAATTGTCTATTATCCTTGATTTTCTTGAGGTATTTTTTGAATATGTAAGTGATTTGTCGCCCGAGTGTGAAATTGAGTTTTTGATTGATTTAGTTCCTGGAACTAGTCCTGTTTCGATGGCTCCGTATCAGATGTTTGCTTCTGAGTTGAAAGAATTGAAGAGTCAACTTGAGGATTTTCTTGAGAAGAGGTTCATTCGTCTGAGTGTATCTCCATGGGGTGCACCTATTTTGTTGGTAAAGAAGAAAGAAGGTTCTATAAGGTTGTGTGTTGATTATAGACAACTAAACAAGGTGACTATCAAGAACAAGTATCCACTTCCGAGGATTGATGATTTGATGGATCAGTTGGTTGGTGCTTGTGTTTTTAGTAAGATTGATTTGAGGTATGGTTATCATTAGATTCGTGTGAAAGTTGAGGATATTCAGAAGACTGCTTTTAGGGCAAGGTATAGTCACTATGAGTATTCTGTAATGCAGTTTGGTGTGACTAATGCTCCTGGTGTGTTTATGGAATATATGAATAGGATTTTTCATGAGTATCTAGATAAGTTTGTTGTTGTGTTTATTGATGATATTTTGATTTATTCCAAGAGTGGAGAAGATCATGATAAGCATTTGAGAATTGTGTTATCTGTTCTAAAAGAGAATAAGTTGTATGCTAAGCTTTCTAAGTGTGAGTTTTGGTTAAAGGAAGTGAGTTTCCTTGGGCATGTGATTTCGAGTGGTGGTATTTATGTGGATCCTTCAAAGGTTGAAGCTGTATCTCAATGGGGGGCTCTAAAATCTGTTTCTGAGATTAGTCCATGTATGTTATGTTTGATGAATTGTGAGAATAACATGTGTTGGCTTGTATACTTTATGTTGCTTGTGATGTGTAATGATAGTAAATGCTGTGTATTGCTTGTTGATAATGAAACATGAGGTTTGTGCAAAAAAGTGATAATTCAAAATGTTGAATTGGTGGTATGCTTGAAAGATTAAGGTTGGTGATAATCTTAATTGCATATGTTGTTGAATAAATTGCACATGCATTCATGGGGAGATTGTACTCCGGTATTGGCATCTTGATCCTATATGGAAAAAGAAGCGGTGAACTATGTGTTCATATTGGTGGGCTTTGGTCTTGTCCGGATCGAAAGCGTGGCTTTGGTTCTAAGTTATTGAATCGGAAGCGAGGTGAGCTTGATGTTCACGATGATATCACATGCATGAGTCACATTGCATTAATGTCTCATGTGTCATTAAATAACGTGTGTTGAATATTGGAATATGTAATAATTGGGTATGTGAATCACTCGATTGATTATGTTGGTGACTTTTATGCGATATGTGATAAATGTGAATATATTATACTTGGATTGTTTGTATAATGATATTCATTTCTATTTGGATTGTGAAATCATGTTTATGGAAGATCACATGAAGTGTGGAGAATTCTTTAATAGATGTTGTTTCTATATTAATTCCAATTTATATACATTTTGATAATGATGTGAATTCTCACCCTTCTATTGTGATGTTGCCTCTATGTGGGTAATGTGAAGGTTTCGAGGATAGTGGTGCTTCGCACGAGACTAGTGGAGAAACTTAGCTTATCTTATTCATTTTCCTTAGGTAGTGAGTCAGTGCTCTGATCTATGTAACACGGGGGATTATATTTGAATTCATGTTATGACTTGTTTGAGAGATAATTGTTATTACTCTCTTTTATTTGGATATGTATGAGATTATGTGATGATTGGCTTTGGTGCCTAGTACTTGTGATATGATTGGTAGTATGAGATATCAATTCATTTATATTTTATTGATGAATTAATTATTTCGATGTGAGATGCATGCTTCGTATTATATGATGAAAATGTGAATTTTAATACGTGTTATGATCATGACCAGTTTGCAATTTGGTATTTGTGAATATTTGTGTAACCAATGTGATGCCTCTTATGTGATGCATGATAAATTATTCTAATGTATGCTATATTTATTATGGGATAGAAAAAGGATGTTACGTTCAATCTCAATCTAATATAACTAATTCACACAACTCTCAATCAAACCCATCTTTTGTTATTTAAACTTTAATTTTTTTAGAAACAGAATTACAAATTAATTAAAGATTTACTCATGCCCTTGAAATCAAATTGAAAATTAACACATTCCAATCTACTTCAACCTCTCTTCTTTTATCATCATCTATCAAAATATGACTAGATTTTAATTGTAATATTTTCTCTAATATTTTTTTAATGTGTTATTAGAAGAAATATATAAAATAACTTTATATTTGTGAGATAATGAAAAGGACAATATAAAAAAAAAATGAAAAATGAAATAGTTCAAATTTTAAAATTCTCACTACTAACACTTGAAGTGAAAGCATATCAAACTCTATATATATACGCAACAGCCAATTATGATCATTTCCACAACACCACTTTCAACTTCTTTTTCATATTTTTGACCAAACTTAAATTAAACACTTTCATAGCCCATTATGTTTTTTTTCTCTCTATTTATTTCTTCTGCTATACTAAACTTCTCACATCTTTTCAAAACTTTCCCTCCATTGTTGTAAGCTATGGAAACCATCTCAGTGGCACACCATTAACAACATGGCATTGAACCAAAGTACTAGCTCAGATGTTAAATTCGTTTATCAAACTAGTCATCACATATTACCAAGTCTTGTGTAATTAATTTTACTATTATAAGTTAGAAAAGTAAAAAACAAGAGACGTCAACTTTGTTTTGGGTTCATGGTCTAACATTACAATCAAAAATATGAAAATGTTTTAAGAATGCTTATATATTTTAGATATTAGTCTTACTGAGATTTTCAAAACAAGAGACATATCTAAAATTATATTAACTTCTACAAACAAGAGACATATAAAAAATTATATTAACTTCTACAAGAGATTTCATATATAAAGCTAAGATTATATAAAGGTATCAATGAATCTCTATGCATATCTAAAACAAAAAGTCTTTGGATAAACCAACTCAATGGCATCCTCTTCAAATTTTGTTCCTATTTTTGGTTTTATTTTAGTTCTAGGTGTTTTTGTCACTAGAAGTGAAGCTAGACCAAGACCATTTTCTGTATTTGGTGATTCTCTTGTTGACAATGGAAACAACAACTATTTACTAACAAATGCTCGTGCCGATTCTCCTCCATATGAAATTGATTATCCAACTCGTAAATCAATCAGTCGTTTCTCTAATGTATTCAATATTCTTGATCTTATCAGCCAAGTTACAAACTCTTTTTAAATTACAAATATGATTCTCTACTAAATACCATTCATTTCAATTTTGTCAATCATATATAGCAAAAAAAAAATTGTCTACTTATATTCCACTAAAAAACAGTGCTAGCTGCTATTTGAAAACATGCTGGAAAGAAAGAAGTTTTGCTATTGAGGCATTTTCACAAATAGCTTGTGAGTGAACATAAAGATTAAATAAGATGAGAAATGAAAGTTGATTTTACGAAAACTAGAGATTAAAGAGAAATATAGAGAGAAGATACCTTTGTTCTGTGATGGAAAAAGTCGACGGCGGTGCAAGACGACGACAATAATAGTGGCGATGAAGCCTTGCTCAAGGGAAAAGGTGACTTTCGTATACTGATGAAAAGATGAAAATGAGTCTTTGAAAATTTTGGAAATAAAATAAGGGCTTTCAATGGGGCCAAAAAAATGCACTATGAAGAGGGCCTAAAATTTTGGGGCCAAAAATAAATCTCAATAATAAGGGCTTGATATAGAGAATTTTTCTTGCCACCCCCACTTGTATTTGGCACCCCCATTTTATATGAAAGGTCAATTGTTCCCAAGCCTTCCTCATTGTTGAAATTGCCGGTACACCGCATTTTTGAAAATTTTTGGACGTTTCCGGAAATTTGAGAGTGCTACCGGAATTCTCGCGAAAACATGTAAGTTTTACAGTAGATTTGTTAATTTTTCTGGTATTTTGTACCGGATTTTTTGAAATATCTGGTATCGCCTACCGTAAATTTCGAAATATCCGGTATTTTTTCCTGAAAATTTCGAAATTTATGGTATTTTCCTTTGATGCTCATACCGGAAATTTCAAAATTTTCGATACGCCTAAAATACCTGAAATTTTGAAATTTACAGTATTTTCTATTTTTTCCTTTTTTCCAAACAATTCCAAGTTTTTCATGATTCTTGACTTTGCTTGCTGTGAGGACTAGAGGCAGAGACAGTTCTATTTTAGGCAGAACTACTGATCGAGCACATGCTGTGGCTCGAGCAACAAATGAGGCACAAGCCTCAAAGGTGCAGGGTGATCGCCATCGTTCAACCGGTTCTCACCGGAAACAGATGGCTGAGCAGGTCGCGTCGGGGTTTTGTGCACCGCGTCGATGGATTGCCAGAGATTCTACGGTAGTTGTGGACCCTCTTGTTCCTACAGTGGAGCAGGTAGTTGTACCGGAGCTAGTGGTTAAGGCGTCGGTTGCTGAGGAGCGGGTTAAGGAGAGGGTTCCAAAGGTGGTGCAGGAGGTGGTTCAGGAGCCTGTTCTGAAGGTGGTGCAGGATGTTGCTTCCTGTCCTGATATCAGACAGCTTGTTGGTTACCTCAGCTTGTTGCAGGTATATTGTAAATTATTAGATTTTTTTTAATAATTATTAGGTTTTCATATAATAATTTGTTTATCTTTATTTATGTAGTGTTGGATATACGAGCACTTCCCTCACATTTGTGACCAGAAGATCCAATGAGTGACAGCCAGAGATCTATGTGCGAAGAGGTGGAAGGCTAGACAGATCCATCTTGGAGGTATGATAGAGTACAGGAGGAGGCTGGATGCTCTGACCCTGAACGATGTCATCTGGACACCATACACGGCTCATCGCCCTCACCATCCTTTTGAGGTATCCACTTTATATTCAGGGCATGTCAGGTGGGAGGCATGTGTGGTTCAGGAGCCTGTTCTGAAGGTGGTGCAGGATGTTGCTTCCTGTCCTGATATCAGACAGCTTGTTGGTTACCTCAGCTTGTTGCAGGTATATTGTAAATTATTAGATGTTTTTTTAATAATTATTAGGTTTTCATATAATAATTTGTTTATCTTTATTTATGTAGTGTTGGATATACGAGCACTTCCCTCACATTTGTGACTAGAAGATCCAGTGAGTGACAGCCAGAGATCTATGTGGGAAGATGTGGAAGGCTAGACAGATCCATCTTGGAGGTGTGATAGAGGACAGGAGGAGGCTGGATGCTCTGACCCTGAACGATGTCATCTGGACACCATACACGGCTCATCGCCCTCACCATCCTTTTGAGGTATCCACTTTATATTCAGGGCATGTCAGGTGGGAGGCATGTGTGGCTAGGAACTTTCCTGAGCAGTGTATACACCAGTATGGTTATGTCTAGGGTATTCCACGGCCGGTACTAAACGGCCCAGATGGTGGAATTGATTGGTGGCTTAAGAACCACATCATCACCTTCCTCCGTGAGATCGTGGATGTAGCCGTCAGGGTGCAGGGGCCCGGGAAATGCAAGGATGGATACCTGGAGTGGTTCCTTAGTGTGTCACACCCTCGGGTCACACCACCGGCTCCAACACCTGATGTCCCAAGGCCTTCAGGTACTAGAGATTCTTCCGATCCACCATCATCACCATCTCCTCCTCTAGCAGCTGACCAGGACACCCGCCTACAACTCATTGCAGTTACATTAGATAACATCATGGGAATGCTGAACCCCGATGGTGAAGTGTATCAGGGGTTAGCTAGGTCGGCCTATATTGCTCGTGGAGGGCCTATGTAGATTTTTCTTTGTATTATTGTATTATTATATGTATGTTGTGACAAACAGAATTCACTTTATTGCATAATATTTTTTTAGCTAATACTTCTTCTTTCGATTACATAAAGAAAACAAAATAACACAAATAAGAAACTCGAATAAGTTAACAAACATCAGATGATAAACAAAAAAAATAAACAGTACTCCGATACATGAAAACCTAGGAACTACCGGATTCAGATTCATCTAGACGCTTTATACACTTCATTATGTCGTCAACAAATCTTCGGATCTCCACGCCCAACTTGATTGGACCTTTGGTTATCCTACAAAGAAATGATTTCCACATGGCCTTCACATCTTCATCATTATTCATCTCGATTAAGTTGTATTTTCACCCAACCATCTGTACCAATGTAATCCTCTCAAAACTCGATCTTTGTCACCACTTTGTTCTCTGAATCAGGCAGCAAACTGTTCAATGTTTCCTTCCACGTGACAAAGGACTCAGATCCATTTGGGAACTTAAACTCAACACAGGTTTGCGGCCGTTGTAATACACTTATGCCTTAATCAGATGTTGAGAAAGAGACATGTTGTTGAGATGTGATACCTAATAACCCTAAAACCCATATTTATACAAATTGTTATACGTTCTAGACCACACAAAAGTGTCGGTGCAATCTGGACCTTCAAAATTATCGGTGCAATCTGGACCTTCAAAAGTGTTGACAAAATCTCAACTGTTGGAAAAAAATAAGATAAGGAAACATACTAGAAATTTCAGTCTTATGCAAAATTTCCTATATACCAGAAATTTCAAAAAATCCGATATACCAGAAATTTCAAAAACACTTCCGTATTTTTGGCACATACCGTAAATTTTGAAAATTTAGAAATTTTTGGTATACTGGATTTTTTGAAATAAACCTCCATAAATTTTGCATAAATCGAAAATATACCGGAAACTTCAGATTGCACTATCAGAAATTTCTTTGTAAATGTTCAAAGGTAAAGTGGGAATTGAAAACTTTGGGGGTGCCAGATTAAATTTTAGGGGTGGCAAGAAAAATTATCCTTGACATATTAGGGCTTTAATGGGGCCAAATAGTTAGGACTTTTAAATATAAGGCTTATTTGACAGCTCTAATCAACACCATCCTTCCGCCGTTTTCCCATCTTCCAAACATCACAGTTACTCTCCACTATCTCTCAATCTTCTACCTAGTTCCATCAACCACACAAATTTGGCCTTCTCCAGTTCATAAGTTTCAATCAACGCTTCAAAAATCCCTTCATCATTTTCGCTTACAACCTTCTCAACTCGTTACACCTCCACTGTATCATGATAGGTTAGGCACTCGACTATTAAGTCTTTACTAATTAAGGTATGTGCCTGATTGCTTCATTATGGGCTTCTACAACCAAAACTCTAATGCCTGACCCTTAGGCATGTTTGATTTATGCTTAGATTTATATGACCATCTCATGTTTCTCCCTTGCATAATGTTTTGTCATTTTCTACTTGATGTTTAACCATCTTCTACTTGATGTCTTGTCATCCATGCTTGATGTTTTATTATCTTTACATGATGTTTTGTCATCCATGATGTTTTATCATCTTTACATGATGTTTTGTCATCCATGATGTTTTATCATCTCATATATTATGTTTTATCATCTTTACATGATGTTTTGTCATCCATAACTTGATGTTTTGTCTTCTATACATGTTTTGTCATCCAAACTTGATGTTTTATCATCCATGCTTGATTTTTTGATCATATCCTCTTTTACATGATGCTTTACCACCCACATTTGATGTTTTGTCATCCATGCTTGATATTTTATTATTTTCTCCTTCATCTTGATGTTTCATCATTCTTTCTATACTTACTATTTGATGTCTTCCCATATCTTCCCCTATGCTTAGGTATTTACCATGTTGCATTTATGCTTGCGATGTTTATTTGTTTTCCCTCTTATCTAAGCGTGTTTGCTTGTTTCTTCTTCTTCTTCTTCTTCTTCTTCTTCTTCTTCTTCTTCTTCTTCTACTACTACTACTACTACTACTACTACTACTACTACTACTACTACTACTACTACTACTACTACTACTACTACTACTACTACTACTACTACTACTACTACTACTACTACTACTACTACTACTACTACTACTACTACTACTACTACTACCACCACCACTACCACCACCACTACTACCACTACTACTACTACTACTACTACTACTACTACTACTACTACTACTACTACTACTACTACTACTACTACTACTACTACTACTACTACTACTACTACTACTACTACTACTACTACTACTACTACTACTACTTTAGGAGATTTCCATGTTCCCCATATGATCTTTAGTTCATTCTTATTTAAGTTTAATCTAAATAGACCTTAGGATTCTTTCTCTCTTATCCTCAACCATAGGACCAATACTATATGACAACTTTAGGGCTATTTTGTTAGTCTCCCTTTAGAGTTCTCTTATCTTTTTTCATCTCATTAAAACTAAAATTCTTTTTCTTTCAAGAAACTTCAAAACACTTAACAAATGCATGATGCGAGTCACACTTCCACGAACCTTAAGCAATGGAGATGATAAGTGTAACATCTCAATTTTTTTAAATATAATAGATAATTATTAATTATTCTTATATATTATATTATGTGATAATTAATTTAATTGGGTGTTTTATTTTAAATGTGAATTATTTCAATATGTGTGTTATTTAAATAATTGTATTTTATGAGTAGAATAATGATTATTTAGTATTGGGCCTATTTATGAAAATAGAAGTAATAGAGAGGTGTTAAGTATTAAGTCCAAGAACACAATCCTAGTTAGTAAAGCGTTAGAAGGAAATCATAATTAGAATTATCATTTGGTGAAAGAAGAGAAAGAGGAAAGAAAAGAAGAGAAGAGGAGAAAACGGAAAAGTGAAGAGCAAACCCTAGAAGAGGAATCTTTAAGAGGTAAGGAGGAGAATCCATGTTATTGTTTGATTGTATATAGTGGATAATGATTAGTAACATACTAGTTTGTTCAATTTCAATTTCTAGAGTCTTTGAATGTTAGGGTTTGAAGGGAAATTATGTTTTTCAACTTAGAATGATGACCAATACCTAGAAACATGTTAGGATACCCTTTAATGATGTTACTTAGTTGGTTGAAATAAGTTTGATGTGGTAATTTCATGGGAGAAAGAAGTTGGTTCGTAGCAGAAAAAGTGCAGAATCATAGACCACGCTTAGCGCGAGGAGAAGCGCGCTTAGCGCGAAATGTTCTGACTTTTGGGTTTGTTTGTTCAGGGAGGTGCGCTTAGCACGATAGGCTGAGCTTAGCGTGACCTGGAATGAAAAATGTTATTTTTAGGATCTTTTGACATGAAATCTTATATGATTATACTATAGTATTTTCATGTATGTGATTAATTGATCCGATCTTGATTGAATGTGCTTTGGAGTGGTTCAAATACTATTTCAATGTATGGATAATTACTTGAATATAGTGTGTAATATTCTTAATTGAATGTTGTGAATAACATTGGTGGAATGATATGTCATAATGTTATTGGTTATATGTGATGATATGTATATGATACATGTAATGATTTTGTTGTTGGAACATGATGATGTGCAATTGATGGATAATTCACATGAGTTGAATGGTGATTATATGCTTGGATAATCGAAGTTTTGTGAATAATCTAATTTTGAATATGTTGTCCTGATGAGTTGTACATGCATACATTTGGCTCGATCCTTGTGTGGATAAGTAGCGGTGAAACTTTGGGTTCACAATTGGCTCGATCCATGATGGATAAGTAGCGGTGAAACGTTGGGTTCACATTTAGCTCGATCCCATTGGGGATAAGTAATGCAGACTTTTGGTCTTGTCCGAATCGAAAGTGGCTTGGGTTCTATGATAATGAATCGGAAGCGAGGTTAACGAAATGTTCCCAAGATTAGTACCACATGCATATTGAGTCACATTTCATTGTTGTCACATGAGTCATTATTGAATATACGATGTGTGTAATGAAATTGTGATGTTTAATCGTGTTTATAATTGAATCATTTGGATGCATGACATTTATGCCATGTGTAATAAATATGAATATGTTATACTTGGAATATTTGTATAATCATGTTATCTTGGAATATTACTTGAAGTGTATGGAATCCGTGAATAGATCTTGTTTCTATATTATTTCCATTTATATACTTTTGGAGAATGATTGGAATTCTCACCCTTCTGTTATGATGATTCCTCTACGTGGGTAACGTGTAGGTTCCGAGGATAGCGGTGCTTCGCACGAGATTAGTTGAAGAAGTTTACTTAGTTTATTCCATACACTAGGTAGTTGAGTCATTGCTCTGGTCATGTAACACGGGATTTATCTGGATTTCTGCTTTGGTGAGATTTGTTATGTATTGTCATCTATTTTGATTTGTATGATTGAGATACTATATTGATGTGGCTTTGGTTTAGATGCATGAATTCAGATGACTTGGTTATATTATGGATTCATTACTTTTTCATCCAAAGATTATAGTATGGGATGTAATTATTGATAGTATCCGTGCATATTAAATGATCCGTTGTGAAAATGCATGAATTGTTCTAAAGCATGAGATTTAAATATGTATTATGATTATGACCAATGTACATGTATGATTTTAATATTGAGAGAAATATCATGTGACACCCTCTTGTTATTCATTCTATTTACTCTGATTGTGTATATATATATATATATATATATATATATATATATATATATATAATATTTGGGGAATTAGAAGGGGGTGTTACACTTAGCGGGTTTCTTCATGTGTTTATCATTCTTCCGTTCATAGTCTTTTTTGTGGTTCAAATCTCAAACACTTTTCATAACTAAGTGGAGAAGTAACTTATATATCTCTCTTTAGAAATCCATTGGCTATTATTCCCAACAAAAAAGACATCAACCAATCCAAACTTCTTTTGCCATTCGACTTTTACTTTTAAAACCTTTTCAGGTAAGGACATGCTTCACTAGCATTATTCATAAAAAACACAAACAAATGGAAATCTGTCAGCCGAACTACGATGCTCTGATTCCTTAAAAGGGATATGTTAGAATTAGGTCGTGGGGCCTAAGCGAGCACAACTTTGTAAATATTTCCTTCTTTTCCCCGTGTTTTCTTTCGCATTCATGCCTTCACTTTCATCTTTTAGCATTAAGCTTTAGACATAGATTTTTACACACCCTTAGATTAGAATAAACAAAAGTGGATCCTGTAGAGTACTATAGACGTGTACGGTGCTAACACCTTCCCATAGCATAATCAACTCCCTTACCCGATCTCTCGGTCGTAAGACCGTGATTTCTCCCTCTCAGGTTTACTCGATGTTTACCTTTCCCTATGTGGGATAACAAATGTTTGATGGCGACTTCATTGATCCCGATGATTTTTCATCCAATCGTTTCATTTGGAGAATTCACTAGGGAAAACCTAGCGAGTCAGTCTTAGTTTTGTTTATTTTCTTGTCTTTGGGTGTTTTGTTTGTTTAATGCTTTAGTGCTTCATTTGTTTATATGCCTTCATGCATTGCATTTTATGTTTTTGTTTCCTATATTGTGGTATTGTTGTTGTGATGTTCTCTTGTTGGATCATGTGTTACTATGAGGTAAAAGGCCCAGTACCCAGGCCAGAGTGACAACCATAGGTACACTAGGAATAGAGTGGGTCATGACGGCTACTAGACGAGGTCTTACTAGTGCGGTCATGATGCCATGCTCAATCGAGGTTCAAATGGGGGTATTATCATCATACTCGTTGGTTGTTGCAATGATAGTATTTCCAAGCACACCAGTGACTCTGAGTTACCCCTTGCCTTACCATGACCTAGACTTCACCCGCATGTGGGGGAGGACTGTTTCTTACAGGTAATGTTGGGACCCCATATAGTGCTTGATCTACATGGTCATTTACTTTGGCAACTCAGTAGTATCCAATGTTCTAGAAATTTTGACCCCATACAGTGCTTGATCTACATGGTACTTAGTTTTGGTGTGTTCTAAAGTCACGCATGACTTTTGATCTTGCTTTATTCAGTTAGCTCGGATACAGTTCATTAGTTATCCAGTTTGATATAAACCTTGATCCCATCTTATTGCATACATAACATGTTAACATCATTTTAACACACATGTTCTTTCCATTTCCTAGGAACCGTGCTTTTGAGCCTCATGTCAATCTTTTCCATCTTCTACTCATTAAAAGCATGCAGGTTCCTTAAAAATGATTGAACGTGACATTGCACCCACTCATTCACCTCATGCATATTTTATGTATTCATAACAGGTACTCAGAGTTGGGGATTCTTATTCATACTTGATATCTTCTCTTCGAAACTGCAAGCTTGGATTCTCACCACTATGCAACTCTCATCAATCAGAGATCAGTTATGGAAAAGATCTACGGGGGATTGATTGGGATGAAGATTCATATGGGACTGTTTTTCATGGCTCGTGGTTGAGAAATCTTAGAGAAGGAAGATAATCAGTGGAAGACTCAATTGAGACGGGTTTTGGGAACAGTGTCAACAAAAGGCAATTCTACACATATTGCAGCAATACAAGTTATCTCTTTTCCCCATCTTTTGGGATTTATTTCAAACCATAGAGTTCTCTTGGATCCCCTCCATAATCTTGAGTTTTTGGGATGTCTTATAAACAGTTGGTTCCCATTTAGCGAGTAAATTTAAGGGATATGCTTTATCAGCAAGGACAAAAGAAGCCTGAAGAATAGTTTGATCCCATTCCAGTGCTTTAATCTTATTCGTTTCCATACTTGCTTGAGACTCACTTGGTTAGGCTCCGTACTTCAGTACCGTCTACATATTCCCTTCCTGATTGTGATGCCAACGTCACATGTGGTTTCCAAGTTGGGGCACCTGTCTATTCTATCAGGAGAACTCTCCATAGCTTTGTGCTCCCGTATCTTCTCGTCAGCAGTCGGTGCTTGTTTCCCAAGTGAATTTATGGGGTAAAACTTATCAAGCAGAGATAGAAGGAGCTTGGGAAGTATGTCGATATAATCTCAATGCATTAAATCTTGTTGCTTTCTCGTCTAGTGGAGGCTTAGTTGATTAAAATCTGTGCTAGGAGTTCTCCACCTCTCTTCTGATTTTGATACAAATACTAGGTGTGTCTCCCATTCTAGGGAACTTAGCCATGATATTGAAGATTACAAGGGGTTAAAATATAAAGTCCAGCACATTTCTGGCGTCTTTTCGAAAGTCTAATTCCTATTTGGCAAATAGTTTCAAACTCTTTCTCACAAGCTGAATGCTTCTTTTGTATGATAGAGAATGGATTACATATCTTCTATGTATTAGAAAATACTTAGTGATTCAGTTTGTGCAAATTTGATTGGTACAACATTCATCCTTTCTCTTGAGAGAATATTTTGTGAATACTATCTAGGGCACCTAGCCATTTAGCTAAAGATGACATGTTATCCAGAGACAAGGTTTAAAATTGGATCAATTTAGAGACTGTTGTGTTCACATTAGATCAAAAGAGGAATATCTATCCAAGTGAGCCTCAAGACTATTGAAAGTCGTCAGAAGAAATCAATCTGTGCGGAGACTAGTCTCCTCAACATGGTGATTTTAAATTTAATTTCCATTCTCATTTACATTCTTTCTTGTTTTGTTTAGTACTTTCTTGTATGCCAAACTTGGTCATCTTTTGAATGTTAATCATAATGCATCGAATTGTCTTGAATTAATCCATTCAATACCAATCTTATTTGTTTTTCTATGATTTTGGTACTCAAATCTTGTTAATAAACAACAACTCTGGAGGGAGGATGACAAATAATTTACCTAGAATCTCAAATAGTATGCTTTCGAGTAAAAACCTTGCTGACGATGTACATGCATTATTTCAAATCCCCAAACATTGGACTAGATCGAGTGTTCAAATTTCAAACGAGAGTTTCCCTTCTAAAGACCACCATACCGTATTCTCTCACATTAGGAGGTAAAAAAACAAAACCATGGTGGTTGTTTCCTTGCATCAAGAGGTCGAGATATGTCAAATCCACAATGGTTATCCTTCATCGGCAAAGGAATGAGGAAGTCACAACTTTCCAAAAAGTCCAAATAATCAAGGTCACACAGTTTGTTCAAAAGAAAAATAACAAATGAAAAAAGAAAAAAAAAAGAAAGTCCAATAAGTCAAAACTTGAAAATAAGTCGCTTAGGTAAAAGTTAGGGCATCCCGCTGAACTTCAAAATTAAAATTCAAAAGAATTTGTCCAGGAAAAAGTTAGGGAAAACGAAAAAGAAAAATGAGACGCCTGAAGGCAGAAAAAAGGATTACCAAAGAAATATCCTCAACAAATAACAAAGTTGTGTGACCTGAAACACAAGAGAAACAAAGGTGAGTGAAGGTCACGTCCAAGAAACCTTAGTGGTTCCTCAACCATCATAAATTCTTCTTGAGAGATAAGTGCTTGCATCAAGTTAGCTGAATGTAGGAATGGAGACCATCATGGAGAATGGGTGGGAACCAAATAACTTTGAGCCTTAAAATCTTTTTTTCTTAAACCATGAACCATGCCACATTACAACCCTAAAAAGTCCTAACTGAAGCATGAGTTAATTCGAAAGAAAAACTGTAATTAGAGTACGGTAAGTTGTCTCCTAGGGGGCTTGCTAAAACTCTTGATTTGGTATCACTCCATCTTTAATTATCTTTTTTATAACAAAAATCGATGTTTTGACATCTTTTCAATAAAAGTTTTCTAACTTCAAGACAAGCATATGATTTGTATTAGAATTATCATTCCTAGGATAAAACATTCTTTACATACAAATAAGTGCTTAAACATCAAGTAAAATTTCATGATGAGCATTAAATGAAAATTTTGATTATCCCGAGGGAAAAATTGCTTCAGGAATCTGTTGAAAAGCAAATCATCTTAAAGAATAATCTTAATATAGGGCATGCTTTCTGTAACACCCCAATTTCTACCCGACAAATATAATTAAAATTAGAGTATAAAATTCCAAACAACAATTGGGATATCTCATTCTCGACTTAAAACACAGCATAAATAGTCACATTTAACACATAGATACATAACACATCACATTTAGATGAACCGGTAATAACCTGTTTATTCTAAAAACATAAATCAACTTTATTTCTTTAAAAACAACGCAGCAGATTCTTAACATAAACTCAAAATTAATCATGACATCTTGCTCAACATAAAACAACTTAAAACAACATAAACTTCTCAAAAGAAACAATTTCAATTCAACATAATAGCAACAAAACAAAGTGTTCATCCTCCCCGAGTGCTACGTATCAGAGTGACAACACCGACTCAAACTAACGACAACTAAATCTTCACTCTTTATTACCTGCACATTAATCATGTAGAGGGAACATCACAACATAAGGGGTGAGATATCTAACAATATAAATAAGTGTATGATAAATAATATGCTAGGATTAAATCATACAAAATTATCACGTCACAGTTAAAAACATCACAAACCCCTTCACAATTAACAACATCATAAATCACTTTACATTGCAACAATCATAGTTATGCCAACTCAAATGAGACACAACAGTGCATATGCATGTGGTACCAATCAGGGCTTCAGCCACCGTCTCCAATTGACAATTAATAGAGGCAGTAAACAAGGCATAAATCTTCAACACAGTTGCCAATCCAGGACGTCGCTAAAATATGCAATGTATGCAACTCGATAATGCACATCTCACAACATAAACAACAAATCCACGTCGCCAAGCATAAGCCTATATCACCAATTTCTTTACCAATAATTAGAGTTAAACATCGTCACTGAAAATATCCTACAACTTCGCATAAAGCAACACAACATAGCAACATACACATCGTAGATAAATCACAAGGAAAACAACAACACAACGTATTCAACATAATTTCACAAAACAAACCAATCGCAATTACCTATTAACATATACTAGTTACCTCGACAATTTTCAATTAATTCCGGACAATTAATTATAGCGCCTACTTCTATGAATTCGAATGGTTCAGTACTGATTTCAAGCACTATTATTACTACCAAATAATACATTTTTATTGCCTAATTATATTTCAATATAATTAATTTCCTACATAAAAATTACACTACCGACACAATTTATCATCTGTTATTCTCTCATCTTCTGCTAAAATTACCAAGCCTTCTACTTAATTATCTCTGCAATTTAACTACCAACTTTCTTAATATATTCTACTATTAATTTTAGTACTACACTGCTACCAAATAAATGTACATCGGTTACTAGAATTCCCGTTATCTCTTTTAAACTGCTACTGAAATTATCTGCATCAGCACCATGACTTTCTGATACCTGCTATTTCATACATTAGAGAATTAACTTCTATAAGTGTATTTCTTTTTCAACGTTACCAGACTAAATATTCAGTATCTTAAACTAATGTATTAAATTTAAAATTAACTAAGTTATACAAGGTTCCTAACATACTGTAGCCTATACATATTAAAAGACACACAAAACAAATCAGCATGGTCCCACATGAAACAAGGGACGGTCGTCCCACACTCCACAACACAAGGGCGTCCGCCCTCTCTTCCTTTTCCACAAGGGGCGTCCACCACATACACTGGGTGGTCCTCGCCTCCAATTTCCATGCCACACAGGTGTGGCCCTCGCCACGTACCTGTAATTCGTTCCTTCTTCTTCTTTCCCACAATACTACAATTTTCCTTCAATTAATCTATTCCGATTCAATTTATCTTCTCATCGATTTACCAAACTAATTCCAGCAAAGCCCCAACCATCACAGTCATACAATTAATCACTTATACCATTATTTTCATGGAACGATCAAGACTAACAGAATTCGTACAAAATCAAACAATTATCCTACACACAATTTGCACAAACAAAGTTAATTCTATACAATTCGTTCCCCGCATATGATTCATCATAAACCCAACTATAGAATTATAACCCCACCCTTACCTTAGATTTAACAGCCGCTCTAACTCCGATGGAATTCCTAATTTTCTAAGTTCCGGCTTGCACTTCTCGTATCCTCTCCTTCTAACCCTTGTGCTTCTAATCCTTGCACTTGTTTTGCTTCTACGTAAAACCTAATTCCTTATGCTTCTATTCCTTTTTATAATACTAATAATTCAAATAAATCTCTTTGTCTTAATGGGCTTAATTCCACACCTCCCTTTCTACTACTTCTAACACCAAAATTAGCCCATATAAAATAACTCATTAATCTAACCTTATTTATAATATTATTTCCAATAATATTCTACAACTAAAATTAGTTCATCAATAATTAATTCCAACTTCCAATAATCCAATTAAATACCTCGTCTATAATTTAACTAAATAGTTAATTAAATTTCTGGGCGTTACACTTTCTAAGTAACTCCGTTGAGTTAAAGAAGATCGGTTTAAGAGATTCATCAGTAACCATTTGTTTGATGATGGTGTGGAAGTTTTGACTTCTCAGAAGTCTCTGTTGGGCAATGGTGTATCATCTTTAGTTGGTCTTGAGAGTCTGTTTTCTTCAAAACGTCTGTTTGAGCAAGAAGTATGGTTGTGTACTGGCCTATTTTCAAGACGTAAGTTAATTACCCTAAGGCGGTATTGTCTTCCTAACTTGGTGAGTTTCTCTTTCCTCCGAGATCATGAGGTGAAGAAATAGATTGCCGAGGCTCTATTGGGAATGGGAAAGTTATTCTCAGTGTTCATACTTCCATAAGTAAGAGTTCGGTCAATCTGGGACAGTTATGTCAAAATTCAAGGAATCTCTCAAAGTGCTGAGTAATCAGGGGCATGTACCCTAAGTGTGGTTGCAACCATATCTAACTTTGGCTAGCCATAGATAGTGTTCAAAGTTCATAATTCTGGGGAAGGTTATCTTGATGGTACAGATCTCAATAATTCCTCTCGAGGTAAGTTTCTTCGAAGGCCCTATAGAATGAGGCAAGGCATTATACATGGGCATTCCTCCATTTCAGAGATGATCAGTTTAAGTCCAGTCGCAGGCTACAAAAAACTTGTAAATTTGAAGAGCATATCAGAAAGTCAGGATTGTCATCCTTAGGTCATTAGAAACTTAAGCCCAAAGTATTGGTATTCCTCCATAAGAAGTAATGGATCTTTATCTCCAACTAAAGTCAGGATTTTTATCCTAAACATAGATTTCAAGAAGTCCTCACGAGGAGAATCCTTCCAAAGTTAATCAATCTAAAGCATTTGTATCGAGATTCGACAAACTCTACATGAATTAGAGAACTATTTAGAGCTTGAGTATGAAGGCTTAGAAAACACTTAGAAGGGGGGTTGAATAAGTTTTTTCTTTTTAATTTTCTCTTCTAATCAACAATAATCTAAACACACAATGATTTTTATCTTGGTTCGTTTGAAACTCAAACTACTCCAGTCCACCCGTCAAGGTGATTTCGCCTCTCTCAACGAGGACTTAATTCACTATAATCAATTTGATTACAATTACACAACCAACTATTGTGACTAACAAACAATGCACAAGCCAACTACAAGTGACTGACACCTCTAAGACTTTCTAGTCCTAGCCCTCTTGAGAAATCTGATCCAACTGGTCTCTCAAGGAACAATTACAAATGAACTTCTAATAGAAAATAACGTTGCTTCTTAAAAATCTTGATCACAAACGTGATTTTTACACAAGAATGTTTAAGCTCAATACAGAAAGGAGTGAAGACACACCCCAATTTTGTAAAGGAATGAAGACACACCCATAAGTCATCTAGACACACACGCGCGTGCGTCGCCTCCGTCCATCTGGTCGACCGACTCGGTTCTGTTTGGTCTAGTTCGGTCTAAATGAATTAATTTTTTAGAACCCGAATTAGTGAAAATTACTTATCATTAAATAATTAATTCAGTGGAAATTAAATACTATTATTTAATTATAAAATAACAACAAATTAAATAATATTTAATATTAATTAATTACGAATATGGTGATGTGTCTTCCACTAATATCAAGTCTTAACCTAATTTTTGATTGGTTTACTTGCCCTCTAAGAGTCACACGTGTGACTTGCTGACCAAGTGAAAAATGACTAGTTTGATTTGGTCGGTTCCACTCTCTCCCGCATTTTTCTCCCACGATTTTTTCTTAGATTGGGTCGATCTACATCTATAAATAGTGACCCTTTCATCACTTGTTTTGTACTCTAGAATTCATATCCAAATTCTTTTTGTTCTCTCTCTACTCTGCTTCATCTAAAATTTTCTTTTCTGTTTTTCGAGTGACTTACTACGCCATCAACGAGTGGATTTTTTCCAGATATTACGATTGATTTTTACTATCGGAAGGTGTAATTCTTCGAGCAATTTATCGTAGTGCAAGTGATAATCGTAATTGTGAACGATCTGTTTTATCCTGGAGACGTCGTCGAACTTCGACTGTTTTGCATGATTATTGACTGTACGACAAAACGTCTTAAAGAAAACGACTTAATACACAACTCGTTCCAATAATTTTCTCTATGCCTTTTTTGTAAAAGGGGAAATAACTGTTCACACTGAGGCTGATCTAATCTATCATATCGGACTGGATTAAATCACCTATTAAAGGTTAACATTCTATACCGTTGACACTATACAATTACTTAAATCCTTAAACTTTTTTGCAGCCAGTGCTTTCGAGATATTTAATCATATTATAGATTGAGTAATCAACAATCTGCAATTGGAGGAAAGAGTTCTTTTGCTGACATAACAGATATGATATTGTTTGGAAGTTACTGAATTTGATTGGTAAACAACAAATAGAAAGAAATGGAACCACATGTAACGAATACTTGTAGTCATTTGTTATTCAGCCGGCCACTTAAACATTTATGTATTTGACTACACATATTAACAAATTTATAATACATATTTAGTCAAAGAGTCACTATCTCTAATGTCATCTTTCTTGGGATGCTTGTTTGTTATAGAATAATATTATGTCACAACAATAAATATTGATCCATTTGGTAAAAGTTCAACTCATATTGTTGGTAGATCATATGTATTATCTCTAATTCTTATTATACGTAATATATTATATATTTTCAAATTTATTGAATATAATAGTTTTGACATTAAATATTAATCATATATCTTACTTATTCAAAATTAATTTTTTTATTTATAATAGTGATTTGGGAGAATATATGTCTTTTGTAACTTTTGTAAGATAGTTAAATGTCCAATAAATTCATCTAATTCGATCTAATTACATAGGCTAATTCAAATAAAATTATAATATGATCGATGAATATGTGTATCTTTAGTGTAACATATCAAACTAAAGTACACAATTGATTTAACATGGCCACTAATCCCGTAATTCTGGCCAACTAAAGATAGTTCTAACGGTCTCTCTTATGTAAGTGTAACTCAAAATCATGTCCAAATAACTTCCTATTGCACAATTGCTTAGTTTTATTTATTTCAAATATTTACTTGAGCGTTGAAATTCTAATTTTGCAGTTAATTGTTGAAAATGTCTATTATCGTATCGAAAATTCTTTAAGTTGATCACCTTCAACTAAGAGTCGCAAACATACATGCTTGCTTTGTTTACCTCTATTACGCAAAAGTGCACAAAAATATAGAGCAGAACGAACATAATGAAGGGTATGGATATGCAGTCTTGATCCGTCCCGCAAAAGTATGAGGATGGAGTAAGACTGACATACGGCCCTTGCACTTATTAGAGCTAAAAATTGCAAATATTTTATAAATTTCCGCGTTGAAAAAAAAAACAAGGCAGAATGGAAGAGACATATTAGAATGTGTGAATTTAAAATCTTAAATTATATAAAAATGATTGTATCATTTTCTATTCCATTAAGGAATAGTAAACCTATTGAATTGAGAGAATACACATGTTTGTAAGTATGAGTTTTGGAGGTATCTCCTAGTGAATTCCCGATACTTAATTCTAAAAAAAAATACTAATGATGCTACCATAACATATTTCTTTATATACTTTTTAAACAAAAACAGTTCATTTGAAGAAGCAAAAGCTATATCCCTCAAAGTTGAAACTCTTCCATTGTTCACCTCTCATTCTTCTCTTTACTACTTTCTATCAACTATTATAGCTTCATGGAAACTAGTTTTGTACTCATCTACAACAAAATCAAGATTCTTCTTTGGTTTATTGCATGGATATCCTTAAACTCATGCTATTCACAACAACCTTACGACATCACCAATTGTTATTCAAATCAAACACCACCGGGTTCAAGGTACAAATGCAACTCAACACATGACTCATGCAAAACATTCATAGTATACAGATCAAATCACAATTTCCAAACCATTTCACAAATCTCAAACCTCTTCAACAAGACCACTAATGAAGTTCTTCACATAAACAACCTCACATCTTCTTCTCAAATCCTCAAACATGGTAAAGAAGTTCTTATCCCTATTGAATGTACATGTTCTGACCAATTCTATCAAGCCAAACTCACCTACAAAGTTCTTGATAGTACACAAACATTTTCAAGTATTGCTTGTGAGGTTTTTGAAGGACTATTGAAATACTTCACACTCTCTAATGACAACAAATCACAAGGTAACAAAGAGCCTAAAGTTGGTGATGAACTTTATGTCCCTCTTAGATGTGCATGTCCACAAAATTTCTCTAGTATCAAAAGTGTAATAAAGTACTTTATCACATACCCTCTTATAGAAGGAGATACTTTTGATAAATTGAAGAAGAAATTTGGTTGCTCACTTGAAGATTTCTTTGAAGCAAATCAATTACAAACATATTCATCAATTTTTCCTATGACAGTTGTTTTGATTCCATTACAAAATGAAAAAGGTCCAATCCAAATTCTTGATATTCCAGATTCTCCTTCTCCACCTCCTGATTTTCTTCCAACAAATCCATTTGAGACACAAGGACCATCAACACAAGCATCAAATTTGTATATTGCTGGACCTATCATAGGTTTTTTCTTGTTCATAACATTGGTTGCAAGTGGATTCTACATGAAGAAACTAAAGCAGAGTGATGTTGCTATTGTTGATTCTTTCAGTCCTACCAACTCAACAACTTTATGGTCACCAGTAAGAACCTCTACAACATCATGTCTATCTCCTGATTTTCTTGTTGGATTAAAGTATTGTTTGCTTAATTACCATATAGAAGAGATAGAAAAAGCTACAAAGTTTTTCAGTGAAGTGAACAAGATTGGTGAAGTTGTTTATAAGGGACTAATCAATGATATTGAGGTGATGATAAAGAGGTTGAGATTTGAAGAAACTAGTGAGGTAATTGATTTACATTCAAGAATCAATCATGTTAATATTGTGAATTTAATTGGGGTTTGTTATGGTGAGGGTAATTTAATTTCATGGTCTTATTTGGTTTTTGAGTTGCCAAAAAATGGTTGCTTAAGGGATTGTTTATTGGATCCATGCAAGGAATTGAATTGGTATAGAAGAACACAAATAGTATTTGACATAGCAACATGTTTATACTATTTGCATTATTGTTCTTTTCCTTCTTATGCTCATATGAATGTGAATAGTAGAAATATATTTGTGACTGAAAATTGGAGAGCAAAATTGGCAGATGTTGGTGGTGTGTCCAACAATGTTTTGCATGGAAATGTTTCACAAAAGGTTGATATACTTGCATTTGGTGTTGTGTTGCTTGAGTTGATATCAGGAAGGGAAAGGTGTGAAGGAAAATTGATTAAAGATTGTGTTGGATTTTTGTTGGGGGAAGGTAGTGAAGGTGGAGGTTGTTTTGAAGGGTTGAGGAGTTTTGTGGATCCAAATTTGAAGGAGTATTCTCTTCCGGAGGCTCTTTGTTTGTGTTTTTTAGCTAAGGATTGTGTGAAAGATGATCCTATGCTTAGGCCAACCATGGATGATATCATGAAGGTTCTTGCTAAAATGGTTTAGGTAAGTTATGAGGAAGAAAATTAGTCAATGTGTTTCGGTGAAATTATGGTTGTAATTGTAATTATGAAACTTCATTGTAAGGAATTTTAAATCATGAGAAATACTGGTGTTTGACATCATTTGTCATATTGACAACTTTATATTCTAGAAAATCATTGATAAATTTGGTTTTTTTATCGGTGATACATTCAAATAGGAACACTTGTTTGGTAACAAGCATAAATAAAAGTCATTTAGGCACACACAAGTATGAAAAAATATAAAAGAAAAAAGAATTAAATATTATATATTTTTGAAATAATTAAATAATGTAATATTATAAGTGTGTGTCTAAATGATATTTATTTGGGTAAATATTTCTATGATCAAGATTAGACAGTCTCGTATTTAAATATGATATTTTTTATCTGAAAAATATTAAAATCAACATTAAAATATAAATTATTTGATCAAAATCTAACGATCACAAATATGAGGAATGTGCAATCTCATTAAGAGCCTTTGATTTCAAAACTTGTATGGATATTACATTAAAATTATCATTTTGAAGAGACAACTTTATTTATGAAGAATTTTTTTCTTCAATGACCATGTTTTAAAAAAATACACACAAATAACTATGTTTTAAAAAAATTTACACAAATAACCATGTTTCAGATACCATTTATGTGGAGGCGTCATCTGAGATGGCTTTTGTACTCGCCATTTACACTTAGACGCCATCCCAGATGGTGCGTGCTCTTGGTTCAAGCTATGTGAGATAGCGCCTTCACTTGTTTTTTAGGAGTAGGCGCCATCTGAGATGACTCCTACGTGTATTCGTGTTTTTTATAAATACAACATTCATGTCTTCTTCATTCTTCACACATTCTCCTTCATTCTCTTCTCTTCTCATTTCCTCTCTTTTTTTTGTGTCATGACATCACCTATTATTTTTACTAGAGATGGGTACATTATGTTCTCGGCCACCAAACCTCCGATGAAAATGAAATTCTGGCACATTTATACCATGACCAAACTAAAGAAAGAGTTGATACAATGGTTAAGGAAATTATAAGGATCCAACGAAGAAGAACGACCATGAACTTTATAACTAGACAGTCGTGCAATTGGTTGGAGGAAGTCAAAACACACTTAGACGTTATCGCGATGATGCATGGGTCGGATGAAATTGTGTTGTCAGTTGTACTTTCTTAGATATTTTATTGTGTTGTTGATGTTATATTTACATGTTGTTTATGTTGTTGTTTTAATCGTGATGTGTTTTATTTTTTATTTGGGTATTGGTGGTTGTAAGAAATTCTAGTAATGAAAAAAAGTTTCGTTAAGATATTAAAAAGTGCAGATAATTTTCACGTTGCCGAGCTTGTAGCACGTGAGGTACAATTGTTTCGATTACGTCCGACCTGACGGCATAAACCATATTTTCTTTCTAGTTTGTCATGGTCGTCCATTTCAGTTGTGATGCATTTGCTTTTAGGATGACCCTTTTTATTTCTTCGCATTTGATTGTTGTGCCAAATTACTCCCCCTTCGTACGCAGGACAATAATATGGTTTTGCTACTAGTTGGAAACCATTGTTGTATACATTGATCAAGGTCTCAGACATGTAAATGGAAGAAATAAGTAGCAGTGCATCATGATAAACATGTGCACATGCCGCAATAACATGAGAGCAAGGCATTCGAAAGGCCTGAAACTTTCCACAATCGCACCAACGAGATGGTAGTTTAACCCTATACTCTTGTCTAACTAACCCCTCGTTGTGATTGAGTGTCTCTTTGACAATGAATTTATGGTTATGTCAGTCGAATCTTGTAATATGATGAGTGATAGCTTTGACACTTTTGGCCTTAATAATTTTTATACAACTTTCACTTCATAGTTGTCCTGATTGTACCACCGCATTCTACATTTCCCTCTTTTTGCAAACAACAAGGTCATCCTAAAATATGTTGATTTCACCATAGCGATTATTGGGAGATTTCTTATGCCTTTGAAGACGTCGTTCATTGATTCAATTAGATTTGTTGTCATGTGACCCCAACACACTCCATTGTCATATGACCTTGTCCACCTTTCCACTGGAAGATTATCAACCCACGTACCTGCATCTGGATTTTGCGTCTGATATGGTTGTGATAATATTTAAATCGCGGATGTGTTAGTGCGTTCGCTGCATTCATAACTATTTTCCGAAGATTCTTATCTTTGATCTCTCACATGAAATTTTGAATGATATGTCTTGCGCAATACACATGTGTATAAGGGGGGAGTGCCAACCATTATCATGATTATTGTACGCATTCTTAATAGAAGCATGTCTGTTAGAAATCAGGAAAATATCTGGCTATGGAGATACATGTGTTCGAAGATTCTTTAGAAAGAAACTCCAAGAAACTCTAGTTTTTGCCTCGAAAAAAGCAAATTTGATTAGGAAAATGTTATTGTTGCCATCTTGTGCAACGATCATTAGTAGTGTGCCTTTGTATTTCCCTTACAAACACATTTCGTCTATCTGTATAATAGGTTTGCAGTGTACAAACCCAGTGATGCAAGGTTGAAAAGCCCGGAAAAGTCGACTGAATATTCCATGCCCGCTGACACGGGTAGTGTCTGGGTCATACACTGGAAACATTTCCATAACATAAATTGTTCTAGGAGCATACGTCTGCAGTGCATTCATGTGGCGAGGTAACTCTTTGTATGAATCCTCCCAGTTACCATATATTTTCTCAATAGCCTTGGTTTTTGCTAACCAGGCCTTTCTGTAAGATGGCTATAGTTGTATATTATAGTGACAAGATTTTTGTTTTCACCTTCAGTGACAGATTGTTGCTGATGAGAGGTAAGATTTCTTGACAAATTAGATCATAACTCAATTTAAGGTGATCCTGTGATTGCATAGACTTAACACAACTGTGTTCGGTCATAGAGCCTATCACCCAACAATCACTCCTGATCCTGTATGATGTTGTTAGAGTAAACATACACTCTGAGTGGGTACACTTGATTTTTTATTTGTCTGCATTTGTTCGATCCACCCAAAAGTCATAGTTGTTTATCATGTGGAACTTTTTTATAGCTTGCACACAATCTTCTTTTGAACGAAATCTGTCTTTCACTTTTAAATTTGCATCTGATTGCACATAAGGGTTGTAGAAAATATCAGATGATGGGTCATCTCCACCAATGTTAAGGGTAGTCATGTATGGAGGTGGTGTGTATACTTCATGTGGAGGAAGTTCACATTCTTCATCGGCCTCCTATTTTTCAATGAGGTCAACCTCACCATTATCCTCTTTGTCAACGAGGTCCACCTCCCATGGTGTACAATGTGCATGATTGAAAACATGATTATGGTCTTCGTCATCTTCAAAATCTACCTTGTAAAATATTACTTGGTTTTCACCAGTAAAAACAGGATGTTGCTAGAATATGTGTGACATTGGACCTCGTTGAAGTTTGGTCTCGAGTCTTTATTTGAAATACGAAAAAATTTGCTTTTCTATTTAGACAAAATTGGATATTATCGTTGTTTCTGAATAAAAATCCTGAGACCTCACTATCGTACGTCTCACCATTAAAATGTACACTGATAACATATTGTGGTACAAATGACATTTTATCTTGGTTTGAGTGTTTGAAATGTTTGATTGTATGAGAACATATATTGTATGCGATATATATATATATATATATATATATAGAGGTAGTAGTTGATTGTATGAGAAGGAATGAGACAAAATTCAAAATTTTCAAAAATAATACTTAAGAGCCATGTGAGGTGGTGCCATCACTTAAAATAACACACAGGCGCCACCTTGAATGGAGTTTTGCAGGCCTATTGCCACCTACTCTACAGCTGCCACCCCTACAAGCTATACTGCCACCTAGCCTGGTTCAAGCCATCTTGAATGGCGCCTATGTACAAATTACTATAAAGGCGCCACTTCACATGGCTCCTAGGTGACACGTGTGCTGCATGCAACCATGACCCTAACCACCTCATTAAATTAGTTGTTGATGGAATCACCTATAAATATGGCGCCTCAAATGATTGTCTTACATCACCAGTCTCCACTCTCTCTTACATAATCAGATAAAATTTTAACCATGATTCTTCCGACTTTGAGAGATTCTCACAGAGGAACAAGAGCAAACATTGCCATGTTTGTAAGTTTTATCTTTAAATGTTATATTATTATTCAAATATTCCATAATTTATATTTTATTATTTTTTACACTCTTTTATACACTTTATTTTTTACATTTTATTTATAGGATACAAAAAAATTTAGATGCCGCTCACATAACTTTGTTGCTCCCGATCCACTTATCATTTCATACATTCAACGTGTCAGTTTTGGACATGTTATTAAAATCTTTAGTTGCGCGATAGATACAAAGTTTATTCTTGCAATGTTAGAAAGGTGGAGACCCGAGACATACACCTTTCATCTACCCATAGGTGAATGTACCGTCACACTATAGGATGTTTACATGTTAATGGGCCTTCCGATTAATGGTAAGGCGGTTAATGGGCCGGTTCAACAAGCCAACTCTTTATGAGTGGAGATGCTCAGTAGAGATTTAGTGGAAGGTACTGATGCAAGAGGCCAAAGTATTTATTTAATCACACTTAGAGCGCATTACAGTTCTCTTGACTTGAACGAAAATTCCATTGAGCAACAAAAAATAATTAAGACTCTTAATTATATTATCATATTGTTTGAGAGCCTATTATTTCCCAAAAGTACAGGAAATAATGTGAATTTTATTTACTTAAGTTTCCTTGGCAACATTGATAGAATAGGAAAATATAGTCGGGGTTCCGCAATATTAGCCCATCTATACAGTTCCTTATTTAAGAATGCTATGAAAGACAAAGTTACTCTTTATGGTTGCGCTTTCTTGCTACAAGTATGAGGTTGGTGGAGAATGCAATCCCTTAACCCCGTCAACTACCAACCGTTCATTTTCCCCTACGCAACAAAGTAACTACATAGCTTATATATTTAATTATTTATGTCTTTTCTATATATACATACTTAATTTATTATATGTTCATTCATTTAGGTATAATGTAACGAATATGGATTACGACAAGAATCCAAGATTCAATGTTGTCTTTTATCGTAATCTATTGGACCACCTTGACTCGACTGATGTACATAGTTCCTCTTAAATCCAACTATTTTTAACATATATTATTTAAAAATTTATCATTAATCTGATTATTTATTATCAACAGTTCATATGGAGACCATACTTGAGTTTGGACCATGAACCCAACCCAGAGGATGCACAGGTTTAGACTGCGAAGACTGCTATTATACGTTTTACCATTATGGAAATGCACCACAGCGACCGTGTGAAAATGAAATTCGGTATGCATCAAGACATACCGCGCGATCCGATATGTTTGCGTCCTTGGAATCTCAGAAGGGTCGATGCCTAATGGGGATATGAAAATCGAAAAGATTATGCTAGGGATTTGTGTAAGATGTGGAAACGGAGTCGGGAACATGTCTTACAATTTCCTATTTTCCTCGATCAAGAAATTATGGGACACACTGATCAATATATTAATTGGTACAGATCCGTAACGAACCTAAAAATGCATGTGTCTCACCCTGGATATTTGGTGGACCCTCGCACCTAATGGGGCCAACCCTCAGATCCACAAAACACTACCAACAACAACCCCAACAACACTACCATCAAAAACCCCAACAATAATCTCAACACCCATCAACCTCCCGCCAAATAACCCGATAATACAGGACCACCAACACCAATCCCAACCTCAATACCAATACACCCACATGACCGACACACAATTCCAATACTCCGACATGCCCATCACTCAAATCCAATTCGTCGAACAAAGACCATATGTCCAACGCCCCAATATGGCCTATCATCATCTCACCTTAGCTCAGACATTGGCCTACCCGAAGAATATTCCCCAACCAACCCAACATATTATCAACCATCAGCGTCCCAAATCTCCCAACAATCATATGGGTACCCGTCTCACACACTCAATTTCCTTTTGACCCCACCTATTCAGATGATGAGTTTTATCGACCCTACATAGATTCTAACCCCCACCACGACGATCAAACTTTGAGAACATGAGAACCCGTCTATACGAAAGCGGCTCTTCAAGCCATGCAGGTTTGGAGGAATACATGGATGGTGATCGCATACAGTACGAGGGACCATCGACCCAACCACAATTGGCTGAGCTTAGACAAGTAACACGAGTTAGGAGAGGACGTGGTTGGGGAACAACTGGTCATTTTCGAGTCCCGGGCCAACAATTAAAATTATGTAATTGTTATTCACTATATTAGTAATGAAAATTTATATTCGAAGTTTAATTTCACAAGAGTGCCTCGTTCTTGAATTTGAATTGAAAAACAACTTTTTTATCCATTACACTTATGCGCCATCAAAGATGGCTTTTTAAAAAAGTCATGCACTTAGGCACCATCTCAGATGGCGCATCCTTAAAAAAATCCAATGTATGCGTCATCTGAGATGGCTCCTGCATGTAGATTTTTTCTGAAACATGGTTATTGGGGTAATATTTTTTAAAACTTGGTCATTTGTGTTTTTTTTTCAAAACATGGTTATTGCAAAAATAAATTCAACATTTAACATCAAGTAAGTTTTGACGATATACAATCCGCGATTGAATTTTTTAATTCATAAATGGTGGTCATATTGTGGCAAATCACTTCCAGAATTAATAGATTGAAACAACCCTCTTCAACTCAATGTATTGGGGAAAACCACTTCAAAACCCAATAGACTGGGGCAAGATAAGTTAGATAAATAATGAGACAAGTTTTCCATACCTCAAGGTGCTTAAGCAAGTCCCCTGATGTTATAGGAACGATTGAGGTATATGAATTCAAAGCAAGCGCTTGGAGGTTGTGTTTGTTGGTGAAATTTCCAAAATATATTTGGAAAGTTGCAATTGCTAAAAAAAGACCTTTTAGAGAAAAGGTGTAATGCTTTACCATTGAAGCAATGTAACTATTCATGAACAAAATATTTCAAAGAGTTGTTTCTCTTCACCAAAAGGCATAATTTTCTCTATAAATAGAGACAAGGCATTGAAGAGACAAAAAAATAGTATATTTCAAGTTCCAAAAATCATATCTATATCATTATTTTATTTTTCTAGTGCACGAGAATTAATGAGAGAACTTTACTTTGTAAAATATCATTGATTGATATGCTTAATATGAATGTGCGATTCATGTTAAGGTTTTTAAAGTATTCTGAAGGGGATTCGTCGGTTAACCCATTTGCATCCAATTTTCTTAAATTGATGAGGACGAATCAAACCTAAAGCTTAGTATAAACACATGTTTTACAAATTAGTTTATACAAATTTTACCGTACCGATTTCATCTTTTTCTTATCTATATTTTGCAGCAGACCCCAACATAAGATCTTACATTGTGGTGGTGATGAGTACATTCTCTATGGTGAAAAAAAATTATAAGAAAATGGCATTAGTTCTATCCATCTCTTTCATGACATGATTGCTTCATGAAATATTAAAGTCATCACATAAATAAAATAGTGGACATTCAAATCGTAATCATGCATTAATCAAGTTTGCATCGTCTTTGTTTGCTTCGCTCTAGCTTAAAACCCAGCATATCATCATGCATGAATCTTGGCATCCCACTTGCGTTAAAGTGCCAAAAGCCTTGTCATAAAAGCAGCAAAATCAAATACTCTAAGACCAATCTTTATAGGGATCTCCAAAGTTCAATTTTCATTGGCACATCCAAAACTCAATTTTCATTGGCGCCCTCAAGAGCTCAATTTTCATTGACACACCATAAAGACAATTATTCAAAGTGTTAAAAAATTATTGGGACATAAAACACATCAACAAAATACAAGAAAAAACTAAAACTCGAGATTGTAACCGGTTAACACAAACCGTTAACCAGTTACAACTACTATTAATTGAAAATGCATTACAGGTGTAAAATCGGTTAACATATATGCCTAACCGGTCAATGCCAACTGATCAAAACAACTTTTTTCTTATCTAAAAGTGTTTTCTACCAAATTGTTGTCGATTACACCTTCGTATTAATGAATTATGATACTTAAATTATATCTTCTCACTCAACACATCCCGGGTTTAACGATGAGAAGGTTAAATTTAAGGAGGGTGAGAAACCATATACTATGCAACTAGAACACCAACATGCAAGAATATCTTAGGTCGTAATAGAGAATGAATACAACATAAAAGAAAGGAATAAGAGAAGAGACAATAAAGAAAAGAAATGGCATTCTAGACTAACTTAGTACTGCTATGGACACTATTACACAAAAAATGAAATCTAACTTTAGGTTTAATAACAACCGATGATTTAGATACATTAATTATATAAAACTTTAAAGTAACTTTTTATTTATAATAGTGATATGGTAGATCACAACTTAGTCTTACATATAGCACACGGCATAATAAATTTGTCCTGAATTATACGGTGAAGGCCATACTTATTACAGGACAATTAAAATCTTAATAGAAAAATCTAGAGGTTATGATGAATACTACTAGTACATTTTTTATCAAGTCAAGTGGCATAATAGTCTTTGTCGATTTCTTCCCCTTCAAATTCTTGGTCTATATATATTCAGCTGCACTAACCGGCCATTTGGTGGTTGCAATGGCCTTGCATTCGTGTTTGATTCCTGCCAAGTAAAAGTATATTCTATTTAACTAAATATATAATTAATTACAAAGAATAATCTCTAATCAGAACTATCACTGATGTTACATAAAATTTCCAAAAATTTAAAACGATCGATTTAAAAAAATATCTTACATCATGAACTGCAGTTCGAAGGAGACCGATTTGTTCCTTTGAAACACATTTGACCTAATCATTTGAATGAAGTATATAAAATTAATTTGAAAGTTAATAAATATACTAAAATAACGAAAGTATTTATTCAACAAATTAAATTAATATTAACCTCCGTAACAATTGTCCAAGTAACATTTTGAGAGCATGGTGGAGTAGTCAAGGAACCCATGTATCTATAATACTGCCTTCTTCCAATTGCGATCCGGTTAGGATCAACTACACCTGTTTCCCTTTCTGCCCCACTAGTTTTAGAAATTGCCTCCAAATCATTTTTCAACTATTCATAAAAAAATTAAATAAATCAAATCACATATATTAATTTAATTAATTAAGTCAATTTAATGGAATCTAATATTTAATTAATTTACCAATGACAAGAAACGATCTGGTTTTCCAATCCTGTACAATATTCCAATCACTGCTATATTTGCTGATGGAGTTTGGTGCACCAAATGTAACTCTAAATCAAACCTGCAATCCGATTTAGTTTAACTATCTGTTTATATGGTGATAGTTTTGTAAAAACATCAGAGATAGTATACAAAGTTTTGACTTAATTATTCATCTTTAAAGAATGAAATTTCAACTAACAGATTACTTAACAAAGAAAATGGTAAGAATAAGAAAATATGTACCTTCTGCCATCTATGGTGTGTTCTGAAGGAGAATGCCAATGGAGGCTGTCAAGCACATATTGAGTTCCATTGATTTGTAGAAAGCTTGAGTTTGATTTCAATTCCAACTATTTATTATAAAATTGATTCATAAAATTATTAGAAGAACACAAAGAAAATAGAAAAATATTTTAGATAATTTATTTATAATTTATATAAGATAATTTTGATTAACTAACCTTGATATCATGACCTCTATTTTTAAGTGTTGCATTAGAGGGACTGTAGCTAATTTGAAGTGCTCCTAAATTGGATACAATTTCAACACTTGGATTTAATATATCAATTGGTGATTGTTGTGTTCCATTTTTACACATGGACCATTCTGGTTTAATGTTCCCCCAATTTTGTGGTCCTTTATCACTACCTTCAACATAATTAAACTCACTCTCATCCTCTGCAAATATCATAAGTTAAAAATGAATTAAATATAAAAAATATTGATATAAATTGTTTTTTTTAAAAAGTAAATGCACACAAAAGTGATTGCATGCCATAATAGTGTGTGCTGTTCATTACAGAATTATGATGCAATTTAAAATAATTTTTCTATTATAAATGTATGAGATTTTGGTATTTGATATTTAATTCCATATTATAAAAATTAATTTAGCAAAATAAAAAATATTTAATAAATAGTTAGAAGATAGCTAGAAGTACTTAAATTTGTTAGAACTCATAACTTCTTGTATATTTCAAACTTGATTTTGTGTTTGATAAGCTTTGAATCAATAGAATAAGAATGAATCATAGATTCACTAAAGCATAAGGTTTCTAACATATAAGAAACTAAATGGAAAAAAAATATTATTACCAACTTCTTGAGACATTGCTGGGCATGAAGATAGAAAAACAAGTGTTGTTATTAAACTGAAAATCAAAACAATTGAAGCAAGTTTTGCCATTTTAATTTGCAAGGTGTTTGATCAAGTTGTGTTTTGAGTTGTTTCAACAAAGACAGAGATGTAGTCTATTTATAGAAAGAAAGAAAAATTAGTCTTGAGGTAAATGAAGAAACTTCTATTACAAGATTATCATTTTAGACTATTTTGACAATTGTGAAGTTAGACTTTTATTTTGACAATTGTGAAGTTATAGAAATTGAAATTGACATTACCTCCTGTTTTGTGTCATAGGTAATTGGTACATACTGGATTTTTTATTAAATTATGTTTATCATTATGTTGTTTTATTACATCAATAAAAAAAAACTGTCCCTCATTATTTATTATTTCATCTTTTTACACCAATTTTTTTATAAGTTGTTTTGGAAAAATATGTGTACTAAATTATAAATTATTTTATAATTAATTATAAATCCTATTTTTTTTCTATATAATACAAACAATTATTTACTATTATTCTTCTTTTAACTTTATTTTTTTTAAACTATATAAAATTATATTAATTAGCGATCCAAAAGATCCAGCTCGAAAATCATCAAAATAAAATAGAACCTAAAACCTTATGTATTCCTCTTTTGATTTTGGTATTTATCTGTACGACACTTTTCATTTTTTGGCAGTCATAGATGAAGTTGTTAAAGAACCTGTTGTAGTTTCAAATCATTCCCTCCTCGAAAATAAACTCTTTAACTGCAGGAGCTTCGATGATATCCAGACTTTATTTATTTTTTCCTTTCAAATTTGTATTTATATTGTATAATTAGAACAATTTCAATGAATTGGTTTTCTGTTTACCTTTAGGTATGAACAATGTATGATTAATTAATCATTAATTATTTTAGAAATGTTATGTCTCATTATTGACAGGCTCACAATCTCTCATGATGCATGGTAGGAACAATGCAAAAAAGTTTATGGTTATTAGAATCATTAAGCACACAATGAAGATTATTCGTATGTTTATTGACCAGAACCCGATTCAGGTTATCGGTGATGTTGTTTTCAACATGTAAGATTTACTATGATATAAGATTTAGATGTTTGTTGTGTGTTTTTGACGGATGGATACAATTTTTGTTTGATATTGTGAAATATATATGACAAATATATATAATTTGAAATGTCAGTTTTTTATGTAGATAAACATTTTATCTTTCATTTCTCATAACATGTTTTACCATATGAAGTTAGTTAAGAAATGAAGAACTTAGTTAAAATCCTATTTCATTGAGTTATATGATTGAACTCTATTAATAAAATTGCATTGCCTCAGTTGATTTTTGATCTATGGCTTTTATACTATATCAACCATCTAAGGATGCGTTTGTACAAAATGCTTTCCTTTTGAATAAAATTTGAACATAACATATGTGAAATCAAAATGGCCACATATGCGATGCATAAAGCACACTAGGAAGGAAAAATCGGCAGTTAATGGCTCTATAGACCATGGACCCTAAATTTTAGTAGTTGTGTTTTGTTCTAAGTTCCTCATCTAAGCCTCTATTTGGAAACCTAGTAGGAGGTTGCCGCTATCGTACATTCAAAGGCATTTCCACTGATAAAAAATACTTTTGTATGTCATGTTTTGTGACAATAATAACACTTTAGATTCTTGTATTATGGTTTGGACTTGTTTATGTTATTCTTGTTAGAACAAGATTTGGTTCTGCAATTATGTCTCTGAATTTTTATGATAACAAAGAGTATGTTCAGTAAACAATTTTTGTTACTCTAATATTTGTAGTATTTTTAAGATAAACAAACAGGTTTTACTTCTGATGAATGGCGTAGCCAAGACATTAGAAGAGAATACGTTCTGCTTCTAAGCTACAAAGGTTCTGCTGAACGAGTAGCAAGGAAAAGCTTCAGAAGGCTCTGAAGTTACTCTGATACATTCGTCTGAAGAAACCATTCAGAAGATCTAAAGACAAAAGTGTGACTTATGTCAAGATGCTAAAGACTCAAGTTTCAGAAGAAAAAGGGTTCTAAAGACCAAGTGCTTAAAGAATCTGAAGACGTTGCTCTGAAGATTCGAAAGACTTGAAGTTCTTCTGAACTTAGGTTACGACACAAAGGGTTCTGAAGACCAAGTGTTGAAGACTCTGAAGAATATGATTTTGAAGATTCCAAGACTTGAAGTTCTTCTGAACTTAGGTTACGATACAAGGTTACAAGACCAAGTGCTGAAGACTCTGAAGAACGTGGTTCTGAAGATTCCAAGACTTTAAGTTACGCTACAAGGTTTTTAAAACTAAGTGTTAAAGCTTCTAAAGAGGAAGATCTGAAGATTATGAAGACTTGAAGTTTTGATTAACCAGAAGTTAGATTATCGAATTCTAAACTCATGCTCGCAGAAGCCTTTGAAGTGCAGAAGGAAAGAAGATAACGTTAATGTGGTACAACAATAAATGGTACAAGCAAAACGTTTCATTCAACTACCATGAAGGACGGACGTTGCGTACGATCTTGCCTCCCACGTTCTTTCAAGCCGCCACAAATCTCGTATTCCAAATGTAACCTCCAATGGTTACATCATGCATGACACTATATAAGAGCTTGAAGAATTGAAGAAACAATTGCTAATTCACGAGGAAACTCCCTGCGCATAAATTCTTTATTCATTGTAAAAGGCTGTAAATTCATTCAAGTCACTTTGTACTAAAATCTGTTTACATAATCAACTTGTGTAGAAGCATATTTACTTGTAAAAAAACTTGTTATCAAACTGTTGTTTGATTGTTCCTTAAGAGACCATTTGGACCAGCTTCTCAAGAAGTCTAGGACGGTTAGTCTTAGAGGTTGTTAGTCACACACAGTTGGTGTGTGCAAGTGTTAGTCACCGGCGGTTTCCCGTGCAAGTGTAATCAGTTTGGTTATAGTGAATTAAGTCCTCGGTGGAGAGAGGCAAATCACCTCGGAAGGGTGGACTAGAGTAGCTTGATGTTTCAAGTGAACTAGGATACAAATATTGTGTTATTTATTGCTTTCTTATCACTCATTCTTCATCAAAGTAAAATGTATTATGGGGATTATCTTTAAAGGAAAAAGTTTTCAAAGGATAAAATCAAATTCAACCCCCTCTTTATTATGTTTTTCACGCATTCAATTCTCTCTACCACCCTTCAGTTCCTTTTTCTGACTTCTCTCTCTATTTTCAGTGGCAAGTACCTCAGATTGAGATGAAGAAGCATGTGTCTTCCTTATCATATCCTCATTAAGAATATCATCCTTATCCCTTTCTAAATAAATAACCCCTCTAGGAGCATGACTTATGATGGAATCTCGAAATGTCTCCCAAGACTCTGGTAAAGATAGCAATAGAAATAGTCCCAAAATTTCATCATCAAATTTAATATCCATTCCCGACATCTGATCAAGAAGCCATTGAAATTCACATAAGTGATCTGAAATGGAAGTCCTGTCCCTATACTTCAAACTTATAAAGTTATTCAACAAGAACAATTTATTATTCCGTAATTTAAAGGCATACAATGAATCTATCTTCTTCCACGAAGTTTTTGCATGTGTCTCATTAGCAATATAATTATAAAAATTATCTTCTACATAGTTTCGAATAAAACCATATATTTGTTGATGTTCAAACTCTTATTCTTCTTCAAACACAGAATACAACATGGTAGAACTAAAAACGATAAATGAGATTTCTTCATATAAGTCTTTCATCTCGCCCTTCCATAAATGGTAATTAGAACACTTCAATAATATCATCTTCATTTTTGTATTTTACTACATCATTCAAACAAGTAAAGCAACCCTTAAACAAAAGCTTTGATGCCACTCTGATGAGAAATTAAGACAATAACATAACAATACACATCGAACATAAAATTCTCGAAACTGGTAGGAACCTTGAGGATAAAAAAAAGATGACATATCGAACAAATAAAGGCACAAAAGAACCCTGATATTTTTAACGTAGAAAACTCTTCAAGATGAGAGTAAAAACCACGAGTGGTCCAGACCAACAAAATTACTCTACTATAATAAATTTAGGGTACAACAGAGTCTTAAAGTGATTCATAAAATAGTGGTAACAACCACAAATCACAAAGCAAACTAACTTACAAATAAGAATCAAAAGCTGAAAAATTACTCATATCGGCAACTTCAGTGCAAAACAATTATCTACTCATATCGGCAACTTCAGTGCAAAACAATTATCTCTCAACTCGAACTTCATTTTCTTCCAAATTTGTTAATTAACATCACTAATATTTTAATAATTAAAATTATATATATATATATATATATATATATATATATATATATATATATATGGAGGAATCAAATTACACCCGAAGAGTTACACCATGAGTTACACTCGCTCAAAAATGTCACTTCGGATTAATATTTTTTTAAAATCAACTGTTGGATTGAAACATATCATCATATAGATCATACTTATAAAATTTGAAATTAATCTATAATGATTTACTATGTCATTGAACTACATCAAAATTAACATTATATGAAAGTCTATTTTGACGTTAATCTTTGGATATTTTGTTCGTATAGTAAATCATTATAGATTAATCTCAAACTTTATAGGTATGATCTATATGATGGTATATTTCAATCTAACGGTTGATTTTAAAAATTATTAAGTGGCGTTTGGTGTAACTTGATCTCTCATATATATATATATATATATATATATATATATATATATATATATATATATATATATATATATATATATATATATGTAATGGACACATTAATTATATTATTAATATTTAAAAAAACATAAAAAGTCTGCTTTTAGAGATGAAATAAATAATTTTTTTTCACTTTCTGTGTTTTAAATTATATGATATTGTTACTATGTCACATAATTTAAAAATGCAATTAGTTTTATATGAAAATTGTATAAAATTATATTTTATTAATAGTATTAAAATAACAAATATAAATAACTGCAAGAAAGGAACATATTAATTAATAAGGATATGATGAAATTTATAACTATTAATATTTTATTAAAATTGCAAAAATATTTAAAATATATTTTTATAAAACAGTTTATAATTTAAAACGGGGTATATAATAAAACTTTAAATAAAGAACGTGAGACTCTAAAAAAGATGCGTTCTAATTTTGTCCTCGACTTAAAATCTCATTAATAGACATAAAATAAAAATGTCCCAAGTTCAATAGTGAGGAAAGATTTAAAAACCAATGAAATATATTTTTACGAATGTTGACCGTCGTTCACATGTTGAATTTGATAAAATGGATATTATTGTGAATTTAAAAATTATAATTCAGTTAATAATAAATAACCATGGTCCATGAACATTCTGGGATGAGATGGTGAATGTCTCTTTCAAATTTAATCAGAAGTTATGAATTCAAATTCAACTCTAAATATATAGCAATCTTAAATCTTTTAAAGAGAATTTATTGTCTATTATAATGCAATAAGATTTGATGAGTTAATCTCTATAATTACGTGTAAATAGTACGTAGTTTTTGTAAATAAAGAAAAAAACAATTATGAATACTTAGTTGAGATAGTAGATATTTCTTCAAACTTTAATAAGTGGTATTAGGTCGAAAGAAATACTATCTATGTTCTTTCTTATAATAGATAATTTATGTATTTTTTAAATTTATTAAATAATTAATATATTTTAATTATAAATTGATCAAATACACCAGCTATTTAATAAATATAAAAAGTTACTTTTTTCTTATAAAAAAAATAGAGGAAGTATTATATTTTACTTCTCAATTTAAATATTGTGACAGCAAAAACGATCCAACTTATTTTTTATTTGACAAAATAATTAGAAAAAAAGATAATTATTTTGTTTTGTAAAAAGAAAATCTTAATTTTTAAAAAGATCTTTTAAATTCCTAGAACCAGAGTATCTTCTAGAATCCAAATATTTTGTGAATTCAATAAAAAACTATTTAATATAAAAGCTTCAATTGAATTTGATTCTAAAAAAGATCAGAATGCTGAAACTGAAGTAAGATAATAGAAGAATTTAGTATATACTCTAAATATATTATATTATATTATATTATATTATATTTAAAATATAATTTAAATTATATATTCTCAAGCTTAATTAAAGTTGTATATAAATAGTTATAGTGTGTAGTTTTATTTTGTCAATAATACTAATCCTTATTTTTTTATTTTCTCTTTACTGTCTCCTCACTAAAAGTGTCTCACGCACTAATAAATTGGTAACAGAGTTTGGTTTTGACGAAGAAACCGATGAAGTCGAATTCGAAGAAATTGCTAATATTTCATTCAAAGTTGAAGCAAATGCTGATATTTGAGACAGTGTCGAAGTCGCGAAGGGTGTGGCCAGTACAAGCCATAGACCTCAGCTGTCTAAAGTTCTTCCAATAAGACTTCAGGATTATGAAGTGACTGGTGATGATGAAGTAACATCGGATGGAGATTTAGTTCATTTAGCTTTATATCCAGGTGCTGAACAAATCAACTATAGCGAAGCTTTGAATATTAACAAGTGGAAGTTAGCTATGATCGAAGAGTTACAGGCAATCAAAAGAAATAATACATGTGAGTTAGTCGAATTTCCAACAGATACAAAAGCTATTGAAGTAAAGTGCGTGTTCAAGTTGAAACACAATGCAGATGAATCAATAGTAAGACATAAAGCAAGATTAATAGCTCATGATTTTCTTCAAAGAGCAAGACTTGACTACTTTAAAGTGTAAGTTTCTGACTTGTATGGATTGACTTAGTTTTAACAAAACAAATAATAGCAGCAACAATGTATTTGTACAGTAGGATTCCTAACTGACACTCCTATCTAGAATGCCTAAACATGCTGTGTTGAAAAGTTTCAACATTTGAAACAACATGTTATATGAGATGTCGAGACATCAGACATCAGAATATCATGTTACAGAAACAATTAAGTTTGTTACATTTCTGTTTTAATTAGAGCAGAATATTTTGAGAATATTATGCATCTTATGTGGCGTGATTTTAAAGGCTATGTGGAGGTCTAAGAGCTAAGGAGAAAGATCAGTAAGGACCTTGATTGCAGTAGAAGTTATCTGCTTGTTTATCTATGCAGAAAGTTTGTTACTGCAGAAGTTTGTTACAACTTATGCTGTTATTTTGAAGGTCCAAATCCAGTTAGGTAATAGGTTATAAATAAGCAGTTGTAACCTAGTTTTAGGAAGCTAGCCGGTTTTAAAAGATCTAGTCTTTAAGGTTAGCCATGTAAGTGAGCCAACCAAATTGTGGGATGGTCACTGATTTGTACCTCGAAGCCTATAGGCAAGAGGTTTATTTTACTCACTCGGAAGTTGTGAAGCAATGAGTGTAGTTGTGTCATTGGAAGAAGCTGTGAAGCAATTCCAAGTTTTGTTTTTGTCACATGTGTGACTGTTTTGTATTGTGTTTGAAGTGAGGTATCTTCAAACTATTTTAGTTGTGTTTGGAGTAAGGTATCTCCAAGCTATTTGTGTTATGAGCCAAGCAGTTGATGCAGTTGCTGGTGTGATAGTGACTAATAGACATCACTGAGGTGATTGGGAGTGAGTGGAGGTTCTCATATCTAAGTGTGGTATCTTCGGTAGAAGGGTCATTGGGTAGTCTGATTAAGTGAGGAGTGTAAACATGGAGGTTTCCCTCTGAGTTAATACTGTTGATAGTGAACTTCATTCCTGGCTTGGTATGCCCCCAGATGTAGGTTGGTTAGAATAGAACTGGGTTAACAACTCCTTGTGTTCTTTTGTTTCTGCATTGTTAATTGTTATACTCTACCTTATCTGTTTTATAATGTCGGATCAGATGTCACGACATCTTGAGTATGACTATAACTAGAATTTCAATTGGTATCAAAGCAAGCATCGTGTCTGTTTCTGGATGCGGTCCATAGGGGATACGTTCTGGTTGTATACAAGGTAGAAGATTGTTTGAACAAGGAGTGTTTATATTGTATGGTCCCTTGAAGTGGAGGATGAACCTATTTGTGGAAAGTTATACCAACCTGACCAAAACTTGTGTACTTCTTGAAGAGAGAAGATAATAATGTTGGAACAAGAAAGTTAAATTCAAAGACTTCATACAGGAGTGAGGATATTGAATTGTATTGTTCAGCCTATAATCAACACAGATAAAAGATTGTCAAAATCTTCATGCGGGAGTAAAACTGTTGATAAGGTAACTTCTTTGCTTATGTGTCTCCATATTAGTCATGATATTGGTTGGGTCTAGTCTGTTGCTTGGTGGAGAGGCAAGCTTATTGTAGGGTTGATTTATTTTAAATCCTTATGTGTTATGCTTACAAGTACATTATGGAGTAAGTATTGTGTACATTTTGTTGAAGTATAGCTATATTCCGTTGCATCGTGTTATACCCCAAAATTTGCCCTCCTATTTTCCAAATCAATCCACATCTCCATACTCAAGAATTTCTCAAAGGTTGACTAGATGAACTCTCTCCTAAGCAATCAACCCACAAAACTAGGGTTTTGATTCTATCAAGTCTAAGATGAGTTATAATGCCTAAAGTGATCATCATACCTCCTCATATGTCTCAAGGTATCATCATGTCAAGTTTCAATCCCCACAACTCAAGTTTGCTCAGTCAATTGCTTAGATGGTTGAAAATCAGTTGTATTGGACAAAAAGTCAACTGTGGTCAACGTATAGTCAAACTTCATCATTTTTGGTCAACATCAAGATTTTGAAGTCACAATCATCATTTGATCAAGGGTTGATCATGATTCATCAAGAAAACTCAATATTTGATCAAAAGTCAAAGTTTTTAAATTAGGGTTTTTGGACAAAAGTCAACAAAACTTTGACCAAGCATAACTTTCACATACTTTATCACAAGTTCATTTTAAAGAGAATTCAATTCTCTACAACTTCATGTCTCACAAGCTTTGGCAAAAAATGTTTCATTTGAGAGTTATGGATCAAGACATTATAAGTCCTTCTAAAAGTCAACAAAAAGTCATCTTTTTGCAAGGAAGTGTATGTGAACATGGAAGTTTCAATAAAGATGAAACAAAAAAAAGTGTTTATAGGACATCTTGAGCTTTCTAAAAAGTCCAAGAACACTTCAAAATGTTAAAAATTGAGCAAGATACAAGTTGTGCAAGTTTAGAATTTTTGAAGAAGTGCATGAAGAGAAATACTTAGCAAAATCAATTTTTTTCCAAATGGGCCTAAGTTTTTGTGATCCAAACTTGTTCTTAAGATTACCAATGACCTAAAGGACCAATTGCACGCCTCCTTTCATTTTATTTAATTTATTTTGAAATTTATTCACTTAAATCCAATTTTAATTAAAATAAAATGTTAAGAATCAAATTAATTGATGCAAGGCTGAATATTTGTCATTCTTGAGGTCCAAGCAAGATCAATTAGCTGGCCAATTTCGTTCAAGACTTGATTGCACAAGATTGAGGAAAATTTGGAAACTTTTGATGCAAACTTGAATGATTGAAAAATCAAATATTTTCTTCACATCTCTTGACCTAATTTCCATCCTCTATAAATACACAAGCCATTCAAATGATCAAGGTACAAAAATTTGGCAGCCAAGAAACCCTATTCATAGTGCAAAATTTCAAGCTTTAAGGCAAATTCGATTTTAGGGTTGCAGCCTCCTTCAACCACCTTTGAGGATCAAACAAGCTTTCTCATCATCTTAGGAAGGTATTCCAATCATCACCAAGCTTTGAAGCACGCAAAATCATCCTAACCATCTCACACGGTTTGCATATTTTTTTCAAATTTCGATTTCTATGATTCACACATTATAAATGAAAACTAAACATACATTCATGTTCATATGATTGTTTAGAACGTATTTGAATCATTAATTTTGAAGATTGATGCAGGAATGGTGAATCACCATTATTAGGGTTCCGCGACCAAGCTTTTCAAAGTCCTAATTAGAAGCGATTTTAAAACAAATTGACATGTGTATTCGATTTGCGAGATTATTTGCAGATGATCTGGGCTTTTAGTTTGCATCAATTGATGCTTATTTGCAGGTTTGGATATATGGTCGTGGGTAAGCTCTGATACTCACGAGCAAGCCGTGGGTAACTGGTTTTCAGAAATTCAAAACAAGGAAGATGAAGCCTTGGCGCGCTTTTGTTTTAAAGGATTTCCAGAAAATAAATTCCTCTTATCTTATTATTGTTTCATTACACTAACAACTTGGACATGTAGCTTAGATTGCAGGGAGAGCGCGCGTGTGACCATTAGGAACTGAGTTCGATCCCTGGTTCTACCATATATTTTTCCCATTTTTCCAAACTAACATATTTTTCTTATTTTTAATTTTTTTTCAATTTTCTTTTCCAATATTCTTTTAAAATACTTTTTTAAATATATACAAAAATCAAAAAACTATTTTATTTTTAGAATTAGGTAAGTAAAATATTTAATTTTCGGGATGTTTCGGTCGACCACTTGGTAGTCGTATTGAAATAAAGCTTGCGAGAAAGATCCATAATATGAGATTCCTAGAACCCGGTTACTATTAAGGACAGGTTGAACCAACTTAAACTCTGGTGAAGGGTAGACACCTATAACTCATGCAAGCCTTAAACCTTGGGTTGTTGTGTGAATTGCTTGTGCTTGCTATTTAAATATGACATCATGACATCATAACATCATAACATCATATAATTTCTAATCATTTCAAGGACCTAGGGATTTATATTTGCTATTTGTTGTAGGGTTGTGGTTTTCAGGAATACTATCCGAATGAACTTTGTGGATATACCTTCCCAACTTAAGGAGTTAGTCTCAAAAGTTCCCGATCACACTCAGTTTATCAAGAGGCATGGTTATCTACTCGACTTAGTTACCTCCGGTTTTGAAGAAGATATGATGAGCACCGTATTCCAATTCTTTGATCTGAAACATCACTGCTTTACTTTCCCAGATTATCAGTTGGTACCTGCAATGTAAGAGTTCTCTAAGCTACTTGGGATACCCATTATTGATCAGATACCTTTCACTGGTTCAGAAAAAGTTCCGAAGTTCGAAGACATCACATCAGCGTTACATCTAAAACGGTCAGACATTGAAGACAATTGGGAAACAAGAATTGGAGTTAAGGGTTTTCTTTCTATGTTTTTGATGAATAAAGCTCAAGAATTCTTAAAGGCTATGAGCTTCCACGCTTTCGAAGATGTTTTGGCCTTGCTAATCTTTGGTTTGGTGCTATTTCCTAATCCAGACCAGTTCATAGACATGAACGCCATCAAGATATTCCTCACTCATAACCCTGTGCCTACTTTGCTCAGAGATATTCTGCATTCTCTCCACACTCGTACCATGAAAAGACAAGGAACTCTCATGTGTTGCATACCTTTATTATCCAGGTGGTTTATTTCGCACCTTCCTCAATCAGTAATGAAGAACGAACAAAGGTTAAAATGGTCTCAAAGGTTGATGTCACTCTCTCACTCAGATATCCGTTGGTGTCTCTACTCTCAAAAGGACTTCACTTTCATTGAGGGATGTGGAGAATTCCCTAATGTGCCACTCCTTGGCATAAGGGGAGGTATCACTTACAACCCTTCTCTAGCGTTACGACAATATGATTATGCTCGAAGAGACGGTCCTCATGATATACTTATTCAAGACACTATATTTGACTACGACAACGATCTCCATGGTTTTCGTTGAAGATTTGTGCACGCTTGGGACATGGTGAAGAAGATTGATACCAAGACCTTGGGGCATAAAAATTATATTCCTAGGGAACCTTACCTCAAATGGGTACGAGCTCACGCTCAAAACCTTATAATGCCATATACTACTATCCTTCCAGTGATTATGGAACATGTTGCTGAAGGTGACGAACCCTATGCCATTCTTCATCCAGACATGCCTACTGATTTTGAAGAATTAAAGAGATCCTGGATTCAACTTAAAGAAGAAATAGATACATTAGAAGCTCAATTCTATGCAAGTGAGAAAAGAGTATTGGAGTTGACGAAGATACTTCACGATGAGCAAGGCATCAACGCATACCTCAACACAAAGAGGAAGCGTCCATGGGAGACGTAAGCTCTAGGAATTTCATTTTTATTGTTTGAACTCTCATTTGTACTTGCTAAGTCAACTAATAAAAAGTTTGTTCTTGCTTGTTTAACAAATTTAAATTCCTAAGGTCCTTGAAAACATTGCATTGCATAACATTGCATATCATAGCATAACATTTTATAACAGGTACTCTTAAGACCGGTTTTCTCATTCTCTCACTATTTATTTCAGCAGAAATGACTCTCGAACAAACTGTCGATCTCCAGGCTCAGAATAATCAGTTCCAAGAAATGTTCACCAACTTGGCCTAAGGTCAGAAGGATATGAAAAAGCTCATCACCAAAAAGAAGAAGATTGATGGCATTATCAACATGGGAAGAAAGCACAGAGGTCCGGTCAAGGTAGTCAGACAGCTTGAATTCTCAAACAAGAGCACCGAAACTAAAGGAAGCATAAAAAACAATGAAGGAAGCCATCATGAGTCTGAAAACGAAGAGGAAGACTATATAAGCGAGCAGTATCCTGACAATGAAAAATACAAGCAACTTGAAGACCGTCTGAATGCTGTGGAAAACCTGAAAATGTCAGGGTTGAACTTTGATGATCTGAGTCTGGTTCCTAGAGTGGTAATTCCCCAAAAGTTCAAGGTTCCTACCTTTGCTAAGTATGATGGCATTTCTTGCCCGAAGCTGCATCTGAAGTTCTATGTTCAGAAGATCCATCCTCATACTGAAGACAGGAAGATGTGGATACATTTATTTCAAGAGAGTTTGTTTGGAACACAGTCAAAGTGGTATTGCCAGCTAGAGAATACTCATATTCATACTTGGAATGATTTAGCAGATACTTTCTAGAAACAGTACCAATACAATGCTGAATTGGCACCAACCCGTATACAACAGCATAGAATGTCTATGGGTCGTGACGAGAAGTCCAAGGAGTATGCTCAGAAATGGAGAGATCTAGCAGGAAGAGTTCAACCACCCTTGTCTAATAGGGAATTGGTTGATATGTTCATGGGAACGCTGACAGGCCCATTCTTCATTCATCTGATTGGAAACTCTTCATCCGGATTCACCAAGCTAATATTGATAGGAGAACATATTGAAGCTGGAATCAAGAGTGGTAAAATATAAGTCGAGTCATCTTCAAGTGCTGCAAAGAGATCTTTTGGTGGGAAGAAAGAAGTCAATGTTGTATATAGTCAGAAGAGCCGTGACAAAGCTGATCGCAATCAATCTGTGGGGGTAGTCCTAGCCTCTAATCCCACATCAGTGCAATCTCATCAAGACAATACGCGTAGGAAGAACCCTCCAAGAAGACAGTTTACAAAGATCAACATGCCATTGTCTCAAGCATTATAATACATGTTGAAAGCAGAGATAATTACTTTGAGGGATCCTCCTCAACACGTCAACACTTTTTCTCCAAAGTACAATCCTAATGCAAGGTGTGCATACCAATCCAACATCCCAGGGCACGACAGCAACAACTGTTGGGCCTTGAAGAACAAGATTAAATACATGATTGAAACCCAAGAAATCAAATTCAACCCTCCTGTCGAAACTACGAACTTGATCAACGAACCAATTCCTGACCATGGTAAAAATGTCAATGCCATTGACAATGACTCCTATGTATTTGATGTGAATGAGCTGACCATTCCCCTGATGACTATCAAGAAGGATTTGTCGCAAGCTGTTTTATTTCTAGGATGTCCTGACAACTGGCGTTGGTGCGTAACTGAATCCAATGGATGTGCCTAGTTGAAGAGAGGTGTTCAACTCCTGATAGAAAACCTAGAAGTACTATTTCTAAAAGCTCCGTCTATAGAGAGTATGTGCAAAGATGTTTCCAAAAGTCTGAAGATCGAAGACGTAAGAAAAGTCGTACTAGAAGTCTGGGATACCTTGGGGAAGCCAAGTGAGAAGTTTGATTTTATGGTGAAATATATCGCCCCTGAGAGCTACAAGATTGCTATCGAAGACATCAAGGCAACCGGATGAGGAGATGATTATCCCGAAGAATATGCTTACATCAATACAATAAATATTACCTCTGATCCTGTGCCTAAAGTAGCACCTCTGATTATTACCTCGCCCAGATCAATTCCATATTCCTATAACAAAGCTATACCTTGGAATTATGGGGCCGAAGTTTACTATTATGGCGTCAAGCAGGAGCCATTAACCATCAAAGACATTACGGTTGAAGCTACCCGTCTTGATGTTGACAATATCACCAGATCAAGCAAAGTAGCTAGGACCAGAAGAGTGTTTTCTCCAGATATCTATCCTCCAAAAGACACTACTGCACCAGTCTGAGCTCCTACTATTGAACCAACTACCGAGGCTCGAGGGAAAGAGAAAATGACTCAACCTGCTCAGACAGAAGTACCAAAGGAAGTTGCTGAAGGTACCTCCAGGAAAGAAATGGAGGAAATTCTGAAGATCATTAAGAAGAGCAACTAAAATATTGTGGAACATTTAGGACAAACCCCGTCCAAGATTTTCATGCTAGCTCTGCTGCTGTGCTCTGAGGATCATACTAAAGCCTTGGTGAAGTTTCTGAAGAATGCTCATATACCGCAAGACACTTCTGTTGACCAATTTGAAAGTTGTATTTCTAGCCTGACCGCAAACAATGGTTTGGGCTTTTCTGATGCTGATCTGACTCTTGTCGGAAGAAAACACAACAAAGCCTTACACATTTCTATAGGGTGTAAGGGTACTACATTGTCTCATGTATTGGTGGATACTGGCTCTGATCTGAATGTCATGTCGAAGAGTGATCTCGACCGATTTAATTTTGAAGAAGTGGTCATCAAACCCAGTCACATAATTGTAAGAGATTTTGATGGTTCGAAGAGAACAATACTTGGAGAGCTCAACCTGTCGATCAAAGTAGGTTCCCAGACTTTTGACTCTACTTTCTTTGTGATGGACATTCGTCCAACTTATTCTTGCCTACTCGGACACCCTTGGATACATGGGGCAGGTTCTGTTACCTCTACTCTACATTAGAAGCTGAAGTACCCACTGAAGGGGAAAATTGTTACAATATGCGAAGAAGAAGAATAGATGGTAAGCCATATGCAGTCATTCCAATACATCAAAATGGAAGGTGAATTTATCGAAACTCCCTGTCAAGCTTTTGAAGTAGTTCCACAAGTCATGCCTGTCGACTCTCCTATCACTCCTAAAATTACTAGAGTTCCACCGAAGATGGCCTCACAAAAAGATGCCAGAGTTGTAGTTGAAGAAGGAGGTTGTACTGTTTGGGGTCAACTGCCCGATTTTCCATTCAAATCTAACAAGACTGGTTTAGGCTTCACTACCAAAGGTCAGAAGATGATACACCGCGAATGTGCCAACGGATATCCATTTCGCATCAACAAGAATGAAGTTCATGTTATAGAAGACGATGATGGTGACTTCGACATCAACAATTGGATCTTCCCAACTCCTGGCGATGGACTCGACAATTGGACGGCTAAGGATGTTATGCCAATCTCCTTTAGACATGAGTAATTTCTTGTTCTGTTTTACGACTTTTGCTTTTACGCTTCGAACAATAAAACTCTAGGCTTAGTGTCTTGCTCGGGGCACCACAGTTCGTTCGTGGGGGTTATTATTTGTCATTCGCATATTTTAATTCAATAAATCATTGGACTTTTGCATTCAAATATTGTGCTCCCTGTCTTTCTTTTTATCTTATCACCTATTCAAAAGCTATGTGTTCTTACACATACCCACGTAATAAAGTGCAAATCCACATTCACTCCAGATCCCGTCGATAACGACCATGCTATTGCTAAATATGACTTCGAGAATCCGATCTACCAAGCCAAAGACGAAGGCGAGGAAGATTGTGAAGTTCCAGGAGAACTTGCCAGACTACTACAACAAGAGGAAAAGGCTATACAACCACACGAAGAACCGATCAAAGTTGTGAATCTAGGTACCGACGAAGACAGAAAAGAAATTAAGATAGGAGCAGGTCTTGAGAACAGTGTTAAAGAAAGATTGATCCAGATGCTGCGAGACTACACCGAGATTTTTGCTTGGTCCTACGAAGACATGCCAGGTTTAGATATCGATATTGTGGTACACCGACTACCAACGAAAGAAGAATTTCTCCCTGTGAAGTAGAAGGTATGTCGTATGCGTCCTGAGATGTCCGAGAAAATTAAAGTCAAAGTTATGAAGCAGTTCAATGCAGGTTTCTTAGCCGTTACTTCTTATGCACAGTGGGTTGCAAACGTGGTACCCGTACCTAACAAGGATGGCAAGGTGCATATGTGTGTAGACTACCAAGATCTGAATAAGGCGGGCCTATGCTTCAACATATTGATATTCTGGTTGACAATAACGCTCAACACAAAGTTTTCTCCGATTATAATCAGATCAAGATGGATCCCGAAGATATGGAAAAGACTATTTTCGTTACACAATGGGGCACTTTCTGTTACAAGGTCATGCTGTTTGGGTTGAAGAATGCTGGTGCAACATATCAGCGTGCTATGGTGACTTTATTCCATGATATGATCCATCACAAGATAGAGGTCTACGTCGACGACATGATAGCTTGATCACAAACCGAAGAAGAACATCTTGATCATTTGCAAAAGCTGTTTGATAGACTGAAGAAATACAGTTTGAGACTTAATCCGAACAAATGCACCTTTGGAGTCAGATCTGGAAAACTCCTGGGATTAGTTGTCAGTGGTAAAGGTATCGAAGTTGACCCCGCCAAGGTCAAAGCTATTCAAGAACTGCCAGTTCCCCGTACTGAGAAGGAAGCTAGAGATTTCTTGGGACGACTGAATTACATCGCCAGATTCATTGCACATCTAACTGCTACTTGTGAGCCAATCTTTAAGCTACTATAGAAATATCAAGTAGTAAAATGGAACGAGGATTGTCATACATCTTTTGACAAAATCAAGGAGTTTACCGACTGTGAAACAAGATACTCACAGCTCAAGAAAACTTGCAGCGCTTTGGCTTGGGTTGCTGGTCGACTAAAACAATATATATTGACTCACACTACCTTGTTGAGCTCTAGAATGGATCCAATAAAATACATATTCGAGAAAAATGCTCTCTCCAGAATAATAGCAAGATGGCAAATGATCTTGACTGAATACGACATTCAGTATACTACTCAGAAAGCGATCAAAGGAAGTGTGATAGCTAATCATTTGGCTCATCAAGCCATAGATGACTACCAGTCTATGTATTTCGAGTTTCCAGACGAGGATATTATGTTAGTCACCGATTACGAAGATCCTGGACCAGATGAAGGACCTGATCCAGGATCCCTATGGACCATGGTCTTTGATGGAGCTTCTAATGCACTTGGCAACGATATTGGTGCTATAATTACATCTCCTAAAGGCGGCCATACACCTTTCACTGCCAGACTATGTTTCGACTACACCAACAATATGACTGAATACGAAGCGTGCATTATGGGTATAAGAATTTCTATTGAATTGGGGATAAAGTTCTTGCAAGTATATGGAGACCCAGCTTTGGTAATCAGTCAGATTAAAGGCGAGTGGGACACAAAGCATTCGAATCTCATTCCTTATCGAGAAAATGTGTTGAACTTGATCCCCTACATTGAAGAAATCACTGTTGAGCACATCCCATGAGAAGAGAATTACTTGGTAGACGCGTTAGCTACCATTTCATCTATGTTCAAAGACAGATGGGATAGCGAGGCTCCCCAGATCACTATTGAAAGACTAGATGAACCGACATATTGTTGCAAAGTTTATACCGAAGAAGTAGAAGAGAAACCTTGGTTCTATGAAGTGACGAGGTATCTTGAGGCTCAAGAATACCCTGAAGGGGCATCTGTCAATGATAAGAAGTTCCTAAGACGATTCGCCAACAAGTTATTTCTCAGTAATGATGTCCTATACGAACGCAACTATAACACGATGGGAGAACTAACTTGTTTGTTTTGCGTTTTATCGCAAATGTTGCGGATAGCAAGAGTCGCCACCGAATTTTCTTTTATCCGATTAAGGGAAGGCGAAAAGAACAGGAAAAGACCTTCGTTAGATTTTGAGTACGGGAGGCAGTTATGAAAAAGGAAGGTATTAGCACCCTTTCCATCCGTAGTTATCTATAGGCTCTTAATTGCTTAACTCACTTTGAAATTTGCTTTCTGTGTGTGTGTGTTTGAAAAGATTTTTTTAAAAGGTATTTCTCTATGACTTCATAATGATTCTTGCTGGAATGTATACGAAGTGTTTGAAAATGTTTTATTTTGAAAAAGTATTTAACTTTGTAATGATTCACGCAGAGTGTTTGAAAAGTTTTGAAAATAGTATGAGGTGTGAAAAGTATTTTTGAATTGATTGGAGCAAGCAAAAGAGTCTTATTACCTACTCAGAATGGTCGTTTCTATGTTATTTTGCTTCCTTTAGAATATTGATATCCATACCATTAGTTGGTAGGTAATCTTATTCATTGGATGTAAGGGGACGTTCATAGGGTCATTGTATGGTCATAGAAGGCAACATGTAGGGATACCTTAGCATATTCATAGGGACGATCATCACTTTTCATAGGCAACAACCGAGGGACGAGATCATCTATTCGTAGGCAACAATTGAGGGGCATCGAGGGACTATGATCTTTGAATTGAAAGGACTGTGATGATATTATTCGTGAGCGTCTTAGCTAAGATATCCCTATGTTCGAGGGACATGACCACTATTTCGAAAGGCAACAAGAGAGGATACCCTAAGGTGTGAGTGAGTGCAAGAAGTGTGTTGTATTTAGAAATTTATCTTGTGATTAGGAGTGATCTATGTTGTTTGATTTAGTCTTGCCATACATGCCTAGTTACTAGCAGTTAAATATGTACAGAATAATAGAGGTGCAGAAAGTAAAAGTGCGGAAACGTAAAGGTCCTACTCTATTACTTGGCTTCGGGGTAGATACATAATAAGGAGTGCGGAAAGTAAAACCCTAATTATCTATTACATCCCATGAGCAGTTACATAATAGTGAGAAAGAGTGAGGAATTTAAATCCCAGTTGTTCGTCCTGTAAGAAATAATAATCAGACAAAAGATATCGCGAGAAAGATTGCATTGTAAATAAGAGAAAACAATGTTAGTAAAAAAAAGATTTTTTATGTTAGAAAAACGTTTTAGGGTTAGTAAACCTAATTAAATGAAGAAAATATTTTTGAGAATTTTCTGGATTAATTTTGACATGGAAAAAATAATTAAAAGTTAATTTTCGATTAATTAACAATTAATTATAATATGAGTGAAAAATAATATTTTTTATGAGAAAAATTAAATAAATATTTTTATAACCTAAATGCAAAAAGAAATATTTTTTAGGCTTTTTTGTTGTATTAGAAAAATATTTGAAAAGAAATTAAGTTGGAAAAGAAAACATGAAAGAAATAAGAAAAATGTTAGTTTGTAAAAGGCGTAAAAAATAATGGGGTAGCCAGGGATCGAACCCCTGCCCCATATGTCATACGCGCGCCTCCTTTACCAACTGAGCCAAGCTATTTTGATGTTAGTAATACGAAACAATAAAATTATAAGCGAAATTGAAAACTAAAAATAATGAAAATACAAAAACGCGCGCAGGGGTCATCTTCCCCGTTTGAATTTTCCAAGGTTTTAGCTACGGTTTTGGTTCGTAGCTAGAACCTTTAGTGGCACTTTCGCGCGTCACTACATCCCTGCAAAAATCACAAGTCACAAATTACACAATATAAATTTTTTGTGAGGACATGGATCGACTCAATTTGATCCTTTGAACACGATGGTATCATTGGTTTCGTCCAATTTCACCTAGATTAGAAAACCCCAATTGGAGGTTTTAACCCTAACAATGGAATCTCTTCATACCTGCGTCTAAACTTCAATCAAACTATCCAGAAAGCATCGAAATAACCATACAAACATGAATATGCAAACAAATTAAGTTGAAAGTGTATGAATTAACGAAATCGATTTTGAAATAAAAGGTACAAACCGTGATCGTGTTCCTGCGATTCTGGATGTCTAGATGGCTTGTGAAGGGCTGGAATGCTTCAGAGGATGTCCAGGAACGTGTTGGAACACTTTGTTTGACTTGAATTGATGCAAAACCTTGCCTCCAAGTTGCTTGAATGACACGGTTATTTGGAGCTAGGTTAGGGATCTTGGAGCATCAATTTTTGTCCTCCAAGTTGCTAGGATCATAACATATATATAGTGAATGGATTCAGATCAATAATCAATGAGAAAATATATTCTCATCAATGTGAAAATATTTGATTGGAATCAAACCATATTTTGCCTTTTTTGAGCCAATTTCAATCCAATATCTTGTCAATCTTCATAAATTCGAAATATTCTGATTAATTAACTTGCTTGAACCTGAATAATGTTAAAAACAATCCTTGCATTTAATGTTTGGATTTTATATCTTTTATTTTAATTAAATTAAATTTAAATGAATAAAAATTTAAAATAAATAAAAATAAAAGATAAAAGGCATGGCCTTGGGCTTAGAGGATCTAATTCAGATAAGAAACAAGTTTGAACCAAGAAAAGTTAAGCCCATTTAGAAAAAAATTGATTTTTTTCAAGTATTTCTCTTTATGTACCTCCTCAAAATTGTCCAACTTGTATAAATTGTATCTTGCTCAATTTTCAATATTTTTGGGTGTTCTTGGAATTTTTAGAAAGCTCAAGATGTCCTCTAAACACTCCTTTTGGTTTCATCTTCATTGAAGTTTCCATGTTCATGAACACTTCTTTTCAAAAAGATGATTTTTTTGTTGACTTTTAGAAGGACCTGTAATATTTTGATCCATAACTTCCAAATGAAGCATTTTTGGCCAAAGGTTGTGAGACATGAAGTTGTAGAGAATTGAATTCCCTTCAAAATGAGCTTTTGTGGAATTTTTTTGATAAAGTATGTGAAAGTTATGCTTGGTCAAAGTTCTGTTGACTTTTGTCTAAAAAACCCTAATTTAGAAACTTTGACTTTTGATCAAATCTTGACTTTCCTTGAGGAATCATGGTAAAAAATTATGAAGTTTGACTGTATGTTGACCACAGTTGAGTTTCTGTCCAATACAACTGATTTTCAACCATCTAAGCAATTGGATGAGCAAATTTGACTTGTAAGGCTTGAAACTTGACATGGTGATCCCTTGAAGCATATGATGAGGTATGATGACCCCTTGGAGCCTTGGAAATTCATTATGACTTGAGAGAATCAAAACCCTAGTTTGGATTGATTGCTTAGAAGAAGGTTTGTCTGGTCAACCCTTATGAAATCCTTAAGTATGGAGATGTGAATTGTCTTGAGAAGTAGGAGGGAAAATTTTGGGGTATAACAACAACTATGACTTGGCCTTACTCTGATGTGTAGATAAGAAGACAGCTGAATAAATCATGGAAGAGTTACATGAAGGCGCCTTTGGTACTCATTCTAGTGGATATACAATGGCTAAGAGGATTTTGAGAGAAGATCACTATTGGTCCACTATGTAGGCTGATTGTTATCAATATTCCCGATCTTGTCCCAAATGCCAGATATACGCAGACAAAGTGAAAGTGCCTCCAGTTCCATTGAATGTTCTGACCGCCCCAAGGCTTTTCGCGATGTGGGGTGTTGACATGATTGGAGAAATTAAACCTACCGCTTATAGTGGACATTGTTTCATCCTTGTCGCTATTGATTACTTTACCAAATGGGTAGAAGCATCTTCATTCATATATGTTACCAAGAATGTCGTGGCTCGATTCATCAAACATAATCTCATCTGCCGATACAGCGTCCCGAAAGGATTATCATAGACAACGATATCAATCTCAACAATAACATAATCACCAAACTCTGCACGCAGTTCAAGATAAAGCATCACAACTCTTCTCCAGTTCGGCCAAAGATAAATGGCACAGTGGAAGCCGCCAACAAGAATCTTAAGAAGATCATACAGAAGACAACAGTGACTTATAAAGATTGGCATGAGATGTTTCCATTTTCTCTCCACGGTTATCGCACTTCAGTACAGACATCTACAGGGGAAACCCCTTTCTCTCTTGTATATGGTATGGAAGTAGTTCTACCTATCGAGGTTCAGATACCCTCGCTCATAGTATAAAAGGACACATAGTTAGACAAAGAAGAATGGGTCCATACTCTACTTGAATAGATAAACTTGATCGATGAAAAAGGACTCGCAGCCATCTTCCATGGACAGATATATCAGAAACGAATGATCAAAGCCTTCAATAAGAAATTTGAGCACCGAACGTACCAGGTTGGCGATCTAGTAGTCAAGCGCATCATACTACCACAAGGTGATCCCAGGGGCAAATGGAGTTCCGCCTATGATGGACCATTTATGGTCAAGACAGTATTGTCCGACGGAGCCATGATACTAAGCACTATGGATGAAGAAGACTTCCCACACCCGGTGAACGCAGACATAGTAAAAAAATACTACGCATAAACAAGACCCTCTAGGTCGACTGGCCTAGGCAAAAATAAGGGAGTCCTGGCGAACCGAAAGGGTTCGGGAAAAAGTTAGGGACATATATAAAAAATGTACACTCGGAAAGTCAAAAAATTCTAAAGGCGGCTTGGGCAAAAAAGGGTATCCCGGTAGACTGAAAACCCGAAAGGGCGGTCTAGGAAAAAGTTAGGGATTAAAGTATACGACTATGTCTCGTCAAGATCATTTACTTACAGACTATACTACAATCAGCTTCAAGATTCAAATGGCACAGATCAGTCTAATCACCTTCTTCTAGAAGCAACGAGATGAGATAGTCGAAAATATATGAGCAACAGTAGAGTTGAAACTCGACGGGATTGTTTCCACATTGCTTTTATCACTTTTTCAATTCTTTCGAAAATTTCCTCTTACTAGGATATTTGTCTCTTCGTACACGAACTGCCTGTCTATAGGCCCCATTTCAAAATTAGTACAATTCCCCTTTTCTAGTGTCAAAATTTTTACTTTTATCTGTTTTGTTTGCATAAGTCCAATGATTACTTTGAATGATTATATGCATCTGACAATAAATATCTATTCACAAATATACAAAAAGTAAACAGTTACAATAATTACTACAGGCTCTAGGAGTTGAGATGACAACTAAAGTCACCAACGCGTCCCCACATAGTCATTTTCACAAAGGTATATTCCCACAAAAATAATATCCATAGTCCTAACAGAGCCATCGCTCCCTCAACAGAGCCCGATTTCCCAACAAGATTACTACTCTATTGTCTCCTTTCAGCAATGTCCAACGCTTCTATTCATCATGTTAGTCCCCGAGCAGTGATCATCTCAACTCATCACGTTATTCCCCGTGCAGTGATCATCTCAACTCATCATATATGTCACCGAGCAGTGATCATATCAACTCATCACATTAGTCCCCGAGCAGTGATCCTATCAACATCATCATGTTAGTCCCCGAGAAGTGATCCTATCAATTCATCACATTAGTCCCCGAGCAGTGATCATATCAACTCATCACTCTAGTCCCCGAGTAGTGATCATCTACATTGTCACATCAGTCCCCGTGCAGTGAGCGTCTTGCTACATTGGTCCCCGAGCAGTAACCAATCATCAATCAACATATTATGTCAGTCGCTGAGCAGTAATAGGTTATACAAGATCACATTATTCCCCAGCCAGACTCGTACACGAGATATTCATACCAAGCTGAGTGTCTCTCAAGGATTATCATTCCCCAACAACATCAATATCCAGACCTGAAACTTGGTCAGATAATGCATCAGAGGAATCTACATCTCTTTTATCCTCAATCAAGATCCTCATCCCCAAGTAGAAATCAAAGATCCCCGACAGAACATTCCCATCTTCTTCAAGATGGATATGTTTTGAAATACCATAACATCTAAATTTATTTATCATTCATAAAAAAATCATAACATACGCATATAAACATTATTACATACTTGCATGCATCATAATCTGCATAGAACGAATCCCATTCTCTCAACTTAAATTCTCAAACAGGTGAAATTTATTCACAAATTTCCAGATAAAAGGTCAAAGATTAATGCCCGAAACAAGATGGGGAAACTATATATATGACCATAACGGTATGAAGGCCCGAGACCAGACGGGTATGCCAAACAAAACAAGTTGTAGATCAATTCTTGAAACAAGACGGGGCGACTAATCTACACAATCAAACGGTATGAAGTCCCGAAACCATACGGGTTTACCAGTAGGCAACAGATTAACACCCGAAATAAGACAGGAAAAATATCTACATCCTAACGAATGCTTATCTCAAATAAAACCAAGACAAAGGTTTATTCTGACTCTCTCTTATCATCAGTATTTCCAGATGGCATATTTAAGCCCATCTCCGACTACACATGGTCTTCTGTCCACCTACAAAATGCTGCATATCTGGTTAAACATCAATACTAATAACTTTATTCAAAGACGAGCATGGAGTCTAAAGTTCGACTCGCTCCCTATAATAAGCTTCTCCAAATGGCATCTATAAGACCATTCCAATACACCGTCAACTGACGATCTCATTCTGTACACCAGCGAGTGCAAATATTCAAGTGTACTCGAGTGTTCAATCATCTTCTACCTTCAGGTCACGAAAACAAAGCATATCAATATAAACCTTCAGGTACAAGAAGATGAACAGCGGAAATTTTTATATCCCAAAATTTTCCCTCCTATTTCCCAAATCAATCCACATCTCCATACTCAAGAATTTCTCAAAGGTTGACCAAATGAACTCTCTCCTAAGCAATCAACCCCCAAAAATAGGGTTTTGATTCTCTCAAGTCAAAGATGAGTTATAATGCCTAAAATGATCATCATACCTCCTTATATATCTCAAGGTATCATCATGTCAAGTTTCAAGTCTCACAGCTCAAGTTTGCTCAATCAATTACTCAGATGGTTGAAAATCAGTTGTATTGGACAAAAAGTCAGATGTGGTCAACATATAGTCAAACTTCATCATTTTTGGTCAACATCAATATTTTGAAGTCACATTCATCATTTGATCAAGGGTTGATCATGATTCATCAAGAAAACTCAAGATTTGATCAAAAGTCAAAGTTTCTAAATTAGGGTTTTTGGACAAAACGTCAACAGAACTTTGACCAAACATAACATTCACATAGTTTATCAGAAATTTTTCGGTCAAAGCCCTTTTTTAATAGAATTCAATTATCTACAACTTCATGTCTCACAAGCTTTGGCCAAAAATTCTTCATTTGAGAGTTATGGATCAAGACATTTTAGGTCCTTCTAAAAGTCAACAAAACGTCATCTTTTTGCAAAGAAGTGTATATAAACATGGAAACTTTAATGAACATGAAACCAAAAAGAGTGTTTATAGGACATCTTGAGCTTTCTAAAAAGTCCAAGAACACTTAAAAATGTTGAAAATTGAGAAAGATACAAGTTGTGCAAGTTTGACATTTGTGTAAAAGTGCATGAAGAGAAACATTTAGCAAAATCAAATTTTTTCCAAATGGACCTATGTTTTTGTGATTCAAACTTGTTCTTAGGATTTTGTGACACGCCTCCCTTCATTTTCTTTAATTTATTTTGTAATTTATTCACTTAAATCCAATTTTAATTAAAATAAAATGTAAAAAATCAAATTAATGGATGCAAGGCTCGATATTTGTCATTCTTGAGGTCCAAGCAAGATCAATTAGCTAGTGAATTTTGTTCAAGACTTGATTGCACAAGATTGAGGCAAATTTGGAAACTTTTGATGCAAACTTGAATGATTGAAAAATCAAATATTTTTTCATCAATGCCATATATTTTCTTCACATCTCTTGACCTAATTTCCATCCTCTATAAATACACAAGCCATTCAGATGATCAAGGGACGAAAATTTGGCAGCCAAGAAACCCTATTCAAAGTGCGAAATTGTCAAGCTTTAAGGAAAATTTTATTTTAGGGCTGCAGCCTCCTTCAACCACCTTTGAGGATCAAACAAGCTTCCTCAGCATCTCAGGAAGGTATTCCAATCATCACTAAGCCTTGAAGCACGCAGAATCACCCTAACCATCTCACACGGTTTGCATATTTTTTTCAATTTTCGATTTCTATGATTCACGCATTATAAATAAAATCTAAGCATACATTCATGTTCATATGATTGTTTAGAATGTATTTGAATCATTAATTGTGAAGATTGATGCAGGAATGGTGAATCACCATTATTAGGGTTCCGCGGCCAAGCTTTTCAAAGTCTTAATTAGAAGTCATTTTAGAGCAAATTGACTTGTGCATTCGATTTGCGAGGTTATGTGCAGGTGATCTGGGCTTTTAGTTTGCATAAATTGATGCTTATTTGCAGGTTTGGAGATATGGTCATGGGTAAGCTCTGATACTCACGAGCAAGCTGTGGGTAATTGGTTTTCAGAAATTCAAAATGAGGAAGATGAAGCCTTGGCGATCTTTTGTTTTAAAGGATTTCCAGAAAATAAATTGCTCTTATATTATTAATGTTTCAATACACTAACAGCTTGGACCGGTAGCTCAGATGCAGGGAGAGCGCACGTGTGACCATTAGGACATGGGTTCGATCCCTGGTTCTACCATAAGTTTTTTTTTCCCATTTTTCCAAACTAACATATATTTCTTATTTTTAATTTCTTTTCAATTTTCTTTTCCAATATTCTTTTAAAATGTTTTTTTAAATACATAAAAAATCACAAAAATATTTTATTTTTAGAATTAGATAAATAAAATATTTATTTAATTCTTGACACCAAAAAAATATTTTTTTCCTTTTATTTTAATTAATTGTTAATTAACCATTTGAATTAACTTTTAATTGATTTGCCAAAATAAAATCAATCCAAAAAATACAAAAATTTTTTTTTTCTTATTTAGGTTAGGTTTTCTACTAATCTAAAACATTTTCTACTAACACAAAAATATTTTTCCTAACCTTATTTCTTCTTATTCAGATTTAATCATTGTCTTGATATTTTTCCGATTATTATAACTGCTCATAAATTTTAATAGCGTAGATTTACAATTCCTCGCATTTTTCACTATTATGTAACTGCTCATGGGATTTAATAGTTTAACTAGGGATTTACTTTCCACATTTTATTTTCTGCACCTCCTATTATGTATCTGCCCCGAAGCCATGTAATAGCGTAGGACATTTACTTTCCGCACTTTTACATTCCGCACTTTGCTTTTCTGTACATATTAACTGCTTAATTGTATAGTAACTAGGGTTTGTATGGAAGGATAAAAATCCATCTTATATCACCCTAATTCAAGACTAATAATATCTGAATCAAACACACTCTTTCACACATGCACCCCTTAGGGTATCCTCTCTTGTTGCCTTTCGAATACAATGGTCATGTCCCTCGAGCGTAGGGGTACCATTAGCAAAGACGCTTATAAATAACATCATCATAGTCCCTTCAATATAAAGATCATAGTCCCTCGATGACCCTCGATTGTTTCCTACGAATAAGTGATGATCGTCCCTATGAATTGCTAAGGTATCCCTACAATGTTGCCTTTAATGACCATACGATGACCCTAGGATTGTCCCTTCACATCCAACGGATATATTTCCCTACCAACTAATGGTATAGATAGCCTTATACTAAAGGAGAAGGAAAAATAACAAGAAACGACCAGTCTGAGTAGGTAATAAGACTCTATTGCTTGCTCCAATCAAATAAAACTATTTTTCACACCTCACACTTTTCAAAAACTTTTCAAACACTTTGTATACATTCCAACGAGAATCAATACAAAGTTAAAAAAATTTCGAACACTTCGTATACATTCTAACGAGAATCATTATGAAGTCAAAGTGAAATGTCTTTCAAAATACTTTTCCAAAGCACACACACAAAACAAATTAAAGTGAGCTAAGCAAGTAAGAGCCCGTAGATAACTACGGATGGAAAAGGTGTTAATACCTTCCCTTTTCATAACTACTTCCCTTACTCAGAATCTAACGAAGGTCTTTTCCTGTTCTTTTCACCTTCCCTTTATTGGATAAAAGAAAAGTCGGTGGCGATTATTGCTATCCGTAACATTTGCGATAAAAACGAAAAACAAACAAGTCAGTTCTCCCACCGTGTTACACATAGCCTCTGATGCAACCCTAAAGTGAAAGAAGGATCCTAGGGTTATTTTTATTCAACAGAATATTGAGCAGATCTTACAACCTATTAAAAGTGTCAAAGATACTTGAGATTTCCTCAAGTCCACTCATAAAGGCATTTAGTAATAGAGTTGATGAGTATCAATTGATCAATGATTCTCATATACATCTGCAAGTTGAAGACCTTGAAGATTATCAAGGATGATGAGTTTCAAGGAGATGGAACCGATGTTCTATAGGATGTTAGAACATTACTACTGGTATGCAGCTACCAGTTGAAGAATAGATGTTCTAGGAGCTAAAAAAATGTAGTATGAGTACATATGTTTGGAGCCTGCTCTTGATACGAAAGAGAAGACATCTGTATTAGTTGATCATGACATGATTAACAAGCTCTTATACTCCAGATGTCAGTTTATTTATGAGCTAAGCTTATGGGAGTATAAAAGTCATCTCAGTGCAAGTAAAAGACTCATAAAGGTATTCCCCTCAATCCCTTTATGTGAGATCAAGATGGGCTTATATCTGGTACACTATTCTAATCAAAGGAACCAGATATGTGGAGATTTTTTCATGACCATGGAACAGATTGAAGTTGAATACTATGTCTCAACCATAGGGAAACATGGTCATGAATGCTGACTGTCCTAAATGTTATCCTGGAAGGTTATTGTAAAAAAGAATCAAGGCAGTCAGTTTTCTATCTGAATATTCATGTGTCATGCCATAATAAAGTCTGTTCCAGAAACCTAGTTGAGGGAATATCCTCTATAGGTACAAACTATGGCATCCATCATCTCAAAATTAGAAGTGAAAGTATGAAGAAAAGCTTATTGAGATGTGGATCATATTATTCCTTGATCATGTTAATTGTTTGGATATAAAGTTGGTGTATATTGTGATTCCTATGTCCCCCCCAAATGTTATGGATGAGAAAATATGGATGTTACCCCCAGAACCACTCTATGATAGATGGTGTCGTATCAGATGTTAGAACATCATCTAAATGTCTTCAGTTTTGAATATATATTTTATTTCCCGGAAGTAGAAGTAAATGTGAAGATGTAACCATCCAGGATAATCTAGTGTGAGTAGATAATTCTAACTGACTAAACTGGTATGTACTTTGACGGGAGACTCATTATTTATTATTATGTAACCTAAATGCCAAACCATTTACACTCTGTCAAGAGCTAAGTATGTGTCTGATGTATTCATGGTATTTTACGGACTGGATATCATTATTAAAGTTCACTATGATCTTCACAAGACTATAATGTGTGGCAATTCTATCTGGAGAAGAGATAATTCATCTAAGGAGATACATACAGATTCTATCGAATATCTTGATGGGAGTTGGATATTTATGATAACTGTATGGTAATCTGAAACAAGATGAGAAGAAGCGTGTGATGCCCTATATAGAGTTATAACATCACTACTGTTGAAGACACTAGAGATTGAAGAAGAAGATAAGGTTCAGACTTATCTTTTGAAGACATATAATTAGTTATACATGGTTAACTTTGAAGTTACTTCTATTGCAAGCTACATAGTATGGAAATCTGAATCTTGTGTAGCAAGCAAAACGAGGATTCTTAATTTGGAAACTGTGGCAAATTCCAAATAAAGGAAGACTTCAAGTATTATGAGGACCAACATCCAAGATGTCCTTGTTTTGTATAACTCAGGAGGAGTAACGACATTATGAAAAGCCTCATCTTTAAGGAGGAATTATGATATTAAGGGGGAGAAATAGTCTACATGAAAAGCAACAGCTAATTGTGAAAGCTGCCATTAGATATGTTTATTAAAGGAAGGAACAGTTGTTACACATGTTGATGTCCAGCTAATGTCAAGGGGGAGATTTCTCATTAGCTGATGTAAAGAGAAATTTATATTGCGTTGTGTTGAAAGTCTTGAAGAAGCAGTGTTATCATCTCAGAGCCAAGGAAGATGGACTCTGTGTTAATGTACCATTGAGAATCTGAAGTAGAAGCATGTGATGGGTTCAGATTCTTTTTCATGATCACCTAGAAAGAAGTTATGGTATTATACGCACAAAAGTGAAGACTGCCTCACAACAAAGAATCCACTTTTGTGATAAAGTGAGTCACATGAAGTAAGTAGACAATGTCTGGCTAGATGTTAGGACATTATACAAAACATGTCTCTGCAAGGACATGATAAATGATGTGATTTATGCATGAATTGGGACTGTCTTATCTCGAAAGAAACAGTCAAAGGCTATTAAACACATTCGAGAATAGCCTGGATGATGGACAACTAGTCAAGTAACAGTTTTTAGGCCAAAATTAACTAACCATTGATTGGGAATTAATTTGCCATTAATTCCTAAGGAAATATTGGCCTATTTAAAGGAGTTCTCAGTCATCCTCAAACATCAAGTGAGTATTCATCTCGTCTTCACCAATGCTCTTTATCAAAGCTTGGGCAAACTGTGCCTGGATCTGGTTTGGTGAGGGCTCAAATTGTCAAATTGTATCTAAAAAGGGGGAGAGAAACATTATCTCACAGAAAGTGCAGCATAAGAATACAATATAGGAGAGAGAGAAACAATGTCTAAGTCACAAGTTATGTCACACAACAATGAACAATAAATTATTTGTGACTTATGATTTGAGTTTTGAACACAATTGCGACTTGTGTTCTGAGTTACCTGGAAAAATAATAAGATATTGTCATACCCCAATTTTTGACCTAAGATACCACCTTACATCATTCACATATGCATCATTGCATCACTAACAGTTTCAGAACAGGATAGATCGTGCGTGTGCTCCTAAAGTCAAAGTTAGGGTTTTATCAAAATTTCATCTGTTCAAGATATGATTAATTAGGGTTTGATTTTCCACTCACCTCAATTGATCTATCTTAGTCAATCATCAACATTTGATCTTCAAATTCCCAACCTTTTCTCATGATCTACCTTGAATCGACCAATTAGGGTTTTGATCGAAGATAGTGAATCATTGACTTTCTGCTCAATGAATAACCTATTTGCTTGAAGATTGATCTTAACATATTCAATGCAACATCTTGACCTAATTTATTGGTTCAAAACATTGCAAAGTCCATGTTTCTTCATCAGACAAATTCTGAATCTTCTGATGAAAATTCATCTGCTCAAAAAAGTCAAAGTTTGACTTTTGGTCAACTTTTTCAAATCCAAAATTTTTCAATCATAAAATCATTTCAAATAATCCATCATGATCATAAAAAATCAAGAAATGTGAAAACAAAAAGTCAATGTTGGAATTTTTTCTAACACTTAAAAAATATTCAAGTGTTAAGAAACATGGTTTTTTTCTTACTTTCATGGCCATTTTCCACCTAGATCCATTTTGATTCAAGAAAAACTCAACATGAAAGTTCTAGGTCTTGTTACAAGCTTTCTAAAATGTCCAAGAACTTGAAAAAACACTTTGTGTAGCTAGGGTTTTGATTTTGAAACATAGAGCTCCAAAACCATGGATTTCCAAAATCATGCACCAGAATTACAAGTCATTTTTTGCAACTTCTCCTTCTAGAAGCCTTGTCACCATTGAGAGATAGGTCATAACTGATAAATATCAATTAGAAATGATTGAGAGAAGGATTGGATCAAGAAGAAATTTTAACCATGGTTAAAAAGTTAACCATTTGCATTAAATGCAAAAGATTCTTTCTTACCACTTAAGCCAAGTTGCAAGCTCTCTCAATTATAACCTTGCCTTGTCATTCAGAATTTTTGGCCTATGAGTAGAAGTCATTTCTTCATTAAAACTACCCCAAAGCAATCATAATCCAAGCTTTCCTTCTTTCTTTCGTGATTTCCCAGTTTCAAAGTTCCAAGAAGGAGAATTTTGCAAGTTTCAAGTTTTGCAGTTTCTGAGCAAACTTAGGCTTCAAATACTTTCTAAACATCATTAGAGAGATGTTAGAATCCTCAAGCTAGCACAAAAACTAGCCAAACTCAGAAATCATTTTCAAACTTCATGTATGCACATATTGAGCCATAACTTACAAACTCTCAATCCACTTGTGTATCTTCCAAACTTTCACTTCAAACACCTTCTATACATCATATTGAAGTAATCCAAATCATCATTCCATCACTGTAAACACAAAATCTCCAGATTCAATTCTCACTTCAAGTGACTGTGACTGGACTTGGTCAGAACAATCCAGACCATTTTAAACCAAGGTAAGCATATCAACACCTTCCATAAACATCATTGAAGCTATAGCAATCATAAAAAACCTCTGGAACACCTTCAGCAAGAAACACGATTTCAGTTTAAAGAGGTATAAACTTGAACTTTGAACTCTGTGATTTCTAACTTTCAGTCCAAAAAAGGCTTGGCCATTTGTTTCTGCACCATCACTGAGTAATAACCCTCAATCAATTGCTTAAAATTATGCTCATACATGATTTCATAATCAAAACATAGAATTAGGTTTCTTCGTGTTCATACAAAAATTAATGATTCTAAGCTTAAAATAAATGAAATTAAATGTCATAATCATGTTGCTGGTAAAAATCTGAGAAAGTTTGATGTTTGAATCATACAATTTCATTAAGAAATGAAGAATTTATGAAGGAAAATTTGGAGGTTGAAGATGAAGCCCTGCGCGCGTTTTTCTAATTTTTGGAAAATTCAAATTCTTTGTTAATGTTATGTTTATTGGTTGTTGTTTTATGACCGAATGTAACAGCCACCCTAGTGGCAAGCCAACACGCACTTAGTCCTTTGCCTCGCCTCAAGGCCCAGGGTTCGAATCCCTCTAGGACCATTTTTAAAAAATAAAAGGCATCAGTTTCTGATGCTTGCTTCTCCAGAAGCACTTCTAAGGCTCAATTTCTAGTGCTTCTACCTCCAGAAGCATCAAGCTTGTCACCCTCTAGAAGCATCAAGCTTCTAACATTGCTAGAAGCATCTAGCTTCTCATGCTCCCAGAAGCAGCGTGCTTCTTATCCTTCCAGAAGCAGCATGCCTCCAAGGCCTTCCAAAAACAGCCAACTTCTGACCCCATCAGAAGCATACAACTTCTGATCCCTTTCAAAACTTCATTTTTTCAAAACTCTTTCTAAACAAGGTGATTAAATGACAAGTCAAGCACATGGCTCAGTGAAAAAACTCTTCACTTCTAAGCCAAAAGTCCATGGTTCAAACCTCCTTAGGACAAAAACTCTTTTTTATCACTAATTTTCTCAAGTTTCTAACAAACTTCAACATTTTCAAAAACTAATCAAAACTTCTCATTTTGAGATGATTTTTTGCACACTTGTCATTTAATATACCTATTTTATGATTATGTCAAAAAATCCAAAAATATTTTCTTTTTGATTATATTTTTATTAAGTTAAAAATGAAACATTTTAAGTATTTTTTAATACTTTTCAAAAATGTTTTCTTTCCAATTTTAAAACTTAAATCTTTTTTCAAAACTTCTTGTGAATATCCTTCACTTTTCAAAATCATTTTCAAAACCTTTTCAAAAAAACTTTTTAATAAACTTACACACCTTTTTTCCATGATCAATTAGATTTAAAGATAAACCGAACCAGGTTTCTCCTTGAATTTCTTAATTGATCATAGGCCTCCCTCACAGTGTAAGTCCCAACCCTCCTATGTACATATTCATTTCCTAGTACATAAACAACCCTTTTGTGTACATATTCATTTCCTTGTACACATTCAATCATCTTTGTAAATATTCATGCATAAACAAACTTCTTTCGTTTATTTTCATCCGCTTGTTTATACACCGATTCCAATGGGCCTCCTGTAATACGGTGGGAGAACTGACTTTGGAATTTGTTTTGCTTTTGATTGCAAATGTTGCGGATAGCAAGAGTCGCCACCGACTTTTCTTTTATCCAATTAAGGGAAGGTGAAAAGAATAGAAAAAGACCTTCGTTAGATTCTAAGTAAGGGAGAAGGTTATGAAAAGGGAAGGTATTAGCACCCCTTTCCATCCGTAGTTATCTACGGGCTCTTAGTTGCTTTTAGCTCATCTTTAAAATTTGCTTTCTGTGTGCGTGTGTTTGAAAAAATGTTTTGAAAAGGCATTTCGCTTTGACTTCGTAATGATTCACGCCAGAATGTATACGAAGTGTTTGGAAATGTTTCATTTTGAAAAGTGTTTTAACTTTGACAAAAGTGTGAGGTGTGAAAAGTATTTTGATAGAGCAAGCAACTAAAAGTCTTATTACCTACTCAGAACGGTCGCTTCCGTGTTATTTTACTTTCCTTTAGAATAGTGCTATCCGTACCATTAGTTGGTAGGTAACCCTATTCGTTGGATGTAAAAGGGACATTCGAAGGGACATCGGATGGTCATAGAAGGCAACTTGTAGGAGTATCCTAGCACATTCGAAGGGACGATCATCACTTTTTCGTAGGCAACAATCGAGGGACGAGATCATGTATTCGTAGGCCACGTCGAGGGACTATGATCTTTGTATCGAAGGGACTATGATGATATGTTTGTAGGAAACGGTGCTAGGATACCTCTACGTTCGAGGGACTTGACCATTTATTCGAAAGGCAACGAGAGAGAATACTCTAAGGGGTGCATGTGTGAAGAAAGTGTGTCAAATTCAGATATTTTATCTTGCAATTAGAAGTGATCTATGTTCGTTTTTATCTTGCCATACACGCCTAGTTACTAGCAGTTTATATGGGTACAGAAAGTAAATTGCGGAAAGTAAAGTGCGGAAAGTAAATCCTACGCTATTACAAAGCTTTGGGGCAGTTACATAATATAGGAGTGCGGAAAGTAAATCCTAGTTAAACTATTACATACCATGAGTAGTTACATGATATTGAAAAAACAATGCGAGAAAATAAATCCTAACTATTACAACCTGGAAGCAGATACATAATAATCGGGAAAGAAAAGAAATTCGCATAAGAGGAAATATGTTAGTAAAAAAAGATTTTTGAGTTAGGAAAAAGTTTTTAGGTTAGTAATCCTAATTAGATGATAGAACAATTTTTTTAGGAATTTTCTGGATTGTTTTTAATAAAGAAAAATAATTAAAAGTCAATTTTATGGTTAATTAACAATTAATTAAAATATGCATGCAAAAATATTAATTTTTATGCCAAAAATTATATAAACATTTTTCTGTCCTAAATGCAAAAAGAAATTAGTTTTTTGGTGATTTTTGATGTGTTAGAAAATTGTTTGAAAAGAAATTAAATTAAATAAGAAAATATAAGGAAATTGGTTAGTTAGAAAAGTTGTAAAAAGAAAGTGAGAAGCCAGGGATCGAACCCCTGACCTTTTGGATATACCAAGCATGTGTATACCAACTGAGTTGCGCGCGTTTGTTGTCATAGGAATGCAACCATATGATTATATGTGATCACGCGTTCTGTTTTGGATTTTTCAAACACAGTCAAACGTGGGCCCCAATTATTATTGAGGGAACGAATCAGAACACAAGAAGACGCCACGCCAGCCTCGCCTGAGTCAAATTAGGTCAGCGACGCCGGAGCACCGCTCCGTTCGTGTTCTCCGGCTAGCCCGATCCCTGAACCTGCAAAATAAACGAAATAAAGAGTAAAGAGGGACCCTACCCCCCTAATTCGAGGGCTGTGAGTCTAATGGGTGTGGCTGTTTGACCTTAAATAGCCTGGATCGCCCGGTTCGAAGATTCTTCGATCTGAAGCCCTAACAATGGCAAATCACATTCCGGTCGTTAAGAGCTTCATGGATCGTCCAGACATGTTCTATGACTCAGGAATTCATTGCAACGGTTAGTTTCAGACAAAACACGATAAATATTAAAACACGAATCCAAGAAAAGTATGCAAGTGTATGTTCATGTATGGCACGATTTAGGCATGTTTGGCCATGGTTCTTGGCCTAGACTTAGTCTATGATACCTCAGGAGCACAATGAAGTGCTTGGATGGAATTGAAAACGGCTGGGAGAAAAAATTCGAATTTTGCAAGTTTGTAAGAATTTTTGAGAAATTAGGGTTGGCTCATGAGGCTAGGGTTTCGTCCCTTGTACTTGTGAATGTATCATGTATTTATAGAGCATGAAATTTGATCAGAAATAATGGAAAAATATATTGCTTTGAATGCAAAAATATTCTCTTGTAAATATTTATCAAATCTTTCCAAAATTGCATTTTTCCTTCCTTGTAGAATCTTGCACGAATTTGGCATGTTTTTTGGACTTCCTTGATCCTCAAGATAGGTAGAAATCAAGCCCAACTTGTCTTATACCTTGCTTTTGTATTTTATTTAATTTAAAATTGAATTAAATGCTTTAAATTCAAAATAAATTAAATAAATTGAAGAAGAGGCGTGGCAAGGTGTAAAGAGGCCATGGATAATGCTAAGATCTAGTTTGGATCATAAAATTATAAGCCCATTTGGAAAAAAATTGCATTTGTCAAGTATTTCTCTTTGTGCACCTCCTCAAAAATGCTCAACTTGTGCAAGGTGTATCTTGCTCAATTTTTAACATTTTTGGGTGTTCTTGGACGTTTTAGAAAGATCAAGATGTACTCTAAACAACCTCTTTGGTTTCATCTCAATTGAAGTTTCCATGCTCATGAATACTTCTTTACAAAAAGTTGACTTTTTGTTGACTTTGAAAAGGACCTGTAATGTTTTGATCCATAACTTCCAAATAAAGCATTTTCTGCCCAAGCTTGTGAGACATGAAGTTGTAGAGAATTGAATTCTCTTCAAAATGAGCTGTGGTGGAAAAATTTCTGAGAAAGTATGTGAAAGTTATGTCTGGTCAAATTTCTGTTGACTTTCATTCAAAAAACCCTAATTTGGAAACTTTGACTGTTGATCAAATCTTGCTTTTCTTGATGAATCATGATCAACCCTTGATCAAATGATGAATATTACTTCAAAATATTGATGTTGACCAAAAATTATGAAGTTTGACTGTATGTTGACCACAGTTGACTTTTTGTCCAATACAACTGATTTTCTTCCATCTGAGCAATTGTCTGAGGAAACTTGACTTGTAAGGCTTGAAACTTGACATGGAGAGTGTTTGAGGCACATGATGAGGCATTATGACCACTGGAAATGTTGGAGGCTCACCTTGGCTTGAGGATAGCCAAACCCTAGTTTGGGTTGATTGCTTAGGAGAGAGTTTGTCTGATCAACCCTTGTGAAATCCTTGAGTATGGATGTGAGAAATGTCTTGAGAAGTAAGAGGGAAAATTTTGGGGTATAACACCTCCCTTAAGGCGTAAGTCCAAAACCTTATATATATCCAAGTTACACTTGCTTTAATTTCTTGTTTTATACACTTGTTTATATATTTCCTTCATAAACTCCTGCGAATACACATCACACACTTGTTCATGTAACTATTCAGTTATAACATAACAACTAGCCTAACAACTAGGTTCCCTTTAGCCTCCTCTTAGGCTTCGTATAAGATAACTCATTTATTGAGTTAGCCTCCTCTTAGGCTTCAATTAAGACAACTCACCCGTTGATTTTAGCCTCCTCTTAGGCTTCATATAGGACAACTCCCCTGCTGAGTTAGCCTCCTCTTGGGCTTTGTTCAAAAGAACTCCCTCGTTGAGTTTAGCCTTCTCTTGGGCATCAAACAAGAAAGAGACCTGGAAATCTCTTAACAGCCTCCTATTGGGCTTCCAATACAAAGAATCACCCGCGCTAGGATAGAACCCTGAGAGTATGATTTCCCGGTGAAATCACTCTTGAATCCTAAGAGGATGGTTTCCCGGTGAAACCACTCTTAAAGCCAAAGCCAGCCATACCCTATATCTTCCTCTTGAGCTTCATGCAAGGACCCTCGATGACCCTCGGTATGCCTTCTCTTGGGCTTACAATACAAGGACCCTCGATGACCCTCGAATGCCTCCTCTTAGGCTTACAATACAAGGACCCACAGGCTTCTTAAAAGCATCCCCATAATCTAATCAATTTCTCCTCGAGATTTGGATATTTATCATCTATATGGAAGAAGTATCTCATCTATCACATCACATACAATCAAACTCTTTTCAAACACTCTTTTCAAACAAAAAACATCTTTTAAACTGCAAGTGGTAACGCTTGTACACTTGAGCAAAACACCTAATACTTACAATTAAAGATTCAAACATCTTTCTTAAACTCGTAAGTGGTAACACTTGTACACTCAAGAAAACACCTAATACTTACGACGAAAGATTCAAGCAATCAACCCTTCAAAATGTATGTGATGAAATAGATTAGATACATTTTTCATTAAGATGACATTTGTCTTTGTCTCTTAATAACACCTGTTGCTTCCACTAACATAAGTGGGAACTACGATTGCTCTGACTTTCTCAATCTCCCTTTGAGAATACGTAGGCACAAGGTCTCATCCTTGGAGAGTATACTTCTTTCCCCATCAGACCAAACAAAACCACAGCTCCCTTAGATCCGAGCTACAAAGGCTCTGATTCCCATTAAGGGATATGTATGCAGAAGATCCCAATGATCTTTGCGAGCACAATAATAAAAAAACCTAGGATCCCACATAACCTACCCTTCTTAAAATCCAAAAGGAGAAACTTTCCCAAGAATAGAATAGCAAATTAAAACACACAAACATATCTAAAATATTCATATATATATATATATATATATATATATATATATATATATATATATATATATATATACACACACACACACACACACACACATATATATATATATATATATATAAGGCTATAGATAACTATCTATATTTAGGGTGCCACATCTATTCCCTTTATATAACAAACCCCCTTGCCCAGATCTCTCCCCAATGCGTTGAGTCTAGTTTACGCTAGTCGTATCGCATATCATTATTTATTGAGGGTATTGCAGCTTTCCCCTTTTTCATCTCATTTTCCTTGTTTTGGTAACAATAAAGCTTGATGCTCGCGGCATCTTTAAAACAAATCAAAAGAGTAAATTGTTTCGAGCCAGAGATTCGAATTCTGATTCGATTCCCTCGTTAGTCACTTTTTAACGCGAACAGATATCACTAAAGATATAGTTTATTTCTAACGGTTCTCTTTTTCCACCTCTTGTGACAAGAATTGTCACTTGCCTTAAGTAGAAATGAGAGTTATATTCTTCATTGTGTACAAACTAGATCTTCCTTCCCTTTAACTTGTTGGTTCAATGAAAGAAATAAGAAACACGCGAAAATGTTGAACTTAATGTTGAGACATCATCTTCAACTGAAAGACCAGTAGTGCAGAAAACATAAAACACTATTGTGTATTCCAATTGAAGTCTGCTCTCCAATTAAAGTTTGTTCCCCCGCTCTCAAGACAGACTACTGAAGACTCTTTTAAATTGGAAATTGTTGCTTCTACCTTAAACTGCTTGTGATTGTATTTATTTGTTTTAGCTAAAATTTGCCAAAGGGGGAGATTGTAAGTTCCTGACCTGTATGGATTGGCTTAATTTTAATAAAATAAATAATAGCAGCAACAACGTATTTGTATTGTAGGATTCCTAACTGATAATCCTATCTAGAATGCCTTAACATGCTGTGTTGAAAAGTTTCAACATCTGGAACAACATGTCATATGAGATGTCGAGACATTAGACATCAGGACATCACGCTACAGAAACTGTTAAGTTTGTTACAGTTCTGTTTTAATTAGAGTTGAATATTATGGAAATATTATGCATCTTATGTGGCGTGATTTTAAAGGATATGTGGAGGTCCAAGAGCTAAGGAGAAATATCAGCAAGAACCTTGATTGTAGCAGAAGTTATCTACTTGTTTATCTCTACATAAAGTTTGTTACTGCAGAAGTTTGTTACAACTTATGGTATTATTTTGAAGGCCCAAATCCAGTTGGGTAATAGGTTATAAATAAGCAGTTGTAACCTAGTTTTAGGAAGCTAGCTTATTTTAGAAAGATGTAGTCTTTAGGGTTAGCCATGTAAGTGAACTACCAGGATTGTGGGATGGTCACTGATTTGCACCTCGAACCTTGTAGCCAAGAGGTTTATTTTACTCACTCAGATGTTGTTAAGCAATGAGTGTAGTTGTGTCATTGGAAGAAGCTGTGAAGAAATTCCAAGTTTGGTTTGTGTCACATGTGTGTCTGTTTTGTATTGTGGTTGAAGTGAGGCATCTTCAAACTGTTTTAGTTGTGTTTGGAGTGAGGTATATCCAAGCTGATTGTGTTAGGAGCCAACTAGTTAATGCAGTTGCTGGTGTGGTAGTGAATGATAGGCATCCCTGAGGTGATAGGAAGTGAGCGGAGGTTCTCATATCTAAATGTGGTATCTTAGCTAGAAAGTTCATTGGGTAGTCTGATTAAGTAAGGAGTATAAACATAGAGGTTTCCCTCTGAATTAATACTGCTAATAGTGAACTTCATTCCTGGCTTAGTATACCCCCAGATGTAGGTTGATTAGAACCGAACTGGGTTAACAACTCCTTGTTTTCTTTTGTTTCTGCACTGGTAATTGTTATACTCTACCTTGTCTGTTTTATAATGTCGGATCATATGTCACGACATCCTGAGTCTTCCTGTAACCAGTATTTCATAAAGTATTTGCTCTAATAGCAAGATTGGAGATTGTTCGACTAGTGGTAGCATTGGCATGCAACCAAGACTGGTCGATGTAACACCCTTCTAAACCCACATATATTTCGGATTTATTTTCACAAATAATAAAATCAAATAGAGACCGCAAAAGGGAATTACATCTTCATAAAACATCAAATACCAATTAATCCTGCTCCGTAACACGGGTTGCAAAAAACACTTAAAATTATAATGCTTTGGTCTCTTCATATAATCACTTCAAATATCGTCGCAGATTCATAGTCTCAAAACAATCCTTATTATTAAGGTACTTCACAAAAATCCTCATCATAATCTCAAAATAAACAAAATACATAAAGTTTGCAATCAAACGATCTCAACCCCGATGTTACATATCAGAGCAAGAATCCCTTTATTCTACAGAAAATGAATAAACACAACCTGAAGCTATCTTCTAAGCTTCCTGCATTAATTTTGATCACCTGTAAGTTACCCACGTTTCGAGGAAACATTTTTAAGAAGAAAGGGTAAGTAAATCACAATCGTTATAAATGACATAAGGAATAAACATAGTAAATATGCACATAGGTAAGACATCACACATCATCATAACCTCATGTTATACTCACACCTTCACAAGTTCATCCATACACAACACTTTATCATTACACGCCATTTATCATTAGATATTATCAAATCATTATTCAATGTCACATAAAATGTAATGCAACGTGATAGACTTATGCATGTGGTACCAAAACTTGCAACGATGACTCAGTCATCTTTATCTCCAAAGATCCCCACCAATAGGATCAGTTCCCACTTGGAACCAGAGCGCTTCACAATATTGCACTCAATACACACTATGGGATTGATGCCTTTAATGGATTATTCTCCTATCATTATCACTGGACCGAAGTCCTAATCGCCATCACTACACTAAAGTCCTAAACTATGCCATAAATGCATGATGCGCGCAAGAACATGATAAATATGATCACGACTTGTCAAAATGCATCACCATTTATGAATTCATCACAACATCATCATATCATCATAATAAACAAGGTATCATCATAACATCATCATGTAAACAAAGCATCATCATAACATCATCATAAAGAAAGCATCATCACGATTCAAGACAAGGGAAATTTAACTTTATCCTCACTTAGGTATTGTGAATATTCTCCTTATTTCTCATTTTATTCCATATAAATAAAGTTCATGACGTTAGCTATCTAAAGCTTCAAATATAACCTGAAATCGAGTTCAAAATCTCAAGTTATGTCACTTTTAAGAAAATACAACACATCCATTCAATTTTGGACACTTTCGCTCGGTGACGCCACTTCCATCGCCAGCAACGCCCATCCGCGATGCAGATGGAGACTGCGAAGCGCCACTTTTCCCCTCTATTGACTCCATCTCTCGCCTGGCGATTCCAAATTGATATCATCATCGCCTAACGACACTCCTCATTGCTTGACGACGCTGCACGAACAAGGTTTCCCTGTTGCAATTTCTCGCGTAAACCAATCCCAAATTCATGCAATTTTACCTTATTACATGTCTCAAAACATCAATATTACACATAGTTTCATTATTAACAACATCCCAAAATACTATACTTCATATGCATCAATTATTTGCAATTAAACATCAAAATTTCATCAATTCATAATCAAACAACGCATAATCATCATCAGCCAAAACCTAACACAATTCTACAATTATCTAAACCTTAGATAAGTTATAATGACAATGATAAACACCCCTTAACTTATATTATAGCATCAAATTAACCTCTTTGTGCTCTATCAAAATTTGTTTTGACTCTCTGTGCCATAGCTTTTCCTCTTCATAATGTTCTTCCAAATCTTATGATTACACACAATGAGTGTTCTAACTCACAAACCTTCCTTATACCAAACTTACCCCTTAGACCCCTAACATGGTCTTCCAGTATTGTCCTCACTTAATTCTTCCCAAATTACTACTCTTCCCTTATCATCTCTTAATACTAATATTAATCTATTTTACTAATTAAAAATAATTCTAACTAATTATCCTACTTATTTTATTCTAACAAAATCCTCTTAATTCCCAATAATTTCCATGTCACACATGAACATTACATAATAATCATAATCATCAAAGAATCAAAGACTATCACAATTATTCATCATATCAAATTAAGAAATTAAATAAATAACTTAATTAATTTGGGGTGTTTCAACTCTCCACTTGAAAGAATTTTGCCCTAAAAATTACATGAAACAACATCGGATAAGACTCTTTCCTCTTATCCTCTCGTTCTAAAGTCCAAATCTCACCATGGTCCACCCATAATACTTTCACTAAGGAGATCTATTTGCCTCACAATTCCTTCACCCTCGGCTTCTATTTGCAATGTTAATGCTTCAGAGTTAGTACTTGTACATCATCCATTTAAATCGATCGAAGGATCCGAATATAGTTTCTCAAATGAGACACATGAAACATATCATGTACAAATTACCCGATAAGCCACCTTACCAATCTTCTATGATATATGATATGGTCCAAAAAACGCACTTTAAATCTCTTCGGTCATCGGAGTATCCTCAAAATACATGATCATATTTTTGTAATCGATATCCTTCCTCCTATTATCATGTTAACTCTTCGAAAACTCGAGAAGCTTTCATCTCCTCTTGGATCTTTATCTTTGCGATTTTTGTACAACCTTACGAGCACAACACTCGCTTGACTCATACCAACACAATGGAGTCCTACAACTCCTACCATACAATGCCTCGTACGGTGTCATCCCAATAATATAATGGAAACTATTATTGTATGTAAACTCAATAAACGGAAAGTGGTTATCCCAAGCACCTCCTTGTTCCAACACACAAGCCCTCAACAATCCTTCAAAGATTGGATATTCCTCTCTGTATGACCATCTGTCTGCGGGTGAAAGAAATCAACCTCAACTTAGTGCCAAAAGCATTATGTAAACCTGTCCAAATTTTCGATGTAAACTTCAGATCTCTATCTGACACGATACTCAAAGGTATCCCATGCAATCTCAAAATTTCCTTAATGTACATTTTAGCTAGCTTTTCCATCGAATGCTCGATCTTTATCGACAAGAAATGAGCCGGCTTAGTTAATCTATCCACAATCACCCAAATTGAATCATTACCTTTAGTAGTCCTCGCAAACCCAAACAAAATCCATCGAAACACTATCGCATTTCCATTCTAGAATACTCAATGGTTGCATACAGGGGCGGATCCAGATATTATATATTGGTGTGGCTAAACATAAAAGAAATTACGAACTGAATCATATTAAAAACGAATAATAATATTTATTTAATACAATACATTACAATGAAAATCTTCTATTGTTAATTTCTTAAAAATGAGGTAAAATAACATCATTGTTAATTGCTCCAATAACATCTCTTTCTATAAAAATTATAAAACAACCATTTAATCACTGACCACTCATTTTATTACATAGTTGACTTTTCACATTACTAAAAAAACATGTTCCATAATTTCAAAAGACAATTTGTTGAGTTGTTTCACATAGTGACAATCTTTTTGAATCTTAGGGGTAGTCATAAGGTTATTTTCCGTAGCACAATTTATTACACTATCTATCCGCTAGGATAATTTCCTTTAAAGTGTTCACCAACTCAAGAAATAATTCCTTAAATAACGAGTTAATTACTTAATTTCCAATCACCCACAAATAAATGCAATCAAACCAAATGAAAAAATTGGAGGAAAAAAGAAAGATTATTGAATTAAGAAATATGAAAACAAGAGAAATATACGAGAGATGGTGGAATTTGAGAAGAGAAAAAAAATTATTGTGTGACAGAGAAAGAAAAAAGTGAAAGGAAGTTTGAATGAAAAAGATAGAAAATTAAATTATTGTTGATGATATTTTTTTTCTTTTACTAATTAACTTAAAGGAGACTCTTATTTAAATATACTTTTTTTAATTAACAATCCTTTTATTATAAAGGAGACTCTTATTTAAAAACATTTTTTTTGAAATTAACATTCCTCTATTTAAAGGAGACTCTTTTTTTCCTACTTACTCGGAGTGTTAATTTCAAGAAAAAAATCAAGAGGCTAAACTGATATTAAAGGTTAAGATAAGATTCACCTTATTCTCATATAAGAGATATTGAGACGATGAGAAAACAAACTGCATTTATTTAATTATAGTACCAACATAGTAGTGACTCACTATCACCACCACGCACTTACATTATACTACACAAATCATTTTAAAATAATTCATTAAATTTTTATTTTCAATGGTGCAACTTTGAACAATATCATATTGGACCCACAATAATTATCATCTAACAAACATAATATATTATTTAATTGTAAAATATTGCAAACTCTATGCTATGTTTGCCAAACTGAAAGAAGAGAGAAAGAACTCCCATTAGAGTTACTCTAAGTACTACTAATCACCACAACACGCTTACATCACAACAACACATTTAGGTGCTACTACTTATTTATGGAACAAAATAAAAATGCATTAGTAACAATTAGATCAAATAAGTAGCATTAAAAGGAGAAGAAAATTTGAAAAATTTGGTGTGGCTATAGCCACACCCTGCCTTATAGTAGATCCGCCCATGGTTGCATAAGACCCATCGGCTTCTGATGCTCAATCTTTGACTTCTGACAAGTCAAGTAAGCATAAACAAATTTGGAAACTTCCTTTTTCATACCAGGCTGTGATACGGTGAACTGACTTTTTTGTGTTTTGTATCGCAAATATGCGGATAGCAAGAGTCGCCACCGACTTTTATTTTTATCCAATTAAGGGAAAGTAAAAGTACAGAAAAAGACCTTCGTTAGATTCTGAGTACGGGAGAATGGTTATGAAAAGGGAAGGTATTAGCACCCCTTTCCATCCGTAGTTATCTACGGGCTCTTAGTTGCTCTTAGATCACTTAAAAATTGTGCTTTCTGTGTGTTTGACAAAAATGTTTTGAAAAAGGCATTTCGCTTTGACTTTGTAATGATTCATGTAGGAATGTATACAAAGTGTTCGGAAATGTTTCGTTTTGAAAAGAGTTTGAACTTTGACGAAAAGTGTGAGGTGTGAAAAGCATTTGATTTGAGCAAGCAACTAAAAGTCTTATTACCTACTCAGAATTGGTCGTTTTCGGGTTATTTTACGTTCCTTTAGAATAGCGCTATCCATACCATTAGTTGGTAGGTAACTCTATTTGTTGGATGTAAGTGGGACATTCGAAGGGACATCGTATGGTCATAGAAAGCAACTTGTAGGAAGTATCCTAGCACTTTTGAAGGGACTATCATCATTTTTTCGTAGGCGACAATCGAGGGTCAAGATCATGTATTCGGAGGCGACATCATGGGTCTTATGATCTTTATATCGAAGGGACTATGATGATTTGTTTTGAAGGCAACAGTGCTAGAATACCTCTACGTTCGAGGGACATGACCATTTGAATTCGTAAAGGCAACGAGAGAGAATTACCCTAAGGGGTGCATGTGTGAAGAAGTGTGTTGATTCAGGTATTTTTATCTTGGAATTATGAGCTATGTCCAATTATTATCTTGCCATACACGCCTAGTTACTAGCAATTTATAGGGTGCGGAAATTAAAATGCGGAATGTAAAGTGCGGAAAGGTAAATGTCCTACGCTATTACATGGCTTTGGGGCAGATACATAATTTAAACTTGCGGAAAATTAAAACCTAATTTAAACTATTACATCTCATAAACAGTTACATTATTGGAAAAGAATGAAAACGGTAAAGAAACGTCTGAAGCGGAATAACCTGTGAAACGATAAGAGAAATCGGAAAATATGATGAAATCGAAATAAGAGAAAATGTTAGAAAAAATGCAAGTTTTTAATTGAAAAAAATATGACATGCTGGAAATAACATAAATATGTTAAAATAATTTTTTGGGATTTTTTAGATGCAATTTAATAATTTAAAACTAATTAAAAGTGATTTAAATGCAAAATTATGAATAAAAATAAATATGCATGCAAAATTGTATTTTTTAATTTTATAAATTAAATAAAGGTTTTCTGAAAATAAATGCAAAAAGAAAAATAATTTTTGGTAATTTTTTAATGCATAAATAAAAATATGAAAAGAAATTAAAATGATGCAAAATATTAAAAAATATGAAAAATAGAAAAATAGAGAAAATATGAGTTTTGTGAAAAAGAATGCAAAACCAGGTCCTGATGAGGCTCGAACTGGAGACCTGAAGGAGCATCTGGGAACAGGGAGCGTCTTAACCACCACGCCAAGTGTGCAAGCATGTTATGAATCAGAAACGTGGGATGATGAGCAACACGCGTCTGTGATACGGTGAACTGACTTTGTAGGATTTTTGTATCCAAATGTGCGGATAGCAAGAGTCGCCACCGACTTTTATTTTTATCCAATTAAGGGAAGGTAAAAGTACAGAAAAAGACCTTCGCTTAGATTCTCGAGTTCGGAGAATGGTTATGAAAAGGGAAGGTATTAGCACCCCTTTCCATCCGTAGTTATCTACGGGCTCTTAGTTGCTCTAGATTACCTTTTAAAATTGCTTTCTGTGTGTTTGACAAAAATATTTTGAAAAAGGCATTTCGTTTTGACTTTGTAATGACTCATGTAGGAGTGTATACAAAGTGTTCAGAAATGTTTTTGTTTTGAAAAGAATTTTGAACTTTGAAAGAGTGTGTGTGAAAAGTATTTGTTTTAGAGTAAGCAACTAAGAGACTTATTTACCCACTTAGAATTGGTCGTTTTTCATACTTCTACGTTCCTTTAGAATAGCGCTAGCCTTACCATTAGTTAGTAGGTAGCTCCATTCGTTGGATGTAAGCGGACATCGAAGGGACATCGGATGGTCATCGAAGGCAACTTGTAGGAAGTATCCTAGCACATTCGAAGGGACTATCATCATTTTTCGTAGGCGACAATCAAGGGTCAAGATCATGTATTCGGAGGCGACATCGTGGGTCTATGATCTCTGTATCGAAGGGACTATGATGATTCGTTTGGAAGGCAACTGTGCTAGAATACCTCTACGTTCGAGGGACATGACCATTTGTAATCGTAAGGCAACGAGAGAGAATTACCCTAAGGGGTGCATGTGTGAAAGAAGTGTGTTGATTTCAGATATTTTATCTTGAAGATTAGAATGGGCTATGTTCATTATTATCTTGCCATACACGCCTAGTTACTAGCAATTTATAGGGTGCGGAAATTAAAATGCGGAATGTAAAGATGCGGAAAGATAAATGTCCTACGCTATTACATGGCTTTGGGGCAGATACATAATTTAAAACTTGCGGAAAATAAAACCCTAATTTAAACTATTACATCCCATGAACAATTACATTATTGGAAAAATAGAATGATAAAGGAAAAATCGTCTGAATCGGAACAACCTGTGAAAGAATGAGAAATCGGAAAATACGAGATGAATTGAATAAGAGAAAAAATGTTAGAAAAATGCAAATTTTAAAATAAGAAAAATATGCCATGCTGGAAATAATATAAATATGCTAAAATAATTTTTTGGGATTTTTTGGATGCAATTTAATAATTTAAAATGAATTAAAAGTGATTTAAATGCAAAATTATGAATAAAAATAAATATGCATGCAAAATTATATTTTTTAATTTTATAAATTAAATAAAGGTTTTCAGAAAATAAATGCAAAAAGAAAAATAATTTTTGATGGTTTTTTAATGCAGAATAAAATTATGAAAAGAATTGAAATAAAATGCAAAATATTAAAACAATTAGAAAATAGAAAATATGAGTTTTGTAAAGAGAAAACCAAATGGTCCTGGCATGGTTCGAACTGGAGACATGTGAGAGCATCCCTGAACAGTGCACGCCTTTACCACTACGCCATGTGCGCATCCGTGTTTGAAAACCGGATCGAGTAAAACAAAGACAAGTGTCATCTCCTGGTCTCCTCGTCCGCGCGCGAAGCTTCATCGTCCCCGATTTGAATTTTTGAAGCTCGGCCATTGCTCGACGCTAAGTCCCCGCAAACATCAAAAATCCGTAATACATAATATAAATGAATTCTATAAGCATGGTTCGATTCCGGATCATTACGAACGATTGGTAGGTCTTATAGTCCAATTTTTCCATTTAAGAAAAACCCTAAAACGTGTTCAGAACCCTAACTATGGCATCTTGAGTTTCCGCCATGAAAATGCAATTAAAGTACCCGTAAAGCTTGCAATCTTCCTACTAATCACAAAACAAACACAAAACATGTTAAAGATGCATGAAAATTAAAATACGATTTTTGAAATTTCAAGAACAAACCAAATTCTTTCACGATTCGATGGTTTGGATCAAAGTGAAGGTCGAATCGATTCGAGATGTCAAGGAATGTGTTGGACACCTCAAAATTGATTGAAATCGATCGAACTAGGGCTGCCACTTGCTTGTGTACCACGGTTTTTCCAGTTTTGGAATAGGGTTTCTAAGGCAATTTTTTCGTTCTCTTTCATGTGGTATGCATCGTATAAGTAATCGGATGGATTTGGGATCATTATTGGCAAGAATCAATCATCATTCAATGAAAATCAAATTTGATTTTTTGTACAAAATCAAATTTTCACAATTTGATTAATTCTCAATCCAATCTTGCCATATTGATCAATTTTCGAAAATTGCTGGCATTTGTAAGTTACTTGAGTCCCAAGGAAGGAATAAAATCAATCTTTGCAATTATTTTTGATTTTATAATTTATTTTAAAATTTAATTTGTATTTAAATGAATAAATTCCAAATTAAATAGAAAAATAAATCAAAAACTCATGGCATTGGGCTTGGATATTCCTAATTGTATGAGGAATAAGTTTGGATGAAGGAAAAGCAAGCCCATTTGCAAAAAATTTGATTTTTAGAAGTATCTCTCTTTGTGCATTCCATCAAAATTGCGAACTTGTGAATAGTGTATCTTGCTCAATTTTCCACATTTTTGAGTGTTCTTGGACTTTTTGGAAATCTCTAAGAGTCCTCTAACCAACCTTTTTGGTCTCATCTCAATTGGAGTTTCCATGTTCAATATATCTTCAAAACAAAAAGTTGACTTTTTGTTGACTTTGAAAATGACCTGTAATGTTTTGAGCCATACCTCTCAATTGAAGCATTTTTTGGACATTCTTGTGAGACATGAAGTTCTAGAGAATTGAATTTCCTTCAAAACAAGAGGTGGTGGAAAAATTTCTGAGAAAGTATGAGAAAGTTATGATCACCAAAGTTCATTGACTTTTCACCTAGAAACCCTAATTTAGAAAGTTTGACTTTTGAGCAAATCTTGAGTTTTCTTGATGAATCATGATCAACCCTTGATCAAATGATTAATGTAACTTCAAAATGAGGATGTTGACCAAAAATTATGAAGTTTGACTGTATGTTGACCACAGTTGACTTTTTGTCCAATACAACTGATTTTCAACCATCTGAGCAATTGTCTGAGGAAACTTGATCTGTGAAGCTTGAAACTTGACATGGAGAATCTTTGAAGCATATGAGGAGGCATGAAGACCATTGGAGATGTTGGAAATCCATCTTGACTTGAGAGATACCAAACCCTAATTTGGGTTGATTGTCTAGGAGAGAGTTTGTCTGATCAACTCTTGAGGAATCCTTGAGTAGGGATGTATGAAATCTCTTGAATAGATGGAGGGCAAATTTTGGGGTATGACAGTTGCCCCTGTTCAATCTTCTTGTACTGGAGGGTTAGATTGACACGCTTGTCTTTCGGGACCTGGAGGTGGAAGATGATTGAACACTCGAGTACACCTGAAAATTTGCACTCGCGGTTGGCTGATGATGTGGGAATGGGCTTATAGATGCCATTTGGAGAAGCTGGGGAATGAGTCATACGTTAGACTTGATATCAGGAGGATTGCTGGAACGTGAGCCGTACGCTAGGCTCTGTGGGCGTTCCTGGAAAGGAGAGGAGATGGGCTTAAGATGCCATCCGGAGGGAGTCGTATGTTAGACTTCGTGTTCATTTTGAATGAAGTTATCGGTTTGTATTGATTTTTAACCATATATGCAGCATTCTGAAAGTGAAGAAATGTTGACAAGTAGTCGGAGATGGGCTTAAGATGCCATCCAGGGCAACTAAGTCGTACGCTAGACTCTATAGTCATTGATAATAAGAAGGGATCGAATAAATCTTCGTGCCGATTACTCCGAGGGAGATAGAGTTGGCAAAATGTGGATAGCTTCGTTGTGCATCGGTGTTGATCCATTGCTCGTTATCGGAGGATAACCGGGCGGTCTTTCGATAGTTTTCCGTCGGTTCGGGCTTAATCCCGGACCACCGTCGGAGGACAACCCCGGCGGTCTTTCGATAGTTTTCCGCCGATTCGGGCTTAATCTCGACCTGCTTGCGAGGATCACACTGCTTTGGAAAAACAAGAGGAACTTTGATAGAATATTGGTTAGTTTTATGCTAAGTTTGATGCATGACAAGATATATGAATGACATATGCATGAATTATGACTCTATGAGAAATGTATGAATGATAGATGTCGTGGTATTTCAAAACATATCCATCTTGAAGAAGATGTGGATGTTCGCTGAGGATCTGTCCTTGGGGATTGGGTAGATGAGAACCCTTTTGAAGGAGAAGAAAGATATCCCGGATTCCTCCGATGCACTATCTCGACTAAGTCTTGGGCCTAGATATTGTTGAGGAAGGTAGATATTTGAGAAGCTCGTTGTTGAGATCTCCCCTGAAGACAAGGCGATTTGTTGGGGACCTTGTACGTAGACCTCTGAGGAGATTTAGGAAGCGCCTACTAGGGATTCGAGTAGATCTTGGAGAGCAATTGATAGCGGGAGGCCGGGTTGAAGAGTCAGAACCCGTGATCTTTTGGAGATGAGGATGTAGTTTCTCCGATGCACTATTCGACCAAGTCTCGAGTCTGGATATGCTGGGAAGGAAGGGGAGGGATGTCCTTGGGAATAAATACTTGATGGAGATGAGGTGTTTTCGCTTGAAGATCGATGTAACATTGCTTGGTCAAGTGGAATGCCGCCGTGGATTCCTTTTGCTCAGTTTGTTGGTGACTTTTGTCGTCATCCCAATTCGGAGCCTGTAGTAAATACTTTTGTATGTTCACTTTTCATATGTATGCGATTAGATTCTTATTGTCAAGTGCGATAATCATTCAAAGCAAACGCTGGACTTTATCGCAAACGGTGAAAATTGTAAAGAGAAAGAACTGCATTTATTTGAAATGTGGCGATGGCCAAGTAGTTTTGTACACAAAAAGCTATGCGGAAACAATCTCGTTAAGTTCCAACTATGCTAGTACTCATATATTTCAACTATCTCATCTCCTTGCCGAGAAAGTGAGTGAATGCCATTTGAATCTTGAATGTCGATAGTAGTCCGAAGCAGTGATCCGAAGAGGCATAGTCGACGCTTGAATCCCTAACTTTTGCCTAGACCGCCTTTCGGGTTTTCACCACCAGATACCCTTTTGCCCAAGCTTTTCGTGACTTGCCGGTGTACATGTTTTGTATATATCCTTTGTTTTTGCCCGAACCTTTCGTTCGCCAGATGCCCTTTTTTTTAGGCCGACCTAGCGGTCTCTTTTATGTAGTACTTTTTGACTATGTCGCTGGGTGGGAAGTCTTCACCATCCATGGTGCTAAGTATCATAGCTTTGGAAAATCGTCTTGACTACAAACCCTCGAGGTGGGAGTCCATTTGCCCTCGATCACCTTGTGGAAGAATGATGCGCTTGACTACTAGGTCACCAACTTGATAGACGTGCTTGACCTTCTTGTTAAATGCTCGATCATTCTTCGATAACTGTCCATGCGTGGACGCGAGTCGCTTCTCATCAATCAAGTTGATCTGGTCAAGGTGTTGACCCAATCGCCTTCGCCTAACTTTGCCTCCTACAGACTCGAGGGTATCTCGAACCTCGATGGGTAAGACGGCTTCCGTATACGAGAGAAGGGGTTGCTCGTGGATGTTCGTGTGTAGAGCGATAACCATGAAGAGCAAATGGTAACATCTCATGCCAATCCTTGTAAGTCACCATCTTCAGATAATCTTCTTAATGTTTTTGTTGGCGGCTTCCATCGCGCCATTCATCTTAGGCCGATAAGGAGAAGAATTGTGATGCTTGATCTTGAACTGCGGCGAGTTCGGTGATCATCTTGTTGTTGAGATTAGAGCCGTTATCCGTGATAATTCTTTCGGGAGTGCCATATCGATGATAAGATTGTGCTTGATGAATCGAGCCACTACATTCTTGGTAATGATGCGAACGAGGTCGCTTCTACCCACTTGGTAAAGTAATCAATTGCCACAAGGATTAAACGATGTCCATTGGAAGTCGTGGGCTTGATTTCTCCAATCATGTCAATGCCCACATTCCAAAAGGCCAAGGAGAAGTTAAAACATCTGAGGTATGGAGGTGCACTTTGTCATATAACCGCACTTGTGACAAGATCGAGCATAGCGGTGACAATTCCATGGTGGACCAATAGTAGCCTGCTTCTTCTTAGCTATGGTGTGTCCACCGGAGTGGGTACCAAATGCGCCGTGTAACTCTTCCATGATATTGTTTTCCGTCTAAACATCTAAGCATGCATCGTGGTTGCGCTTGTATAAGATGCGTCGAGGAAGAATTTGAATGCAAATCTTCTCATGAACTTTATCGTTAATGATGCCCTCGGGATATTCCCGAGTCTCAAGATACCTCTTCACGCCATAGTACCAAGGTCTCTCTTCGTATCAAGCTCGTAATATGTTGGTTCATCAAACCTCTCAATGATGATCCGGGAGTTGTCCCATCTAACCTTGAACATAGATGACATAGTAGCCAATGCGTCCGCTAACCGATTCTTCTCGTGGAATATGATCAAAGGTAATCTCTTAGGGGATCAAACTCGTAACATGCTCGATATGGAATGAGATTGGATGCTTCGTATCCCACTCGCCTTTATCCGACCGATCACTAAAGCGAGTCTCCATACACTTGTAAGAACTTGATTCTTAAGTCAATAGCGCTTTAAGACCCATGATGCACGCTTACCGCCATGTTGTTAGTGCAACATAATCGGCGGTGAAAGGCGATGTCGCTCGTAGGATGTAATAATGGCGCCAATGCCATTGCCAAGTGCATTTGAGGCTCCATCAAAGACCATGGTCCATCGGGATCCTTGTTCGTGTCCTTCATCCGGGTTCTTTCAATCTGTAACTAGTAAAACATCTTCATCTGAAATTGAATCGCATAGATCGATAGTCATCTACGGCTTGATGAGCCAAATGATCGGCTACTACACTTCCTTTGATTGCTTTCGAGAAGTGTACTGGATGTCATATTCGGTCAAGATCATTTGCCATCTTGCTATTCTTCCGAGAGAGCTGGTTTCTCAAATATGTATTTTATCGGATCCATCTTGAAATCAACAAGGTAGTGTGAGTCAACCTATATCGCTTAGTCGGCGAGCAGCCCAAGCCAAAGCGTTGCAAGTTTTCTCGAGTTGTGAGTATCTTGTTTCATCGGTAAACTTTTGCTAAGGTAGTATATTGCATGCTCTTTTCGACTGCACTCGCCATGTTGCCCCAACACACACCCCATTGAGTTCTCTAACACCGCAAGTACATGATAAGAGGTCTTCCTTCGACGGGCGGCATCGTATAGGAGGATTCTGTAGGTACTCCTTGATTTTGTCAAAAGCGATCCGCAATCGCTGCTCCATTCTACTACTTGATCTTTCTTAAGTAACTTGAAGATTGGCTCACAAGTAGCGCTTAGTGTGCAATGAATCGGCGATGTAGTTTAGTCGGCCCAAGAAACCTCTCGACTTCCTTCTCTAGGGGCCCGCATCTCTTGAATGGCTCTAACCTTGGCGGGTCAACTTCAATACCTCTTTCATCGACGACAAACCCTAGGAGTTTTCCAGATCCGACTCAAAGTGCACTTGTTAGATTGAGTCTCAATCATTTCTTCAATCAAACAGCCGCAAATGATCAAGATGTTCTTCTTGAGTCCGTGATCGAGCTATCATGTCGCCGACGACCTCTATCTCGTGATGAATCATGTCATGAAATAATGTCACCATAGCACCGATAAGTGGCACCCGCGTTTTTCATCCGAACGGCATAACCTTGTAGCGTAAAGTGCCCCATTGTGTAACAAAAGTAGTTTCCATGTCTTCAGAGCCATTTTGATCCTGATGTAACGGAGAAACCATCCATGAAGGAGAAAACCTTATGCGAGCGGTGTTGTCAACCGTAACATCAATATGAGGAAGGGAAATCGCCTTTCGGACTCGCTTTATTCAGATCTCTCGTAATCCACACACATTCGTACTTTGCCATCCTTCTTGGCACGGTACCACATTCGCAACCCACCGGGATAAGAGGTGACACTAAGAAACCAAGCGTTGAATTGCTTCATAACTTCGCTTTGATTTTCTCGACATCTCGGACGACGATTTAACCTTCTGCTTCATCGAGAAAACTTCTTTTTGTCGGCAATCGTGTACCACGATATCAATGTCCAACCTCGCATGTCTTCGTATGACCAAGCAAAACCTCAATATAATCTCGTAGTATCCGAACCAACTTTTCTTTAACACTCGTTCTCAAGACCCGCCTCCTATCTTAATCTCTTTTCTTCGGCACCAAATTCACAACCTCAATCGTTTCTTCGTGGTCAGATAACTCTTCTTCTTCAGTAGTACCGCAAGTTCTCCGGCACTTCACAATCTTCCTCACTTTCGCCTTCGCTTGGTAGATCGGATTATCAAGTCATATTTAGCACTAATATAAGTTATTAACTAGATTCGGAGTGATTCGCAGTTGTCACGGTGTGTGTAAGAAACACATAGCTTTTGAAGGGGTGATAAAGTAAAAGAAAGAAAACACAATTGAATGCAAAAGTCCAACGATTTATTGAATGAAAATACGCAAACGAAAGATAATAACCCTCGCAACGGCCATGATGCCCCGGGCAAGGCACTAGGCTTTCAAAGTATAATGTTCAAAACATAAAGAAATACGAAAAGCAAAACAAAACAAGAGCAATTACTCCTAAAGGAGATTGGTATGACATCTTCCTTCCAATTCTGAGCCCATGATCCGAGTGGGAAGATCCACTTGTCGATGTCAAGTCGTTGTTGTTTTCTATAGCATGGATTCCTCCTGCTGATGCGGAAAGGATGTTGGCCGCACGCTCGGCATATCATCTTTCGACCTTGATGGTGAAGCCTAAACCAGTCTTGTCGGATTTGAAAGCAAGATCAGGGAGCTGTCCCCAAATAGTACTCTTTCCTTCTTCAATAGCAGCTCGAGCATCTTTCAGCGAGGCCATCCTAGGCGGAACTTGTGTAACTTCAGAATGACGGGAGTCACTGCATGACTGGGTATTGTTTCAAAAGCTTGGTGGAGTCTCAAGAATTTCTTCCATCTCAAGATAATGGAACGACTGCAGATGACTGACCATATATTCCATTTCACCGCACACTGTAACAACCTTCCCTTTCACCGGGTACTTCAACTTCTGATGTAAGGTAGAGGTGCCCCCATGTATCCAAGGCGCCCAAGTAGGTAAGAGTAGCGGGACGGATGTCCATGAAAAGAAAGTGGAGTCAAAAGTCTGGGAACCGACTTTAACAGCAGAGTGAGCTCTCCAAGCATCGCTTGCTTAGAACCATCAAAAGCTCTCACAATAATGTCACTGGGTCTCGTAACCAACCCTCGACATCAAGTCGATCAAAAGCAGCTTCGTAGGATGTTTAGAGCGTAACCGTATCCACCAAAACATGAGACAATGTGATGCCCTTGCATTCAACAGAGATGCGCAAGGCTTTGTTGTGTTTCTTCCCAGAGTCAAATCAAGATCGAGAAACCTAGGCCGTTGTTGGCAGCCGTGCTAGCAATACAAACTTCGAATTGATCAAGAGTAGTGTCTTGAGGCACGTGAGCATTCTTCGTAAACTTCACCAAGGCGCTTAGTATGAGCCTCGAGCATAAAAGCAGAGCAAGCATGAAGATCTTGGACGGAGTCTGTCCTAATTGTTCCACAACACTGTAGTCGCTCTTCTTGATAATCTTCAGAATTTCCTCCACTTCTTGTTTGGAGGTATCTTCAGTAACTTCCTTTGGTACTTCGAAAGCAGATGAGTCACCGTTCTTTCCCTCTAGCTTGGGAATGGATTGAATAGCTGGAATGCGAGTCGAGTCATGTGTCTTTTGGAGGAGAGATATTCGAGAGAACACCTTTTCTGTCACCTTACTTGATCCGGTGTTGTCAATGTCGGAATGGTAGCTTCAATAGTAAGATCTTCAATGATCAGAGGGTCTTGCTTGACGCCATGATAGTAAATATCAGCTCCATAATTCCAAGGGATAGCCTTGTCATAGGAATATGGAACTGGTCTTGAGAAGTGATGATGAGAGGTGCCACCCTAGGCACGTAATCGCAGAGGAAATTCTTATTGTGTTAACATCAAGATAGTCTTCGGGAAATCGTCACCCCATCCGGTCGCCTTAACATCTTCAATAGGAATCTTATAACTATCGTGACAGTGTACTTCACCATGTAATCATATTTTCCACTTGGCTGCCCTAAGGTATCCCACATGAGGGTAGGCCATTCGCATTGTCAATCTTCAACTTAGACATTTCTTCACATACCGCATGTGTGGTTTCAAAATAGTATCTCACGGTTATTCATCATGCATCGAACACATCTTCTCAACCAAGCACAACCATCAGTGGATGGGCACCAACGACAACTCGGGCAACCTCGATTGACACCGGCTTGCAACAAATTCTTCTTAAACCATCGAGGAATGGTCAAGTCATCTATGTTGAAAACATAAGTATCAAAGATTGGAACCCTTGTCATGGTTAGGCATAGGCGTTGATCACATTCGAGTCTCAACAGAGGATCAAATTCAATCTGCTTAGCTTCAATCATATCTTGAATCTTGTTCTTCGAGCCCAACAATCATCAAGACTATGTCCCGGCTATTGGAGTGGTAAGCACACTTAGCATTTGGATTGTACGGAGAGGAAGTATTGACATTCGAGGAGGATCCTCAAGGTTATCACCTCTCGCTCAACATGTGTTGTAAGGCTTGCGAAAATGGCATGTTGATCTTCAGAACCGTCGTGGCTGCTCGCTACGTTGTCTCACCGAGGTCAGGTCGATGTAGGATCGAGATCACAACCGCTCTACGATTGAGCCGGTCGGTCTTGGCTCGCTTTTTCGACCATACACAAGATTAGCTTCTTTTCTTACCACCAAAGGATCTCTTTGCAAGATTGAAGATGACTCTACATGGATCTTCCCACTTAATACCACTTCAATACGCCGTAAGTATCAACTCGGTGAATCCGTCAAGAGTTTCCAATCGATGATTGAAGAATGGGCTTGTTGTCCCCATAAACATATCAACCAACTCCCTATTGGACAAGGGTGGTTGAACGCTCGCTAAATCTCTCCACTTCGAGCATACTTTGAACTTCTCATCACGACCCATAGACATGCTTTGTAGTTGCATGCGAGTGGGTGTCAATTCAGCATTGTACTCATATTGTCTGTAGAAAGCATCTGCTAAGTCACTCCAAGTACGGATACGGTCATTCTCTAGCTGATAATACCACTCCAACTGAGTTCCGGACAAGCTCTCTTGGAAATAGTGCATCCACAACTTTCTATCATCAATGTGGGGATTGATCTTCTGGACATAGGACTTCAAATGCAGCTTAGGGCAAGACATGCCATCATACTTAGCAAAAGTAGGAACTTTGAACTTGGGAGGAATCACAACACCAGGGACAAGACTTAGATCATCAAAATTCAGCCCGGACATCTTCAGTTTTCCCACAGGATTCAGACGGTCTTCAAGTTGCTTGTACTTGTCATCCTCATCAGAGTATTGGCCATTATCATAGTCATTCTCAAGCTCAGGCTGACTGCCTTCACCATTACCCTTGTTACTTTGTTCATCCTCCTTCTTGACACTTCCTTCTGAAAGCTCTATCCGACTGACTCTCTTAGGACCACCTAGGCCCGCCCATGTTGAGGAGACCAACAACCTTCTTCTTTCTTGATGAGCTTCTTCGATCTTCTTGGCCTTGGACCAAGCCGTAAACATCATTAAACCGAGCATTCGAGCTTGAGATCTTTGACACTGTTCAGAGCCATTTCGCTAAAATAAATAGCGAGCAAATGAGAAAACCAATCTTCAATGTACCGTGATGCAATGTTATGCTATGATATGCAATGTTTATGCGAATGCAATGCAATGTTTTCAAGGACCTTAGAGATTTAAATTTGTTAAACAAGCAATGAATAAACATTTATTAGTACTTTTTCATTATTCTTTTTTTTCTTTTTAAGTACAAGAGATAGTTCAAACAATAAAAGAAAACATAAACATCCTAAAGCTCTAAGTCTCCCATGGCGCTTCCTCTTGGTGCCGATGTAGCGTTGATGCTTCGCCTCGTGAAGTAGCTTTGTCAACTCTAGCACTTTCTTCTCGCTTGCATAGCACCGAGCTTCAAATGTATCCCTCTTCCTTAAGTCAATCCAGATCTCTTCAAGTCTTCAAAATCGGAGGCATGTCGATGGAGAACAATATAGGGTACATCACCTATAGCAACAGTTCCATAATTACCGGTAGAACAGAGTGAATGGCATCATGAGGTTTTGAGCTCGAGCTCGCACCCATTTGAGGTAAGGTTCCCAAGGAATGGAGTTCGTGCCCCAAAGTCTTGGTATCGCTTTTTTACCATGCCCCAAGCGCGTATGAACCTTAGTCGGAATCGAGATCGTGGTTGTAGTCGAACACAATATTGGAGAAGCATATCATGTGGCCATCTCTTCGAGCAAAACCAAACCGACGTAGAGCTAAAGAAGGGTTGTAAGTAATACCCCCTTATACCAAGTAGGTACATTAGGGAATTCTCCACAACGCCGATGAAGGTGAAGTCCTTTTGAGAGAAAAGATTCCAACGGATATCCGAATGAGAGAGTGACATCAATCTTTGAGACCATCTCAACCTTTGTTCATTCTTCAAACTCGATGGAGGAAGGTGCGAAATAAACCACCTTGAAAGTAACGGTATACAACACATGAGAGTTCCTTGTCTCTTAGTAGTACGGGTGTGGAGAGAATGTAGGATATCTCCAAGTAAGGTAGGCACAGGATTGCGGGTAAGAAATAATTTGAAGGCCACAATGTTCTCAAATGCATGGAAACTCATAACTTTGAGGAATTCTCGCTTTCTTGACTAAGAACTTGGAAAGTAAACCCTTAACTCCACTTCTAGTTTCCCAATTGGCTTCAATGTCCGAGCGCTTAAGATGTAAGGTCGATGTAATGTCTTCGCACTTAGAACCTTTTCTAGACCGTGAATGGAATTTGATCAAGAATAGGTATCCCAAGTAGCTTAGAGAACTCTTCCAAGGTAGGAACCAACCGATAACTGGGAATGTAAAGCAATGGTGTTTTGATCAAAGAACCGAATAGGACATGCATCATATCTTCTTCAAAACCGAGATAACCAAGTCAAGTAGATAACCATGTCTTTTGATGAACCGAGCATGGTCGGAATTTCAAACCAATTTTTGAGTGAGAAGGTATACCCATGAAGTTGATTCGGATAGTCTTTCTAGAAGCCATAATTCCTACAAAACAGAGCAAAGATAAATCCCTAGGTCCTTGAAATAGTTAGAAATGATATGCAATGCGAATGATGTCATGATGTCATGTTTAGCACACACAAACAATTCACACAATGAGCCTAGGGTTAAGGCTTGCATGAGGTATAGGTGATTACCCCACCAAAAGTTTGAGTTGGTTCATCCTGTCCTATAATAGTAACCGGTTCTAGGAATCTCATATCACGATCTTTCTCGAGGCGCTTATTTCAATACGACGGCCAAGTGGTCAATCGAAAATGTCCCAAAAGTCCGATCTCAATGAGCGTAGCATCGAGTATCAACCAACCTCGGTCTACACCAAAGCCGGCCATCTCACTACCTTCTAATGGCTAAGATGGGTCAATTAAGGTTCTAAAAGTTTAGTTAGCGCTTGATGACACCACGCAGAAGCCAAATACTATCTTCAACTTGGGAATGAAGAGTATCGGACAACCAGTGTCACGCTAACGTAGCCATCATGTTGACCGTTTAGTTATACGTCTAGCGGTCGCGATGATCTAATGCTACTTACCTAAAAGGAAACCCGGATCCGGGTGTAGGATCCCCCAACAATATAATACCCAAGCAACCCTTAAAGATAAAGCATACAAGTCAAACAAAAAGCATTAAAGGTTATCTAGAAATCCTAAGGCATTCTCTCTTTTAGGTGTGTCTCCCAGAGTCGCCAGCTCGTGATACGGTGAACTGACTTTGTAGGATTTTTGTATCCAAATGCGGATAGCAAGAGTCGCCACCGACTTTTATTTTTATCCAATTAAGGGAAGGTAAAAGTACAGAAAAAGACCTTCGTTTAGATTCTGAGTTCGGGAGAATGGTTATGAAAAGGGAAGGTATTAGCACCCCTTTCCATCCGTAGTTATCTACGGGCTCTTAGTTGCTCTAGATTACCTTTTAAAATTGCTTTCTGTGTGTTTGACAAAAATGTTTTGAAAAGGCATTTCGCTTTGACTTTGTAATGACTCATGTAGGAGTGTATACAAAGTGTTCGGAAATGTTTTTGTTTTGAAAAGAATTTTGAACTTTGAAAAGAGTGTGTGGTGTGAAAAGCATTTGTTTTAGAGTAAGCAACTAAGAGACTTATTTACCCACCTTAATTGGTCGCTTTACTTCTATCGCTCCTTTAGAATAGCGCTAGCCTTACCATTAGTTAGTAGGTAGCTCCATTCGCTGGATGTAAGCGGACATTCAAGGGACATCGGATGGTCATCGAAGGCAACTTGTAGGAGGTATCCTAGCACATTCGAAGGACTATCATCATTTTCGAGGCGACAATCGAGGGTCAAGATCATGTATTCGGAGGCGACATCATGGGTCTATGATCTGTATCAAGGGACTATGATGATTTGTTTGAAGGCAACGGTGCTAGAATACCCCACGCTCGAGGGACATGACCATTTGTAATCGTAAGGCAACGAGAGAGAATTACCCTAAGGGGTGCATGTGTGAAAGAAGTGTGTTGATTTCAGATATTTTATCTTGAAGATTAGAATGGGCTATGTTTATTATTATCTTGCCATACACGCCTAGTTACTAGCAATTTATAGGGTGCGGAAATTAAAATGCGGAATGTAAAGATGCGGAAAGATAAATGTCCTACGCTATCACATGGCTTTGGGGCAGATACATAATTTAAAACTTGCGGAAAATAAAACCCTAATTTAAACTATTACATCCCATGAACAGTTACATTATTGGAAAAATAGAATGATAAAGGAAAAATCGTCTGAATCGGAACAACCTATGAAAGAATGAGAAATCGGAAAATACGAGATGAATTGAATAAGAGAAAAAATGTTAGAAAAATGCAAATTTTAAAATAAGAAAAATATGCCATGCTGGAAATAATATAAATATGCTAAAATAATTTTTTGGGATTTTTTGGATGCAATTTAATAATTTAAAATGAATTAAAAGTGATTTAAATGCAAAATTATGAATAAAAATAAATATGCATGCAAAATTATATTTTAATTTTATAAATTAAATAAAGGTTTTCAGAAAATAAATGCAAAAATAAAAATAATTTTTGATGGTTTTTTAATGCAGAATAAAATTATGAAAAGAATTGAAATAAAAATGCAAAATATTAAAACAATTAGAAAATAGAAAATATGAGTTTTGTAAAGAGAAAACCAAATGGTCCCGCATGGTTCGAATCGGAGATGTGAGAGCATCCTCAATAAAGGCACGCCTTTAACTACGCCATGTGCGCATCCGTGTTTGAAAACCGGATCGAGTAAAACAAAGACAAGTGTCATCTCCTGGTCTCCTCGTCCGCGCGCGAAGCTTCATCGTCGATTTGAATTTTGAAGCTAGCGGCCATTGCTCGACGCTAAGTCCTCAAACATCAAAAATCCGTAATACATAATATAAATGAATTTAAAAGCATGGTTCGATTCTTGGGATCATTACGAACGCATTGGTATAGGTCTTATAGTCCAATTTTTCCATTTAAGAAAAACCCTAAAACGTGTTCAGGAACCCTAACTATGGCATCTTGAGTTTCCGCCATGAAAATGCAATTAAAGTACCTAAAGCTTGCAATCTTCCTACTAATCACAAAACAAACACAAAACATGTTAAAGATGCATGAAAATTAAAATACGATTTTTGAAATTTCAAGAACAAACCAAATTCTTTTTCACGATTCGATGGTTTGGATCAAAGTGAAGGTCTGAATCGATTCTGGAGATGTCAAGGAATGTGTTGGACACCTCAAAATTGATTGAAATCGACTAGAACTAGGGCTGCCACTTGCTTGTGTACCACGGTTTTTTCAGTTTTGGAATAGGGTTTCTAAGGCAATTTTTTCGTTCTCTTTCATGTGGTATGCATCAGGTATAAGTACTGGATGGATTTGGGATCATTATTGGCAAGAATCAATCACCATTCAATGAAAATCAAATTTGATTTTTTGTACAAAATCAATTTTTCACAATTTGATTAATTATCAATCCAATCTTGCCATATTGATCAATTTTCGAAAATTGTTGGCATTTGTAAGTTACTTGAGTCCCAAGGAAGGAATAAAATCAATCTTTGCAATTAATTTTGATTTTATAATTTATTTTAAAATTTAATTTGTATTTAAATGAATAAATTCCAAATTAAATAGAAAAATAAATCAAAAATTCATGGCATTGGGCTTGGATATTCCTAATTGTATGAGGAATAAGTTTGATGAAGAAAAAAGCCCATTTGCAAAAAAATTGATTTTTAGAAGTATCTCTCTTTGTGCATTTCTTCAAAATTACCCAACTTGTGAATAGTGTATCTTGCTCAATTTTCCACATTTTTGAGTGTTCTTGGACTTTTTGGAAAGCTCTAAGAGTCCTCTAACCAAAATTTTTGGTCTCATCTCAATTGGAGTTTACATGCTCAATATATCTTCAAAACAAAAAGTTGACTTTTTGTTGACTTTGAAAATGACCTGTAATGTTTTGAGCCATACCTCTCAATTGAAGCATTTTTTGGACATTCTTGTGAGACATGAAGTTGTAGAGAATTGAATTTCCTTCAAAACAAGAGGTGGTGAAAAATTTCGAGAAAGTATGAGAAAGTTATGATCACCAAAGTTCATTGACTTTTCACCTAGAAACCCTAATTTAGAAAGTTTGACTTTTGAGCAAATCTTGAGTTTTCTTGATGAATCATGATCAACCCTTGATCAAATGATGAATGTAACTTCAAAATGAGGATGTTGACCAAAAATTATGAAGTTTGATCAGTATGTTGACCACGCTTGACTTTTGTCCAATACAACCGATTTTCAACCATCCGAGCAATTGTCTGAGGAAACTTGATCTGTGAAGCTTGAAACTTGACATGGAGAATCTTTGAAGCATATGAGGAGGCATGAAGACCATTGTAGATGTTGGAAATCCATCTTGACTTGAGAGATACCAAACCCTAATTTGGGTTGATTGTCAGGAGAGAGTTTGTCCGATCAACTCGAGGAATCCTTGAGTAGGGATGTATGAAATCTCTTGAATAGATGGAGGTAAAATTTTGGGGTATGACAAATACGCCATCCGAGAGGTCAAGGCACACACCGGTGGGGACCCACCACTTATGAACGAACGAATCGGATCGCCTCCGCGCCACGCAAGTCAACCGGAGTCAATGTCCCCTCGACGCCGAGCCCTAGCCCCGCTTCTCTGACTATAAACATCCAAAGTCGCAAATAATAGAAATCAAAGGCTAAGGTTAAGGCTACCCCCTAAATCGGGTCTGCGAATCCAACGGTGGTCTTCGCTTTGAATCGGCCCGCAATTGAGGTTCAAGCTCACAGCCCAAAACCCTAAGTATGGCATGTTACGATCTCGACGCTCAAAACCAATAACGATTGCCCGATCAACCTTTAGTGTCTCATAAGCACATTAGAAACGTTAGAATCAATTAAAACAAGCTGGTAATAAAAATACGAATTCAAGAAATATTTGAATATGTATGAACATGTATGCACCGATTCAGGCTGTTTCGATCTATAACAATGATGTGTACTTACTCATACTTACCTTTAGAACACGATTGAATGCTTGAGAGAGGCTGAAAGTGGCTGCTTTTGAAATTCGAATTTTTCAAGTTTCTTAAAATTTTTTTGCAAGAATAAGGGTTTGGCTTGAGCTAGGGTTTCGTCTCTTTGGCTCGCATATGTCGAGTATTTATAGAGGCAATTTGGAGAAAAAGAGTGAAAAGGATTCATCCATCAATGTGCAATATTTTTCCATTTAAAACAAATCAAATATTTGAAAAAATTGATTTTCCTTCCATGTAAGAGGCTACTGAATTTGGTAAGGATATTGGGCTATCTTGGACTTCAAGGAAGATATAAATCCAACCTTTTGAAAAATCTTATTTTCATATTTTACATGATTTAATTTTGAATTAAATGTTTTAAAATTCAAATATAAATCATAAAAATAGAAAATTACCATGGCCAAGCATTTATGGGTCAAAAATCATGTCATGAACAAGTTTGGTTCAAAAGATTTTAGGCCCATTTGGAAAATTTTGCATTTTGACCAAAATGTCCTTTTGTGCAATTGTCCAAAATTGCCCAACTTCTGAATAGTGTATCTTGCTCAATTTTCCACATTTTTGTGTTTTCTTGGACTTTTTGGAAAGCTCTAAGAGTCCTCTAACCAACCTTTTTGGTCTCCTCTCAATTGGAGTTTCCATTCTCAATTTATCTTCAAAACAAAAAGTTGACTTTTTGTTGACTTTGAAAATGACTCAGAATGTTTGAGCTATACCTCTCAAATGAAGCATTTTTGACATTCTTGTGAGACATGAAGTTGTAGAGAATTGAATTTCCTTCAAAACAAGAGGTGGTGGAAAATTTCGAGAAAGTATGAAGAAGTTATGATCACCAAAGTTCACTTGACTTTTCATCTAGAAACCCTAATTTAGAAAGTTTGACTTTGAGCAAATCTTGAGTTTTCTTGATGAATCATGATCAACCCTTGATCAAATGATGAATGTAACTTCAAAATGAGGATGTTGACCAAAAATTATGAAGTTTGACTGTATGTTGACCACAGCTGACTTTTGTCCAATACAACCGATTTTCAACCATCCGAGCAATTGTTCGAGCAATCTTGACTTGTAAGGCTTGAAACTTGTCATAGAGAATATTTGAAGCATATGAGGAGGCATGAAGACCATTGAGATGTTGGAAGCTCAACTTGATTCGAGAATTACCAAACCCTAGTTTGGGTTGATTGTCTAGAGAGAGTTTGTCTCGATCAACTCTCGAGGAATCCTCGAGTATGGATGTATGAAATATCTTGAGAGGATGGAGGGAAAATTTTGGGTATGACAATGCCCTGCTCAATCTTCTTGTATTGAAGGGTTAGATTGACACGCCTGCCTTTCCTCGACCGATGATAGAAGATGATTGAACACCGAATACACCGAAAATTTGCACTCGCTGGTGGATGATGCGGAATTACAGATGCCATTGGAGAAGTCGGATACTTGGGGATGAGTCGTGACGCTAGACTCGAGAATATCGATAAGAGAATTGACGGGATGGGCTTAAGATGCCATCCGAAAGATCGATGTCGGGAGTGAGCCGACGCTAGGCTCAGACGCTTCGAAGGAGCACTAAGACGGGCTTAAGATGCCATCCGAGGAGTCGATGTTAGACTTCGTGCTCATTTTTGAATGAAATTATTGGTTTGCATTGATTTTTAACCAAATATGCAGATTCGAAGTGGAGAAATGTTGACAAGTAGTCGGAGATGGGCTTAAGATGCCATCCAGGCCATGAGTCGCATGACTGTGAGTCTGCTGATAATAAGAAGGGATTCGTAATAGATTTTCGTGATTACTCCGAGGGAATTAGTAGTTGGCAAAATGTGGATAGCTTCCGCAGGCATCGGTGTTGATCCATTGTCTATCGGAGGATAACTGGGGGTCTTCAGATAGTTTTCCGTCGGTTCGGGTTTAACTCGACCAACGGAGGACAACCAGGTGGTCTTTCGATAGTTTTCCCATCGGCTTAATCCTCGACCACCGTCGGAGGACAACTGTGGGTGGTCTTTCGTATAGTTTTCTGGGCTTAATCGACCCCGGAGGACAACTGGGGTGGTCTTTCGATAGTTTTGGCCGATTCGGCTTAATCTCGACCAGTCGGAGGCGACTTTCATTTTGGAAAAATAAGAGAAACTTTGATAGAATATTTGTTAGTCTTATGCAAAGTATGAGGCATGACAATGTATATGAATGACATATGCATGAATTATGACTTTATGAGTAATGTATGAATGATAGATGTTGTGGTATTTCAAAACATATTCATCTTGAAGAAGATGGATGTTCTGCTTGAGGATTTCTGCTTGGGGATTTGGGTAGGTGAGAACCCCGCTGAAGGAGAAGAAAGATATCTCGGATTCCTCCGATGCACTATCTCGACCAAGTCTTGGGCCTAGATATTGTTTGAGGAAAGTAGATGAGAAACTGTTGTTGGAGATCTCATACATGTCGCTGGAAGAGTCCGGGAGGCAATTTGTTGGGGATCTTGCATGTAGATCCTGCTGGGAAGAATTAGAGGCGCCCACCGGGATATCGAGTGTAGATCTCACTGAGAGCGTTTGATGGTTGCCGGAGACCGTTAAGGCCGCTGGAATCTCGATCGGGAATAGGATGGAGAGTGGATAGCCGGAGAAAAGGAGAATTGTTGAGAGATATCCGCCGGGATAAACATCTTAGCTGGGATGAAGTGTTGCTGCCGAGACTCGATGTAACATTTCTCGCTTGAGTGGAATCACCGCGTGGATTACCATATACTGGGAGGTTTAGTGAGTGACACCTGCGAGATTATGCTCGTGGGGAATTTTTGGTGACCTTCGCTGCATCTCAATTCCTAGAGCTGTAGTAACTACTTTTGTATGCCCGCAGATGTTTGTGGTTAGATTCTTATTGTCAAATGTGTATAGTCATTCAAAACAAACGTTGGACTTATTAAACGACAACAACAAAATTGTAAAAGAAATGCTTATTTGAAAGGTGGCGTATGGCCAAGTAGTTTGTACACAAGAAAGGTAAAAAGCTATGCGGAAACAATTAAGTTCCAACTATGCTAGTACTCATATATTTCACTATCTCATCTCCTTGTTGTCGAGAAAGTGAGTAGGCGATCTTCGCCATTTGAATCTTAAATGATAGTAGTCTAGAAGTGTGATCCGAAGAGACATAATCGCACGCTTAAATCCCTAACTTTGCTCTAGACCGCCTTTCGGTTTTCCCCACCGATACCTTTTGCCCAAGCCGCTTTGTTTTCGACCCGTGTACATGTTTTGTATATATCCTTAACTTTGCCCGAACCCTTTGGTTCGTCAGATGCCCTTACTTTTGCCTAGGTCACGACCAGCGGGTCTCTTTTATGCGTAGTATTTTTGACTATGTCTGCACAGTGGGAAGTCTTCACCATCCATGGTGCTATGTATCATAGCTCGCCGAAAATACCGCTTGACTACAAACGGTCCCTCGAGGTGGGAGTCCATTTGCCCCTGGATCACCTTGTGGAAGAATGATGCGCTTGACTACTAGATCACCGACTTGGTAGACTCGGTGCTTGACCTTCTTGTTAAATGCTCGATCATTCGCTTCGATAGATCCGTCCATGGCAAATGGACGCGAGTCGCTTCTCATTAATCAAGTTAATCCAAAGGTAGTCTCGATCCAATCGCTCGCTTAACTCGTGTCTGAGGACTCGAGGGTATTCAACCTCGATGGGTAGGACTGCTTCCATACCGTATACAAGAGAGAAAGGAGTTGCCCCTGTTGATGTTCGTACTGAAGTGTGATAACCATGAAGAGCAAATGGTAACATCTCATGCCAATCTTTGTAAGTCACTGTCATCTTCTGTATGATCTTCTTAATGTTCTTATTGGCGGCTTCCACTGCGCCATTCATCTTAGGCCGATAAGGAGAAGAGTTGTGATGCTTGATCTTGAACTACGTGCAGAGTTCGGTGATCATCTTGTTGTTCTTCCGGAGAGAGCTGGTTTCTCAAATATGTATTTTATCGGATCCATCTTGGAAATTAACAAGGTAGTGTGAGTCAACATATACTGTCTTAGTCGGTGAGCAGCCCAAGCCAAAGCGTTGCAAGTTTTCTCGAGCTGTGAGTATCTTGTTTCACGCCGGTAAACTTTTGCTAACGTAGTATATTGCATGCTCTTTTCGACTGCACTCGCCAAGTTGCCCCAACACACACCCCATTGAGCTCTCTAATACTGTCAAGTACATGATAAGAGGTCTTCCTTCGTGGGCGGCATCGTGGATAGGAGGATTCGTAGGTACTCCTTGATTTTGTCGAAAGCGATCTTGCAATCGCTGCTCCATTCCACTACTTGATCTTTCTTCAAAGAACTTGAAGATTGGCTCACAAGCAGCTAGATGCGCAATGAATCGCAATGTAGTTCAATCGACCCAAGAAACCTCGACCTCCTTCTCGCACGGGCACCGACATCTCTTGAATGGCTTTAACCTTGGCGGATCAACCTCAATACCTTTACCATCGACAACAAACCCTAAGAGTTTTCCGGATCCGACCCAAAAGTGCACTTGTTAGGATCGAGTCTCAACCTGTTCTTTAACTCGTCAAATAGTTTCGCAAATGATCAAGATGTTCTTCTTTAGTCTCGCGATCGAGCTATCATGTCGCCGACGACCCTATCTCGTGATGAATCATGTCATGAAATAATGTTACCATAGCACGATAAGTGGCACCCGTTTTCATCCGAACGGATAACCTTGTAATGAAAGTGCCCCACCGGTAACAAAAGTAGTCTTCCATGTCTTCGTGAGCCATTTTGATCCGATTATAACCGAGAAACCATCCATGAAGGAGAAAACCTTATGCCGAGCGGTGTTGTCAACCGTAACATCAATATGAGGAAGTGGGAAATCGCCTTTCGACTCGCTTTATTCGATCTCTCAGAATCCACACACATTCGAACTTTGCCATCCTTCTTAGGTACGGGTACCACGCTTGCAACCCATCGTGGATAGGAAGTAACAACTAAGAAACCGGTTGAATCGTTTTATAACTTCGCTTTGATTTTCTCTCGACATCTCAGACGCATGCGATTTAACTTTCGCTTTCACCGAGAAAACCTTCTTTGTTCAATCGGTACCACAATATCAATGTCTAAACTGTGCATGTCTTCGTATGACCAAGCAAAACCTCAATATAGTCTCGAGCATCCGAACCAACCTTTCTTTAACATCGCTCAAGACCCCTCCTATCTTGATCTCTTTTCTGCCTTCGCAAGACTCAAATTCACAACCTCAACTTGCTCTTCGTGGTTGTATAACTCGCCTTCTTCTGTAGCAATCGACAAGTTCTCCGGCACTTCACAATCTTCCTCACTTTCGCCTTCGCTTGGTAGATCGGATTATCAAGTCATATTTAGCAATAGCATAGTCATATTAACGAGATTCGGAGTGGTTCTACAAAGTATCACGGGTGTGTGTAAGAAACACATAGCTTTTTGAAGGGTGATAAAGTAAAAGAAAGAAAACAAACAACCGAATGCAAAAGTCCAACGAATTTATTGAATGAAAACGCAAACAATGATAATAACCTCGCAAACGAGCCATGATGCCCCGCAAGGCATTAGGCTTTCAAAGTTTATTGTTCAAACATAAAGAAATACGAAAAGCAAAACAAAACAAGAGCAATTACTCCCGACTAAAGGAGATTGGTATGACGCCTTCGCCTTCCAATTGCCGAGCCCATGATCCGGCGTGAAGATCCACTTGCGATGTCGGCCGTTGTCGCTGCCTTCTATAGCATGGATTCCACTGCTGATGCGGAAAGGAAGTTGGCCAAGACGTCGGGCGATCATCTTCTCGACCTTGATGGTGAAGCCTAAACCATTTTGTTGGATTTGAAAGGAGATCGTGGAGCGGCCCCAAATAGTACTACCTTCTTCAACAAAGAACTTGAGCATCCTTCAATGAGGACATCCTAGGCGAGTCTTAACAACCTCGGAGCGCTGTGGAGAGTCAACAGCGTGTCTCTCGGGATTGTTTCAAAAGCTTGACAGGAGTCTCAAAGAATTCACCTCCATCTCGAGGTATCCGAATGACAGATGATCGACTATACTCCTCTTCACCACACATCAGAATAACCTTCCTTTCACCGGTACTTCAATCATGTAAGATAGAGGTAATACCGCCCCATGTATCCAAGGGGCCCAAGTAGAAGAGTAAGTCGGACGGATGTCCATGACAAAGAATGTGGAGTCAAAAGTCCGGGAACCGACTTTGACAGCAGAGTGAGTTTCCAAGTACGCTCAGAACCATCAAAAGCTCACAATAATGTCACCGGGTCTCGTAACCAACCCTTCGACATCAAGTCAATCAAAAGCGCCTTCTAAGGATATTCGAGCGTAACCGTATCCACCAAAACATGAGACAATGTAACGCCTTGCATTCAACAGAGATGTGCAAGGCTTTGTTGTGTTTCTTTCCTAAGGAGTCAAATCAACATCGAGAAGCCTAGGCCGTTGTTGGCAGCCAGCTAGCAATACAAACTTCAAATTGGTCGCTGGTAGGTTCATGGCACGTGAGCGCTTCTTCAAAAACTTCACCAAGGCATTAGTATGAGCCCTTGAGCACAAGAGCAGAGCAAGCATAGAAATTTTGACTGAGTTTGTCCCAACTGCTCCACAACATTGTAGTCACTCTTTTGATAATCTTCGTATTCTCCATTTCGCTTGAGGTGTCTTCAAGAACTTCCTTTGGTACTTCCGCCGAGCAAGATGAGTCAACGGGTTCTTTCCTCTAGCTTGGGAATGGATTGAATATCGAATGCGAGCTGAGTCGCTGTGTCTTTGGAGGAGAGATATCCGAGAGAATACCTTCCGCTCGGTCACCTTACTTGATCCTGATGTTGTCGATGTCGAATGGTAGCTTCAATCGTAAGATCTTCAATGGTCGTAGGGTCTTGCTTGACGCCATGATAGTAAACATCACCCATAATTCCAAGGGATAGCCTTGTCGAGGAATATGGAACCGGCCTTGAGAAGTGATAATGAGAGGTGCCACTCTAGGCACAGGATCGCAGAGGAAACCTTATTGTGTTAACATCAAGATAATCTTCCGGGAAATCGCCACCCCATCCCACGCTTTAACATCTTCAATAGGAATCTTGTAACTCGTGAACTGTACTTCACCATGTAATCATACTTTCCACTTGGCCCCAAGGTATCCCACAGATGGTACAGCTGCTTGCATTGTCGATCTTCAACTTAGACATTTCATCACACAACAAGCAGTGGTTTCGTGAATAGTATCTCACGGTTGTCCATCATGCACCGAACACGCCTTCTCAACCAAGCACAACCATCGTGTAGATGGGCACCAACGACAATTTCGGGCATCCCTGGTTGACACCGACTTGCAACAAATTCTTCTTAATACCATCGAGGAATGGTCAAGTCATCTATGTTGAAAACATAAGTATCATCACCAAATGTTGAACTCTTGTCATGGTTAGCATAGGCACGCTGATCACATTCGAGTCTCAACAGAGGATCAAACTCAATCGCTTAGCTTCAATCATATCTTGAATCTTGTTCTTTAGAGCCCAACAATTGTCGTCGTGTCTCGGCTATTGGAATGGTAAGCACACTTAGCATTAGGATTGTATTTGAGAGGAGGTGTTGACATTCGAGGAGGATCCTCAAAGTAATCACCGCTTTCAACATGTGTTGCAAGGCTCATGATAATGGCATGTTGATCTTCAGAACTGCCTTCGCTATGCTGCTCGTTACGCTGCTGTCTCACCGAGGTCAGGTGATGGAGGATCGAGATCACAACCGCCTACGCATTGAGCGTCGGTCTTGGCTCGGCTTTTCTCGACCATACACAAGATTGGTTTCTTTCTTAGCACCAAAAGATCTCTTCGCAGATTTGAAGATGTCTCTACTGAATCTTCCCACTTGATACCAACTTCAATACGTCACCGTAAGTATCACCGTGAATCCTATCAAGAGTTTCCAATCGATGATCAAGAACGGGCTCGTTGTTCCTATGAACATATCAACCAACTCCCTATGGACAAGGGTGGTTGAACTCACCGCTAAATCTCCATTTTGAGCATACCTTGAACTTCTCATCACGACCCATAGACATGCTTTGTAGTTGCATGCGAGTGGGTGTCAATTCAAAGATTGTACTATATCGATGTAGAAAGCATCACCAAGTCACCCAAGTATGGATACGGCCATTCTCTAGCTAATAGTACCATTCCAACGGGTTCCTGACAAACTCTCTTGAAAATAGTGCATCCACAACTTTCTCATCATCGTGGGATTGATCCTCCGACATAGGACTTCAAATGCATCTTAGGGCAAGACATGCCATATTTAGCAAAAGTTGAACTTTGAACTGGGAGGAATCACAACACTGTGGACAAGACTCGATCATCAAATTCAGCCCGACATCTTCGTGTTTTCCACAAAGATTCAAACGGTCTTCAAGTTGCTTGTACTTGTCATCTTCATCGAGTATTGTCCACCATCATAGTTCTTCTCAAGTTCAGCCGATCGCCTTCACCACCACCTTTCTACTTTGCTCGTCCTCCTTCTTGACATTTCCTTCAGAGCTCAATTCGACTAACCACTCTAGGACCACCTTTGTAGCGCCTACCCATGTTGAGGAGACCAACAACCCTTCTTTTCTCGTTGATGAGCTTCTTCGCATCTTCTTGGCCTTGACCAAACTGTGAACATCTCAATAAATCGAGCATTCGAGCTTGAAGATCTTTGACAGACTGCTCAAGAGCCATTTCGCTAAAATAAATAGCGAGCAAATGAGAAAACCAATCTTCAATGTACCGTGATGCAATGTTATGCTATGATATGCAATGTTTATGCGAATGCAATGCAATGTTTTCAAGGACCTAAGAGATTTAAATTTGTTAGACAAGCAATGAGCAAACATTTATTAGTACTCTTTATTCTTCTTCTTTTTTCTTCTTTAAGTACAAGAGATAGTTCAAAACAATAAAAGAAAACATAAACATCCTAAAGCTCTAAGTCTCCCATGGCGCTCCTCTTGGTGCCGATGTATGCTGATGCTTCTTCCTCATGAAGTAGCTTTGTCAACTCTAGTACTTTCTTCTCGCTGCATAACATCGAGCTTCAAAGGTATCCTTTCTTCCTTAAGTCAATCCAAGATCTCTTCAAGTCTTCAAAATCGAGGCATGTCGATGGGGAATAAGATAGGTACGCCACCTATAGCAACAGTTCCATTATTACCGTAAAACAAAGTGAATGGCATCATGAGGTTTTGAGCTCGAGCTCGCACCCATTTGAGGTAAGGTTCCCAAGGAATGGAGTTCGTGCCCCAAAGTCTTGGTATCGCTTTTTACCATGCCCCAAGCTTGTATGAACCTTAGTCGGTAATTCCGGAGATCGTGGTTGTAGTCGAACACAATATCTTGGAGAAGCATATCATGTGGGCCATCTCTTCGAGCAAAACCAAACTGACGTAGAGCTAGAGAAGGGTTATAAGTAATACCTCCCCTTATACCAAGTAGCGGTACATTAGGGAATTCTCCACAATGCTCAATGAAGGTGAAGTCCTTTTGAGAGAAAAGACTACAACGGATATCGGAATGAGAGAGTGACATTAATCTTTGAGACCACTTCATCCTTTGTTCATTCTTTAAAACTGATGGAGGAAGGTGCGAAATAAACCACCTAGAAAGTAACGGTACACAACACATGAGAGTTCCTTGTCTTTTAGTGGTATGAGTGTGGAGAGAATGTAGGACATCCCCAAGTAAAGTAGGCACAGGATTGCGGGTAAGAAACAACTTGATGGCGTTGACATCTATGAATTGATCCGAGTTAGGAAATAGAACCAAACCATAGATTAGCAAGGCCACAATGTCTTCGAAGGCATGGAAACTCATAACTTTGAGGAACTCTCGGGCTTTCTTAATTAGGAACTTGGCAAGTAAACCCTTAACTCCACTTCTGGTTTCCCAATTGGCTTCAATGTCTGAGCTCTTAAGATGTAAAGCGGATGCGATGTCTTCGTACTTAGGAACCTTTTCTAAACCGGTGAATGGCATTTGATCAAGAATAGGTACCCCAAGTAGCTTAGAGAACTCTTCTAAAGTAGTAACCAACTGATAATCTGGGAATGTAAAGCAATGGTGTTTCGATTCAAAGAACTGGAATAGGACATGCATCATATCTTTTTCAAAACCGGAGATAACCAAATCAAGTAGATAATCATGTCTTTTAATGAACCGAGCATGATCGGAATTCTCAAACCAATTCTTTGAGTCGAGAAGGTATACCCATGAAGTTGATTCGATAGTCTTTCTAGAAGCCATAATTCCCTACAAAAGAGCAAAGATAAACCCTAGGTCCTTGAAATAGTTAGAAATGATATGCAATGCAAATGATGTCATGATGTCATGTTTAGCACACACAAACAATTCACACAATGAGCCTAGGTTTAAGGCTTGCATGAGGTATAGGTGATTACCCTACCAAAGGTTCGAGTTGGTTCATCCCGCCCTATAATAGTAACCGGTTCTAGGAATCTCACATCATTGATCTTTCTCGTAGGCGCTATTTCAATACGACTACCAAGTGGTCGATCAAAATGTCCCAAAAGTATGATCTCAATGAGCGTAGCATCGAGTATCAACCAACCTCGGTCACACTCAAAGTCGGCCATCTCACTACCTTCTAATGGCCAAGATGGGTCAATTAAGGTTCTAAAAGTTTAGTTAGCATTGATGACACCACGCAGAAGCCAAATACTATCCTCAACTTGGGAATGAAGAGTATCGTGACATCCAAAGTGTCACGCTAACGTAGCCATCATGTTGACCGCTTTGATATACGCCTAACGGTCGCGACGATTTATTGCTACTTACCTAAAAGGAAACCCGATCCGTGTAGGATCCCCACAAATATGATACCCAAGCAACCCTTAAAGATAAAGCATACAAGTCAAACAAAAGCAAGAAAATGATCTAGAAATCACTAAGGTAATTCTCTTTGGTGTGTCCTCAAGAGAGTCGCCAGCTCGTGGATACTTGAATCGACTTTTTGTGTTTTGTATCGCAAATATGCGGATAGCAAGAGTCGCCACCGACTTTTATTTTTATCCAATTAAGGGAAGGTAAAAGTAAAAAGACCTTCGTTAGATTCTCGAGTACGGAGAATGGTTATGGAAGGTATTAGCACCCTTTCCATCCGTAGTTATCTACGGGCTCTTAGTTGCTCTTAGATCACTTAAAATTGTGCTTTCTGTGTTTGACAAAATGTTTTGAAAAGGAATTTCTTTGACTTTGTAATGATTCATGTAGGAATGTATACAAAGTGTTCTAAATGTTTCGCTTTGAAAAGAGTTTGAACTTTGACAAAAGTGTGAGGTGTGAAAAGCATTTGATTTGAGCAAGCAACTAAAAGTCTTATTACCTACTCGTAATTGGTCGCTTTGTTATTTTATCGCCTTTAGAATAGCGCTATCCATACCATTAGTTGGTAGGTAACTCATTTGTTGGATGTAAGGGACATTCGGGGGACATCGATGGTCATAGAAAGCAACTTGTAGGAAGTATCCTAGCACTTTCAAGGACTATCATCATTTTTCGTAGGCGACAATCGAGGGTCAAGATCATGTATTCGGAGGCGACATCATGGGTCTTATGATCTTTGTATCAAGGGACTATGATGATTTGTTTTGAAGGCAAAGCTAGAATACCTCTACGCTCGAGGGACATGACCATTTGAATTGAAGGCAACGAGAGAATTACCCTAAGGGGTGCATGTGTGAAGAAGTGTGTTGATTCAGGTATTTTTATCTTGGAATTATGAGCTATGTCCAATTATTATCTTGCCATACACGCCTAGTTACTAGCAATTTATAGGGTGCAGAAATTAAAATGCGGAATGTAAAGTGCGAAAAGGTAAATGTCCTACGCTATTACATGGCTTTGGGGCAAATACATAATTTAAACTTGCAGAAAATTAAAACCTAATTTAAACTATTACATCCCATAAACAGTTACATTATTGGAAAAGAATGAAAACGGTAAAGAAACGTCTGAAGCGGAATAACCTGTGAAACGATAAGAGAAATCGGAAAATATGATGAAATCGAATAAGAGAAAATGTTAGAAAAATGCAATTTTTAATTGGAAAAATATGACATGCTGGAAATAATATAAATATGTTTGGGATTTTTAGATGCAATTTAATAATTTAAAATGAATTAAAAGTGATTTAAATGCAAAATTATGAATAAAATTAAATATGCATGCAAATTGTATTTTTTAATTTTATAAATTAAATAAAGGTTTTTTCAAAATAAAAAAAGATAATAATTTTAATGCATAAATAAAAATATGAAAAGAAATTAAAATGATGCAAAATAAAAAATATGAAAATAGAAAATAGAGAAAATATGAGTTTGTGTTGAATGCAAAAATGTAACATGAGGCTCGAATCGAGACCAAGGAGCATCCGGGAACAGGAGCGCCTTAACCACCACGCCAAGTGTGCATGTTATGAATCGAACATGGGATGAGCAACACGCCATCCGAGAAGTCAAGGCACCGTGGGGACCTACCACTTATGAACGAACGAATCGGATCGCCTCGCGCACGCCAACCGAGTCAATGAAACGCCGAGCCCTAGTTTATTGCCTTCTCCTGACTATAAACATCCAAATAATATAGAAATAAGGTTAACCCCTAATCGGGTCTAATCCAACGGTGGTCTTCGCTTTGAATCGGCCTGCATTTGAGGTTCAAGCTCACAGCTAAACCCTAAGTATGGCATGTTACGATTTCGACGCTCAAAACCAATAACGATTTGTGATCAATCCCTTAGTGTCTCATAACACATTAGAAACGTTAGAATCAATTAAAACAAGCGGTAATAAAAATGAATTCAAGAAATATTTGAATATGTATGAACATGTATGCACCGATTCAGTCGTTTATCTATAACAATGATGTGACTTACTCATACTTACCTTTAGAACACGATTGAATGCTTGAGAGAGGTGAAAGCGCTTTTGAAATTCAATTTTCAAGTTTTTAAAAAATTTGCAAGAATAAGGGTTTGGCTTGAGCTAGGTTTCGCCTCTTTGGCTGGCATATCCGAGTATTTATAGAGGCAATTGAGAGAAAGAGTGAAAAGGATTCATCCATCAATGTGCAATATTTTTCCATTTAAAACAAATCAAATATTTGAAAAATTGATTTTCCTTCCATGTAAGAGGCTAGCACTAATTTGGTAAGGATATTGGGCTATCTTGGACTTCAAGGAAGATATAAATCCAATCTTTTTGAAAAATTTATTTATATTTTACATGATTTAATTTTGAATTAAATGTTTTAAAATTCAAATATAAATCATAAAATAGAAAATTACCATGGCCAAGCATTTATGGGTCAAAATCATGTCATGAACAAGTTTGGATCAAAAGATTTTAGGCCCATTTGGAAAATTTTGCATTTTGACCAAAATGTCCTTTTTGCAATCATTCAAAATCGCCCAAACTCCGAATAGTGTATCTTGCTCAATTTTCCACATTTTTGAGTGTTCTTGGACTTTTGTAAAGCTCTAAGAGTCCTCTAACCAACAGTTTTGGTCTCATCTCAATTGAGTTTCCATGCTCAATATATCTTCAAAACAAAAGTTGACTTTTGTTGACTTTGAAAATGACTCGTAATGTTTCGAGCTATACCTCTCAAATGAAGCATTTTTGGACATTGTTGTGAGACATTGTTGTAGAGAATTGAATTTCCTTCAAAACAAGAGGTGGTGGAAAATTTGAGAAAGTATGAAGAAGTTATGATCACAAAGTTCACTTGACTTTTCATCTAAACCCTAATTTAGAAAGTTTGACTTTGAGCAAATCTTGAGTTTTCTTGATGAATCATGATCAACCCTTGATCAAATGATGAATGTAACTTCAAAATGAGGATGTTGACCAAAATTATGAAGTTTGACCGTATGTTGACCACAGCTGACTTTTTGTCCAATACAACCGATTTCCAACCATCCGAGCAATTGTCCGAGCAATCTTGACTTGTAAGGCTTGAAACTTGTCATAGAGAATCTTTGAAGCATATGAGGAGGCATGAAGACCATTGGAGATGTTGGAAGCTCAACTTGATCTGAGAATTACCAAACCCTAGTTTGGGTTGATTGTCTAGGAGAGAGTTTGTCTGATCAACTCTTGAGGAATCCTTGAGTATGGATGTATGAAATATCTTGAGAGGATGGAGGGAAAATTTTGGGGTATGACACAGGCCACCAATTTTTTTTTCAAATCTTGATACATCTTTGTAGTCCCGGATGAATACTTAACCCACTTCTATGTCGTCTCAATAATACTCTTCTTAAGTTCTGGAGCATCTGGGACGCAAACTCTATCGCCAAACCTCAATAAACCATTCTCATCAATTCTGAACTTATCCCCTTTACCTTGGTCAATCAAGGTCAATTGGTCAACTAACTTCTAATCAAACTTCTGACCTTCTCAATTTTATTTCTATTATACCACTAGTCAACTTCAAAATTCCTAACTTCACAGTATCAGGAGTTTCTACATACACCAAGCTCATATCTATGAATTGTTTGATCACCTATAACTCTTGAACCATAGGCATTGACATATGAAACGACTTCCTACTTAATGCATAAACAACTACATTTTCTTTACCATGATGGTAACTCAAATCAAATCCATAGTCCTTCAACAATTCAAGCCACTTTCTCTGTCTCATATTTAATCTTTCTGATCAAACAATTACTTTAAACTTTTATGATCACTAAACACTTTGAATTTAGAACCAAAAAGATAATGTCTCCAAATATTTAACACAAACACCACCATTTTTAACTCTAAGTCATGTATATGATAATTCCTTTCATGAACTCTGAGTTGTCTCAAAGCATAAGCAACAACTTATCCATTCTACATTAACGCACCACCAAGTCCCATCTTAGACACATCACAATACACCACAAAATATTCACTCGAATTAGGCAAAATCAATACTGGAGTGATTGTCAACCTCTTCTTTAATTCTACAAAACTTTCTTCACACACAATATCCCGCGCATAAGATTTACCCTTTTGAGTTAACTGAGTCAATGGTAATGCCAACTTAGAAAATCCTTTAATGAACCTTCGATAGTAACCTGCCAAGCCAATAAAACTTCGAATCTCAGTTGCAGAGTTTGGAGCCTCCCATTGGAACACTGCATCAACTTTTGACGGATCCACAATAATCCCACCACTATAAATCATATGTCTAAGGAAACTAACTTCTTTTAGCCAAAATTCACACTTTGACAACTTTGCATATAACTTCCTTTCCTTCAACACTTGCAACACCATTCGTAAATGATCACCATATTCCTCTTCTAACTTAGAATAGATCAAAATATCATCAATAAAAGTACTACAAACTTATCTAAGTAGGAATGAAAAGTTCTATTCATATACTCCATGAAAAAACTTGGCATATTAGATAAACCAAACGACATCATAGTGTACTCATAATTACCATACCATGTTCAGAAAGATGTCTTCGGAATATCATCTAGTTTAACTCGAATATGATGATAACTCAACCTCAAATCAATCTTGTTGTGAACACATGCATCCACTAACTGATCCATAATATCATAAATCCTCGACAATGGATACTTATTCTTAATCATCACTTTATTTAACTATTTATAATCTACACACAACCTCATAATTCTGTCTTTGTTCTTGACTAACAACACAGGAGCACCCCACAACGAAATACTCAGTCGAACAAACTTCTTCTCGAGCATCTCTTCCAGTTTTTTCTTTGACTCACTCAGATCAAAAGCCGACATCTTGTAAGGAGCCATCGATACCAGAATTGTACCTGGAACTAACTCAATAGGAAACTCCATTTCACGCCCAAGAGATAATTCACTATTGTCATCTGGAAACACCTCTAAAGATTCACAAACAACCAGTAATTCCATATTCGCATCCTTACCACCAACTTGTAACGATGAAAAGACTGCAAACATCACAGCTTCATCATCTAACAATTCATTCACTTACTTAGCAGACAATAACATTAATTCTCCATTATCACCAAACTTAGGGAACATCAAAGTCTTATCATAATAATTGATATGAACATAGTGAACTCCAACCAGCTCATCCTAAGATAAATACGATTTGGTGTAAGGGTAGACAATACCAAATCTATCACAAAAATTCTACCATATATAGTCAAGGGACATTTCAAACAAACATAAGTAGTAGTAACAAATATCTAGCAAGAGTATGTATCTTCACACTGCCATTCACATCAGACAATTTAAATTCCAACTTAATAGCAAATTTAAGTGAAATAAATGAATTAGTAACACCAATATCAATAATAGCAACCAATTAAACATAGTTATTAAATCAAGAACCTTGAATCAAGTTGTCCTTCTTGGAATCACCTGACCCGCTCAAAGCGAACACTCTAACATTGGTCTGGGCAACAACGTCCTTCTTCGGCTTCTGACACTGGGTACTGATATGACCATGCTCTCCATAATTGAAATAGGTCAGGCCATCTTTCTAGCACTCAAGATCATGATGACCCATCTTACCACATTGGTAACATCTGAGCACCTCATTCTCATATTCATTAGAATAGTGACCTTGTTCACACACCTATAAAACTTGATAGAAGCGAGAGCTCCTCCCTCACTTGTCCTTTTCCCATCATAAGCCTTTTGTTTCCCTTTATCAACTGGGGCATCATAAGGCTTATTACGGTAATGATATGGTTTTCCTTTTTCGCTCGCATCTTGAGCCGAATGAGCTTGATGCCCTCTTCATAGATCCTACATTGTTCACCAACCTAGAAACACCGAATCTATTGATATACAATCTCCTTTAATCTTTGGACGAAACTATTCTCAAACTTGATACACCTTAAGAACTCACCACGCTACACTATAATATGGATAATACTTCACCATTTCCACAAACCTCAAGCATACTAATCACCATATTCCTTGTTTAAATTCCAAATATTCAATCTTTTTCTTCCCGCACACATGCTCTGGAAAGTACTTCTTCAAAAACTCCCTATTGAACACAACCTAGAAAATCACTTCACATGTTGTTGTCACCTCTAATATGCACCGACCCGCCACTCATCAGCTTTATCTTCCAGTTGATGTGTACCAAACCGCACCTTCTACGCTGCTTAGTAATCCATGACCCCAAAGATCCTCTAAATACCCTTGATCCAAGTTTGTGATCCATCTGGGTCAAACATACCTTTAAATACAGAAGGTGGTTCCTCTAAACTTCTCCAAAACTTGGGATCCATCATTCCCACTAGTATTAAGTTGTTGTTGCACAGCCTGAGCAATAGCTTGCAAAGCACCAGATATCGCAACATCGTTCCTTCCAACCATTTCTATGTTTTAAGTTAATAACAATTAAAATAGTTAGAGTTATCCCGACAATATTCCACTATCATACACTACAAAGTCAATAACCTGGTCGGACGGACCGAACTACTCTGATACCACGAATGTAACACCCTTCTAAATTAACATATATTTCACATGTATTTTCACAAAAAATAAAATAGAGACCACAAAAGGGAATCACATCTTCATAAAACATCAAAATACATTTGCTCAGAATATAAAACACTTTAAATTATATCATACTTTGGTCTCATCATATAATCACTTCAAATATCGCAGCGGATTCATAGTCTCAAAACAATCCGCTGCGATATTTGAAGTGATTATATAACGAGACCAAAGTATTATATAATTTAAAGTGTTTTGCAACCCGTGTTACAGAGCCGGATTATATGACGAGTCATATTAAGGTACCTGAAAAAATCCTAATCATAATCTCGAAATAAACTAAAGACTTAAAGTTCGCAATCAAATGATCTTAACCCCGAGGTTACATATCCGAGCAAGACTCCCTTTATTCTACATAAAACTGTTAGTTCTGTAGATTGGCAGCAATTTTGATAAAATATTCTGCTCAGGAAATGGCATGTATTACAATACTGAACTATTTTTTCTGTTAAGAAACTTTAGAAGTCAGTTTGTTTTAATTGATTGATCAAAGTGAGCAATGTTATGTAATGCTCTACTGCTACATGCTTGGAGAGCTTTTATCCTACTTTCATGGAGAAATTAAAGGAAACAATAAAGACCTTATGTGAAGCGCCTTATGGGCCAACCCTAGTTGTTCGCATAAAAAGAGAAGTTAAACTTACTTGCAGAGTTAGCTATACTGAAGAAAGCAAAACGTAGAATGAGTTTAAGTTTTAGGTCTTTGTTATTTTTTACTTGTGAGCCAATCTAGTATTGTTATATACTTGAGGTGGACGTTAGTTGATTTGTAAGTTTTAATCATCTATAAGCTTTAAAGCAAGGATGATTATGTGTCTTTGAAGTGTGCCTTCAAGTGTTGCTATTGTTATTATCAGAGTGTGTGATTGAGGGGGAGTGAGAGGGGTTTCTCATATCTAAGAAGTTCTTAGGTAGAAGGGTCATTGGGTAATGATTAAGTAAGGAGTTGTAAATGAGAGAGTTTAACTCTAAATTAATAATGCTGAAAGTGGACTTCATCCATGGCTTGATAGCCTCCAAACATAGGCGTGATTGCACCGAGCTGGGTGAAAAATTTACTTGTGTCTGTCATACCCCAAAATTTGTCCTCCTACTTCTCAAGACATCCCATACATCCATACTCAAGGATTCCTCAAGGGTTGATCAGACAAACCCTCTCCTAGACAATCAACCCAAACTAGGGTTTGGCAATTCTCAGATCAATATGGACTTCCAACATCTCCAATGTTCATCATGCCTCCTCATATGCTTCAAATATTCCCCATGTCAAGTTTCAAGCCTCACAAGTCGCTCTCGCATAATTACTCGATGGTCGAAAATCAAAGATTGACAAAAGTCACTATGGTCAACATATACCAAACTTCCCGATTTTTGTCAACATTCTCATTTTGAAGTCACATTCATCATTTGATCAAGGGTTGATCATGATTCATCAAGAAAACTCAAGATTTGCTCAAAAGTCAAACTTTCCAAATTAGGTTTTTTCGGGAAAAGTCAATCAACTTTGACTAAGCATAACTTCTTCATAATTTCTCTAAATTTTTCCACCACCTCTCATTTTGAAGGAAATTCAATTTCTACAACTTCATGTCTCACAAGAATGTTCAAAAAATGCTTCATTTGGAAGGTATGGATCAAAACATTATAGGTCCTTTTCAAAGTCAACAAAAAGTCAACTTTTTGTTTTGAAGATTTATTGAGCATGGAAACTCCAATTGAGATGAAACCAAAGAGGTTAGTTAGAGGACACTTAGAGCTTTCTAAAAAGTCCAAGAAAACTAAAAAATATGGAAAATTGAGCAAAATACATCTTGCACAAGTTGGGTATTTTTGAAGAAGTGCACAAAGAGAGATACTTGTTAAAATCCAAAATTTTGCAAATGGGCCTGGTTTTTCTTTATTCAAACTTCTTCCTTAGACAATTTGGAACATCCAAGCCCAATGCCACGAATTTTAGCTTTATTTTTCTATTTAATTTGGATTTTATTCATTTAAATACAAATTAAATTAAGAAATAAGGTATAAAATCAAAATTAAATGCAAGATTGATTTTTCTCTCATGCTTGAGGTCCAAGTAACTCACACAAGCTGGCAAATTTCGAAATTTGCATAGATTTGGCAAGAATTTGATTGAAATTTGATCAAAAAAGGAAGATTTGGTATCACACAAAATCAAATATTTTTTACATTGATTGATCATTATTTGCTTTTGAATTCAGACCTAAATCCATCCACTATAAATATACAATGCCTACACAACAAGAAAGAATAGAAAAATTGCCTCAAGAACCCTAACCTAAAGTCAAAACTGCACTACAAGCAACTTGCAGCCTTGGTTTTAGCTCGTTTCAATTGATTCTAAGCCTTCCATTGCATTCCTTGGTGTCTTTAGAATCGATCCGCACCTTTACATCATTCAAAACATCAAGAATCAAGCAATCCGTTTTGGTTTGTTCTTATTTTTTCAAAATCGAATTTTGTTTATCATGCATTTTAACATGTTTTGATGTTTGATTTGTGTTTAGTTTGAAGTTTGCAAGCTATCTCGACAATCGAATTGCATTTTCATGGCCTCGAATCGAAATATGCCATGTTTAGGTTTTCGTTCAATTAGGGACTCTAAATAGGATAAATCGATGAAACCGATACCACCATCGTGTCGTAATGAAATTTCTAATCGAACCATGGCTTTAGATTTCATTTATATTGCTTGTGCTGGATTTTGATGTTTGTAGGGCCTTAGCCGAGTTTGTCGACGCAAACTTCCTGTAAATTCAAACGAAGAAGATGATGTTCTTCGCTGTGAATTTGAATTCCTGTGAAGCGCTTCATTTAAAAACAATTGCTGCTTTCATAAACACGTGGATGCTCTAGCTCGCTGGTCGTGGCAACAGAAGAGGACCCCTTCAATCCCACCATGGCATTTGTTTTACAAGTTAGAAAAACTAACATATTTTTTTTTTCTATTTTCTATTTTTCTTTAATATTTTCATGTTAATTTAATTTATCTTTAATATTTTTTATCATGCATTTAAAAAACACCAAAAATATTTATTTTTTGCATAATCATCAGAAAAATACTTATTTAATTTTTAAAATTAAAATTATTATTTTTGCATGCATATTTTATTTAATTGCTAATTAATCATTTAAATAGCTTTTAATTGTTTTTAAATTATCAAATCAATTCCAAAAATTACCAAAAAATTATTTTATCATATTAATGTCATCATTAACACAAAAACTTTTTCTCATTCAAAAATACTTATTTTTACTAACATTTTCCTCTTATGCAATTTTCTTCCGTTTTCCGATTTTGCATCTGTTCACAGGTTATACCGTTTCGGACGATTTTTATTGCTTTTTCTTTTCCAATTATGTAATTGCCTATGGGATGTAATAGTTTAATTAGGACTTTATTTTCCGTGACTTTCAATTATGTATCCGCCTAAAGCCATGTAATAGCGTAGACTTTATCTTTCCGCACTTTACTTTCCGCAATTTACTTTCTGCACCCTATAAACTGCTAGTAACTAGGCGTGTATGGCATGATAAAATTGGGCATAGATCACTCATAACTTTCAAAGATAACATATCTGAATTGACACACTCTTTTCACACATGCACCCTTAGGGTAATTCTCTCGTGCCTTTACGAATACAAATGGTCAAGTCCTCGAACGAGGTAGTCTAGCACCGCTGTTTCAAAACAAATCATCATAGTCCCTTCGATACAAAGATCATAGACCCATGATGTCGCCACGAATGCATGATCTTGACCTCGATTGTCGCCACGAAAATGATGATAGTCCTTCAAATGTGCTAGATACTTCCTACAAGTTGCCTTCTATGACCATCCGATGTCCCTTCGAATGTCCCTCTTACATCCAACGAATAGGGTTACCTACCAACTAATGGTATGGATAGCGCTATTCTAAAGGAACGTAAAACGAGACGAAACGACCAATTTTGAGTAGGTAATAAGACTTTTAGTTGCTTGCTCTATCAAAATAATTTTCACACCTCACACTTTTTGTCAAAGTTCAAACTCTTTTCAAAACAAAACATTTCCGAACACTTTGCATACATTCCTACATGAATCATTACAAAGTCAAAACGAAATGCCTTTTTTAAAACAATTTTGTCAAACACACAGAAAGCACTTTTTTGAAAATGATCTAAGAGCAACTAAGAGCCCGTAGATAACTACGGATGGAAAGGGGTGCTAATACCTTCCCTTTTCATAACCTTCTCCCTTACTCGTAATCTAACGAAGGTCTTTTTCACTATTTACCTTCCCTTAATTGATAAAAGAAAAGTCGGTGGCTACTCTGCTATCCGCATTTTATATACAAAATCTCAAAGTCGGCTCATCAGACATAAAGTCATTTTAATTTTTGCATTTTGTATTATGTCGTTTTTGTTCAAATAACAAATATTAGTGTCGTGACATCACCTTCGACATCTCATATCTGATACTATGGATCTAGGGAAGATACTGATACTTTCTCGTAGTCAAGACAAGATTTTCCTACGGAGCTATGATACTTAGCACCATGGATGGTGAAGACTTCCCACACCGTGAACGCAGATATAGTCAAAAAATACTACGAAAAAGACCCGCTAGGTCGATTTAACCTAGGCAAAGTAGTGGCATCCCGGCGAACTAAAAGGTTCGGGCAAAATTAAGGATATATGCAAAAGATGTACACCCGAAGTCGAAAACCCGAAAAGGTGGTTTGGGCAAAAAGGGTATCCCAGAGACCGAAACCCGAAGGGCGGTCTAGGAAAAGTTAGATTTAAGCACGACTATGTCTCTTCCAGATCATCCGCCTGCACTACTATCAAGATTCAAGATTCAAATGGCGAAGATCGCCTACTCACTTTCACCGACGAAGGAGATGAGATAGTCAAGTATATAGTACTAGCATAATCGGACTTAACGAGATTGTTTCCGCATAGCTTTTACCTTCTTATGTACAAACCACTGGCCATACGCCACCTTCAAAAAAAAAAATAATACGCTTTCTTTACAATTTCGTTGTTGTTATTTGCAATAAGTCCAACGCTTGCTTTGAATGACTATACGATTTGACAATAAGAATCGATCACAAACATACGAAAAGTGAATATGCAAAAGTACTTACTACAGGCTCCAGGAATTGGGATGACGACGAAAGTCAACAAATAGTTCCCCACATAGCATAAAGGTGTCACCCACAACACACCTTCCCCATGGAGTATAAGGGAATCCACGAGCAGCAATTCCACTCAATCGAGCAACGTTACATCGCCCTCAAGCAAGAACACTTCATCCCCATGGATATTTCTCAATCCTCCCCTTCTCCTCAACAAAGCAGATCCGCACAAACTTGGTCGATAGGCATCGGAGGAACCTACATCTTCATTCACCACCCAAAGATTACGACGGGTTCTCGACTCCTCCAACCGGTCTCCCTAAGAACCATCAAATGCTCTCCAATGAGATCTACACTGAATCCCCAAGAGAGCCTCTTAAATTTCCTCACAGGATCTACATACAAGGTCCTCAACAGATCGCCTCCCCACTCTCCTCGCAGGGTCTATATATGAGATCTCCGACAACGAGCCTCTCAAATCTCTACCTTCCTCAACAACGCTCTAGGCCCAAGACTTGGTCGATAGGCATCGGAGGAATCCAAGATATCTTCTCTCCTTCAAAAGGTGGTTCTCACCTACCAATTCCCTGTGTTAGAAATCTTTAAATGTAATATCCGTGATCTTCCTCAAGATGGATATGTTTTGAAATATCACAACATTCATCATTCATACATTTCTCATAAAGTCATAATTCATGCATATGTCATTCATATACACCGCCATGCATCATACTTTGCATAAGACTAACAAATATTCTATCAAAGCTTTTCTTGATTTCTCCAAACAGTAATACCATTTCGACGCAAACAGTCCAGATTAAGCCCCGAGCCGACGGAAAACTATCTCAAGACCGCCGAACAGTCCAGATTAAGCCCGAGCCGACGGAAAACTATCCGAAGACCGCCCGACGATCGGTCCAGATTAAGCCCCGAACCGACGGAAAACTATCCAAAAGACCACCTCCGTTATCCTCCGATAATGTGCAATGGATCAACACCGACGCACAACAGGAAGCTATCCACATTCTCGCCAACTACAATCTCTCCCAGTAATCGGCCCAAGATTTATTCGATTATCAACAAGAACTACGTAGTCTAGCTGCATTTACCTTGGATGGCATCTTAAGCCCATCTCTCCATTCCAGAACATCTACAGAGTCTAACGACGACTCACCCTCCAAAGATCGACCTTTCTAGATGGCATCTTAAGCCCATCTCACGCCTCCTATTAACAACCTCGAGTCTAGCGTGACGACTCTGCTCCCAAATAAGTCTCCAACTTCTCCAAATGGCATCCGAAGCCCATTCCGCATCATCCACCAACATGAGTGCAAATTTCAGTATTTCTGTTCAATCATCTTCTACCTCCGTGTCACGAAGACAAGCATGTCAATCTAACCCTTCCAAGACAAGAAGATTGAACAGGGCAGCTGTCATACCCCAAAATTTGCCTCCATCTACTCAAGAGATTTCATACATCCATACTCAAGGATTCTCAAGAGTCGATCGATAAACTCTCTCCTAGACAATCAACCCAAACTAGGGTTTGGTATCTCAAGTCAAGATGGATTTCCAACATCTCCAATGGCCTTCATGCCTCCTCATATGCTTCAAAGATTCTCCATGTCAAGTTTCAAGCCTCACAAGTCAAGTTTCTCGCACAATGGTTCGATGGTCGAAAATCTGTATTGGACAAAAGTCAACTATGGTCAACATACACCAAACTTCGATTTTTGGTCAACATCCTCATTTTGAAGTTACATTCATCATTTGATCAAGGGTTGATCATGATTCATCAAGAAAACTCAAGATTTGCCCAAAAGTCAAACTTTCTAAATTAGGGTTTCTAGATGAAAAGCCAACGAACTTTGACCGATCATAACTTTTCATACTTTCTAAATTTCCCACCAAAGCTCATTTTGAAGGAAATTCAATTCTCTACCACTTCATGTCTCACAAGAATGTCCAAAAATGCTTCATTTGAGAGGTATGGCTCAAAACATTACGGTGTCATTTTCAAAGTCAACAAAAGTCAACTTTCTGTTTTGAAGATATTTTGAGCATGGTAACTCCAATTGAGATGAGACCAAAGACATTGGTTAAAGGACTCTAGAGCTTCCAAAAGTCCAAGAACACTCAAAATGTGGAAAATTGAGCAAGATACACCATTCGTAAGTTGGGCAATTTTGGACAATTGCACAAAAGGACATTTTGGTCAAAATGCAAAATTTTCCAAACGGGCCTATAATCTTTTGATCCAAACTTGTTCATGATGTTATTTTGACCCATAAAAGCTTGGCATTGGTAATTTTCTATTTTCATGGTTTATATTTGAATTTTACAACATTTAATTCAAAAATAAATTATGTAAAATATGAAAATTAAGTTATTTTTTCAATCGAGTCGATTTATATCTCTTAATGTCCAAGAAAGCCCACACCATTTACCAAATTGCAAGCCATGGCATTGATGAGAAAATCATATTTTCTTCAAAATTTGATTTGATTTTCAAAGAAAATATTTGCACATTCAATTTCCAATCTTTTTCCTTGTTTTTTCTTCCAAAACTCCTATAAATACCAAGCAATGCACCAAGACAAAGGACTAAACCCTAGCTCAAGCATAACCCTAATTCTTGCAAAATTTTCCAAGAATCTTTGAAATTAATTTCAATTTCCAGCAGTTCCAGCCTCCAAACATCATTCCATCGTGCTCAGGGTAGGTTTCGAGTAAGAATGCACCATTGCTTTGATTAAATCGCCCGTAATCGCCGACATACATACATACATATTCAATTTCTTTGATTTTGCATTTGATTATCCTGTGTGTATTAATTGTTTCTAATGCCTTTAATGTGTTCATGAGGTCCATTATGCATGATCCGGCAATCGTTAGCCACCGAACGCCAAAACGCATTTATGCCATGTTTAGGGTTTTCGAATCCTGAAGCTTCAACCGAGCTAGAGGCATTTTCAATCGAAACTAACCTCACCATTGGATTCGGAGGGTCGATTTAGGGTAGGTGCCTTTGTTCATTTATTCCACGATTTTGGTGTTTGAATTTTGGCAACGGAGAAGACGACGAGCTGGGCTGGCCGCTGACTCGATCCGACCGGCTGGCTTGCGTGGCTCAACGGCACATTCTGATTCGATCTCCCAGTCAACATGGACCCCACGCGAGCTGACTCAGTTTTCAACATATCCAGGACGCGTCATCGCTTATGTATCGTTGTTTTTTCACTTTCAAAACACAAAGAGCCACTGTCCTAAAGGGTTGAGCGCCATGCTTCCAGATGCCTTCCAATGTCATGAGTTCGATCCTTCCCAGCACCGGTTTTCACTTTTATTTTTCCAAACTTTCACTTTTCAATATTTTCCATATTTCTTATTTATTTAATATTTGCATACTATTTTAATTAATTTCCACATTTTATTTCTGCATTAAAAAATTACCAAAAACATTTTTTCTTTTTGCATTATTTTCATAAAAATCTTTATTTAATTTAATAAATTAAAAAATATAATTTTTGCATGCATATTTATTTTATTTTTATTTTAGCATTTTAATTATTATAAATTGCATTTTAATTATTAAATCTTTTCCCAAAAATCCAAAAAAATTATTTTAACTTATTTATCTTATTTCCAGCATGTATTAATTTTTCCATATCAAACTTGCATTTTTCTAACATTTTTCTCTTGTTCAATTCATATTGCATTTTCCGATTTTCTTATTCTTTCACAGTCGATCCGATCTTGACGATTCTTCCGCTTTTTATTTTACTTTTCAATAATGTAATTGCTCATGGGTTGTAATAGTTTAATTTAGGACTTTACTTTCCGTGACCCTAATTATGTATCTCGCCTAAAGCCATGTAATAGCGTGAGGTTTACCTTCCGCATCTTTATATTCCGATTTTACTTTCCGCACTTTATCAATTGCTAGTAATTAGCGGTATGGCAAGATAATAATTGGACATAGCTCACACTAATTTCAAGATAATATATTCTAATTCAACACACTTCTTTTCACACACGCACCCTTTGGTAATTCTCTCGATGCCTTCGATTTCAAATGGTCATGTCCTCGAACGTAGAGGTATTCTAGCACCGCTGCTTCCAAACAAATCATCATAGTCCCTTCGATACAAAGATCATAAGACCCACGATGTCGCCTCCGAATACATGATCTTGACCTCGATTGTCGCCACGAAAATGATGATAGTCCCTTCGAATGTGCTAGGATACTTCCTACAAGTTGCCTTCTATGACCATCCGATGTCCCTTCGAATGTCCCGCTTACATCCAACGAATGGAGCTACCTACTAACTAATGGTATGCGCTATTCTAAAGGAATGTGAAGTATAACAAAACGACCAATTTCGAGTAGGTAATAAGTCTTTAGTTGCTTGCTAAATCAAATACTTTTCACACCACACACTTTTTTCCAAAGTTCAAATTCTTTTCAAAACAAAACATTTCCGAACACTTTGTATACACTCCTACATGAGTCATTACAAAGTCAAAGCGAAATGCCTTTTCAAAACATCTTTGTCAAACACACGTAAAGCAATTTTAAAAAGTGATCTAGAGTAACTAAGAGCCCGAGATAACTACGGATGGAAAGGGTGCTAATACCTTCCCTTTTCATAACCATTCTCCGAACTCGTAATCTAACGAAGGTCTTTTTCTCACTTTTTACCTTCCTTAATTGATAAAATAAAAGTCGGTGGCGACCTGCTATCCGCACATTTGGATACAAAATCCTACAAAGTCAGCTCACCGTATCACGTAATCGGCGACTACGGGGAACAACACCAAAAGAGAGAATTGCCTTAGGGATTTCTAGATAACCTTTATTGCTTTTGTTTGACTTGTATGCTTTATCTTTAAGGGTTGCTTGGGTATTATATTTGGGGATCCTACACCGGATCCGCCTTTTTAGGTAAGTAGCATTATCATCGCGACGCTAGACGATAACTACACGGTCAACATGATGGCTACGTTAGCGTGACACTGTTGTTCCCGATACTTCATTCCCAAGTGAAGAAAGTATTTGGCTTCGCGTGGTGTCATCAAGCGCTAACTAAACTTTTAGAACCTTAATTGACCCATCTTGGCCATTGAAGGTAGTGAGATGGCCGGCTTTGGTGTAGACCGAGGTTGGTTGATACCGATGCTACGCCATCGAGATCGACTTTGGGACATTTTCGATCGACCACTGCCGTCAGATTGAAATAAGCGCCTACGAGAAAGATCTGATGTGAGATTCCTAGAACCCTACATTATTATAGGACAGATGAACCAACTCAAACTTTTGTGGGTAATCACCTATACCTCATGCAAGCCTTAACCCTAGGCTCATTGTGTGAATTTCTTGTGTGCTAAACATGACATCATGACATCATTCGTGATTGCATATCATTTCTAACTATTTCAAGGACCTAGGATTTATCTTTGCTCGCTTTGTAGGGATTATGGCTTCTAGAAAGACTATCCGAATCAACTTCACGGGTATCCCTTCTCAACTCAAAGAATTGGTTTCGTAAATTCCGACCATGCTCGCTCATCAAAAGACATGGTTATCTACTTGATTTGGTTATCTCCTTGAAGAAGATATGATGCATGTCCTATTCCAGCTTTGATCCGAAACACCATTGCTTTACATTTCCATTATCGCTTGGTTCCTACCTTGAAGAATTTCTAAGCTACTGGGATACCTATTCTGACCAAATGCCATTCAACGGCTTAGAAAAGGTCCCTAAGTTCAAGACATTGCATCCGCTTTACATCTTAAGCGCCGACATCAAGCCAATTGGGAAACTAGAAGTGAGTTAAGGGTTTACTTTCCAAATTTTAATCAAGAAAGCCCGAGAATTCCTCAAAGTTATGAGTTTCATGCATTTGAGAACATGTGGCTTGCTAATTTATGGTTTGGTTCTATTCCTAACTCGATCAATTCATAGATGTCAATGCCATCAAGTTGTTTCACCGCAATCCAAAGGCCTACCTTACTTGGAGACATTCTACATTCTCCACACTGCTACTAAGCGACAAGGAACTCATGTGTTGGTACCGCTGCTTTCAAGGTGGTTTATTTCGCACCTTCCTCCATCGCTTTGAAGAATGAACAAAGGTCGAGATGGTCTCAAAGATTGATGTCACTCTCTCATTCAGATATCCGCTGGAACCTTTCTCTCAAAAGGACTTCACATTCATCGAGCGCTGTGGAGAATTCCCTAATGTACCACTACTCAGATAAGGGGAGGTATTACTTACAACCCTTCTTTAGCTCTACGCCGCTTGTTTTGCTCAAGAGATGGTCCACATGATATGCTTCTCCAAGATGTTGTGTTCGACTACAATCACGATCTCCGCATTACCGATTTAAGGTTTATACATGCTGGGGCATGGTAAAGAAGATCGATACCAAGACTTTGGGGCACCCAACTCCATTCCTTGGGAACCTTACCTCAAATGGGTGCGAGCTCGAGCTCAAAACCTCATGATGCCATTCACTGCTCTACCAAGAATTATGGAACCTGCTATAGGTGACGATCTTATATCGCTCTCCATCCCGACATGCCTACCGATTTTGAAGACTTGAAGAGATCCCGGATTCAATTTTAAGAAGAAAGGGATACCTTTGAAGCTCAGTACATGCAATAGAAGAAAGTGTTAGAGTTGACAAAGCTACTCACGAGGAGCAAGCATCAACGCCTACATCGGCACCAAGAGGAAGCGCCTATGGAGACTTAGAGCTTTAGGATGTTTATGTTTTCTTTTATTGTTTTGAACTATCTCTTGTACTTAAAAAGAAAAATGGAAAAAAAGTACTAATAAATGTTTGTTCATTGCTTGTTTAACAAATTTAAATCTCTTAGGTCCTTGAAAACATTGCATTGCATTCGCATAAACATTGCATATCATAGCATAAACATTGCATCACGTGTACATCGAGATTGGTTTTCTCATTTGCTCGCTATTTATTTTAGCAAATGGCTCTCGAATGATCCAAAGATCTCCGTGCTCGTAATGCCCAGCAGATGTTTACCACTTGGTCCAAGGCCAAGAAGATCCAAGAAGCTCATCAACAAGAAGAAGAAGGTCATGGTCCCTCAACATGGGTAGACGCCAAAGGGGGTCCTAAAGTGGTCACCGTGATTGAGCCTCAAGGAAGTGTCCATGCCGAGGAGTACCAGGGTGATGAAGGTGAGCATGGAACCAAAGAAAGGAGGAGAGGATCATTCTGACTATGGCCAAGACTGAGGAAGATGACAAGTACAAGCAACTCAAGATCGCCCAATGCCGTGGAAAACTTGAAATGTCCGGCTGAACTTTGATGATCCGAGTCTTGTTCCTCGTGTTGTGATTCCTCCCAAGTTCAAAGTTCCTACTTTTTCCAAATATGATGGCATGTCTTGCCCTAAGTCGCATTCAAGTCCTATGTCCGTAAGATCAATCCTCACATCGATGACGTAAAGTCAGGATGCACTATTTTCAAGAGAGTTTGTCCTAACTCGCTTGAATGGTACTATCGACAGAGAATGACCGATCCCTACTTGGAATGACTCGATGCTTTCACTGCATGATGAGTATAATGTCGAATTGACACCCACCGCATGCAACTACAAAGCATGTCTATGGGTCGCGACGAGAAGTTCAAGCAGTATGCTCGTGAGAGATCTAGCAGCAGTTCAACCACCCTGTCCAATAGGAGTTGGTTGATATGTTCATGGGAACGCCGACAGTCTCTCTTCAATCATCTGATTGGAAATTCTTCATCCGGATTCACCGAGCTGATATTGACAAAGCGATTAAAGCGGGTATCAAGAGTGGAAGATCCATGTAGACATCTTCGAATGTCACAAGAAATCCTTGGTGCTAAGAAAGAAACCAATGTTGTGTATGGTCGAAAAGCCGAGCCAAGTCCGACTGCCGGGGGGCCAGGATCTCCAATCCTACGCAAGACAACCTCACGAGACAACGCTAGAACTTAACGCGCCACGAAGACAACATTTAAGATCAACATGCCATTGTCGCAAGCCTTGCAACACATGTTGAACGCAGAGTCGATAACCTTGAGGATCCTCCTCGTAATGTCAACACTTCCTCTCCAAGTACAATCCTAATGCTAAGTGTGCTTATCATTCCAACAGCCTGTGGCACGATATCGACAATTGTTGGGCTCAAGAACAAAATTCAAGATATGATCAAGCTAAACAGATTGAGTTTGATCCTCCCGCTGAGACCAATGTGATCAATGCCCTATGCCTAACCATGACAAGAGTTCCAATGTCACAGGTGATACTTATGTTTTCAACATAGATGATTTTCGACCATTCCTCCGATGATTAAGAAGAATTTGTTGCAAGCCGTGTCAATCCAGATGCCCAGAGAATTGTCGCAGCCCATCCGCACTGATGGTTGTGCTTGGTCGAGAAGACGTGTTCAAGGCATGATGGATAACCGTGAGATACTATTTCAAACCACCGTGCGTAAGCCGGTGAAGAAATGTCTAAGTTGAAGATCGACAATGCGAATGAAACTGATCATCTCCGTGGGATACCTGGGACAGCCAAGGGAAAGTATGATTACATGGTGAAGTACATCGTCCCGATAGCTAAAATTCCTATTGAAGATATTAAGGCGACCGGATGGGGTGACGATTTCCCAAGACTATGCCGATGTTAACACTATAAGGATTTCCTCCTGCTGATCCCGTGCCTAGAGTGGCACCTCTCATTATCACTCTCCAAGACCGCCCATATTCCTCGACAAGGCTATCCTTGAATTATGGAGTCGATGTTTACTATCATGGCGCCAAGCAAGATCCTCCGACAATGAAGATCTTACAATGAAGCTACCATTCCCGACATTGACAACATCACCGATCAAGTAGTGACCCAACCGAAGGGTATTCTCCAGATCTCCTCCAAAGACATCATGACTCCACCGTGATTCCGCCTACTCAATCAATATCCCCACTAGAGGGAAAGAATCTGGCTCATCCCGCTCAACCAAGTACCAAAGGAAGTTATCAAGACACCTCCAAACAAGAAATGGAGGAAATTCAAGATCATCAAGAAGAGTGACTACAATGTTGTGGAACAATGGGACAGATCTGGCCCAAGATATCCATGCTTGCTCGCTCTTGTTCGAGGCTCATGCTAATGCCTTGGTGAAGTTTCAAGAATGCTCATGTACCGCAAGACACTACCACCGATCGTTCAAGTTTGTATTGCTAGCCCGGCCGCCAACAACGGCCAGTTTCTCGATGTCGATTTGACTCACGAAAGAACACAACAAAGCCTCCACATCTCTCAATGCAAGGTGTTACCTGCTCTCATGTTTTGCTGACACCGGCTGCTCCCAATATCCCGCCAAGATCGCTTTTGATCGACTTGATGTCGGGCGGTCGTTCTCGAGACCCAGGACATTATCGTGAGAGCTTTTGATGGTTCTAAGCGCACAAGACGGAGAGCTCATCACTGTTAAAGCTCGGTTCCCGCTTTTGACTCCACTTTCTTTGTCATGGACATCCGTCCCCTTACTTACTTGTCTACTCGACGCCTTGGATACATGGGGCGCTACCTCTACCTTACATCAAGTTAAAATATCCGTGAAAGGGAAGGTTGCAAGATGTGGTGAAGAGTATATGGTCACCATCTACATCATTCCGATACCTTGAGATGGAAGGTGAATTCTTCGAGACTCCACAAGCTTTTGAAACAATACCCGAGTCATGTCTCTGACTCTCCGCCACTCCCGAAACTACACAAGTTCCGCCTAGGATGGCCTCATTGAAAGATGCTCAAGTCATGCAAGAAGGTAGTTCTATTTGGGACAGCTCCCTAATCTTCCTTCAATTTGACAAGATCGGTTTAGGCTTCACCATCAAGGGTCGAAGATGATACGCCGCGAACGCGCCAACTTCCTTTCCGCATCGCCGCAGTGGAATCCACGCTATAAGACGCACTTACAACGGCTCGACATCGCAGTGGATCTTCCCAACCCATCATGGGCTCAAGAATTGGAAGATCAAGACGCCATACCAATCTCCTTTAGCCGAGTAATTGCTTTGTTTTATTTTGCTTTTCAGATTTTATGTTTCGAACAATAAGCTTTGAAAGCCTGGCTCGCCTGTGGCCATGGCTCGCTTATGAGGGTTATTATCCGTCGTTTCATATTTTCATTCAATAAATTCTGGACTTTTGCATTCAATTGTTTGTCTTCTTTCTTTACTTTATCACCCCTTCAAAAGCTATGTGTTTTCTTACACACACCCACGTGATACACCGGTAATCACTCCGAATCTCAATATATGCTAGTGCTAAATATGACTTCGATAATCCGATCTACCAAGTCAAGACGAAAGTGAGGAAGATTGGAAGTGCCGTGGAGAACTTGCCGACTGCTAAAGAAGAAGAGCGAATTATACAGCCACACCTAAGAGCAAGTCGAGGTTGTGAATTGGGAACCGACGAAGATGTAAAAGAGATCAAGATAGGAGCGGTCTCGAGAACAAGGAAGAAAGATTGGCATGTATGCTACGAGACTACATTGAGGTTTTTGCTTGGTCATATGAAGACATGCCGGTTTAGACATTGATATTGTGGTACATCGATCACGACAAAGGAAGGTTTTCTCCCCAAGGAAATGTATGTCTGTCAGACGCCCCGAGATGTCGAGAAAATCAAAGCCGGGTTATGAAGCGCTCAACGCTGGTTTCTTAGCCGCCACCTCCTATCCCCTGGGTTGCAAATGTGGTACCCGTGCTCAAGAAGGATGGTAAGGTACGATGTGTGTGGATTACAGAGATCCAACAAAGCAAGTCCGAAAGATGATTTTCCACTTCCTCATATTGATGTTCGTTGACAACACCGTCAAAGATAAGGTTTTCCTTCATGGATGGTTTCTCCCATAATCAAATCAAATGGCCTCAAGACATGGAAAAGACTACATACATAAGGGCACTTTCTCATAAGGTTATGCCGCTCGGATCGAAGAACGCGCGCCACTTATCGTCGGCATATGGTAACACTATTTCATGACATGATTCATCACGAGATAGAGGTCACGCCGACGATACGATAGCTCGATCACGCATCAAGAAGAACACCTCGATCATTTGCGTAAATTGTTTGATAGGTCAAGTACATGCATCGAGACTTAATCCCAACAAGTGCACCTCGAGTCGATCCCGAAAACTCCTAGGGTTTCAGTAGTCGGGAAGAGGTATCGAGGTCGATCCCGCCAAGGTTAAACTATTCAAGAGATGCCAGCCCCCGCACCGGAAGGAAGTCGAGGTTTCGCCGATCAACTACATGCCGTATCTATCAGACACCTAATCGCCACCGTGAGCCAATCTTCAAGTTAAAGAAAGATCAGTAGTGGAATGGAACGGCGATTGCTGATCGCTTTTGACAAAATCAAGGAATACCCATGTAATCCTCCTATCCCGATGCCGTCAAGGAAGACCTCTTATCATGTACTGATGTTAGAAAACTCAACCCGTGTGTGGGCAACATGAGTCTCGGTCGAAAGAGCATGCAATATACTACCTTAGCAAAAGTTTCACCGATCGTGAAACAAGATACCGCAATTGAGAAAACTTGCAACGCTGTCACTGTCACGACTAAGACAAGATATGTCGACCACACTACCTTGTCGATTTCTAAGATGGATCCGATAAAATACATCTTTGAGAAACCGCCTTCCCAAGAATAGCAAGATGGCAAATGATCTTGACCGAATATGACATCCAAGACACTTCGTAAAGCGATCAAAGGAAGTGTAGTACCGATCATTGGCTCATCGCCGAGACGACTATCAATCTATGCAGCTCAATTTCCGACGAAGATGTTTTACTAGTTACAGATCATGAGGAACCGTGCCCCATTTAAGGACCGAACAAGGATCCCGATGGACTATGGTCTTTGATGGAGCCTCAAACGCATTGGCAATGGTATTGGCGCCATCATTACGCCCCTGCAGTGACATACCCTTTCACCGCCAGATTATGTTTCAGCTGAATAACAACATGGCGAGTAGTTGCGTGCATCATGGGTATCAAAGTCGCTATCGACTTAAGAATCAAGTTCTTACAAGTGTATGGAGACTCTTTAGTGATTAGTCGATTAAGGGCAGGGATACGAAGCATCCGAATCTCATTCCATATCGAGAGCATGTTCGAGTTTGATTCCTTACTCAAGAGATTACTTTTGATCACATTCCACGAGAAGAGAATCAACAAGGCGACGATGGCTACTATGTCGCCTATGTTCAAGGTTGACGGGACAACGAGGCTCCCCTGATCATCATCGAGGTTCACGAACCAACAGATTGTTGTGAGCTGACGCGTAAGAGAAACCTGGTACTTTGACGTGAAAAGGTATCTCGAGACTCGTGAATATCCCGCAGGGCATCTCATAATGATAAGAAGTTCATGAGAAGATTTGCATCCAAATTCTTCCTCAAAGAACGACATCTTATACAAGCGCAACCACGACTTGTGCTTACTCCACTGTAGACAGTAAAACAGAATACGTATCATGGAAGAGTTACACAAGGCTTAATTTGGTACCCACTCCAAAGGGACACACTCATGGCTAAGAAGATTTCGAGAACAAAGTTACTATTGGTCCACCATGGAAGTCGATTGTCACCGCTTATGCTCGATCTTGTCACAAATGCCGATTATGCCGACAAAGTGCACGCATTCTCCAAAGACTCAATGTTTTAACTTCTCCGGCCTTCGCAATGTGGGCATTGACATGATGGAGAGATTGCCCACGCTCCAATGGACATCGCTTCATCCTCAGTGGCAATCGACTATTTCACCAAATGGGTAGAAACAAATTGATGCATCTGTTACCAAGAAGTGGCTCGATTCATCAAGCATAATCTTATCCGCTTGCATGGCACTCCCGAAAGGATTATCACAGATAACGGTTCCAATCTCAACAACAAGACGATCACCGAACTCGCACGCAGCTCAAGATCAAACATCACAACTCTTCTCCATATCGGCTTTAAGATGAATAGGCAGTTGGAAGCCGCCAACAAGAACATTAAGAAGATTATACGTAAGATGACAAGATTTACAAAGATTGGCATAGATGTTACCATTTGCTCTTCATGGTTATCGCACTATTAACATCCACAGGGCAACCCCTTCTCTCTTGTATACGGTATGGAAGTCGCCTTACCCATCGAGGTTCGGGACACCTCAACCGTAGTCCTCCAGAGGCGTAGTTGCTTAAGACGATCGTCCGACTCGCTTGACCGATTAATTTGTTGATGAAACGACCGCATCCATCCGCCATGGACAGATTTATCGTAAACGAATGATCGAGCATTTAACAAGAAGGTCGTGCACCGAGTCTACCAAGTCAGTGACCTAGTAGTCAAGCGCATCATTCTTCCACAAGGTGATCCTGTGGGCAAATGGACTCCCACCCATGAGGGACCATTTGTAGTCAAGAAGATTTTCTCTGAGCTACGATACTTAGCACCATGGATGGTGAAGACTTCCCACACCCCGTGAACGCAGACATAGTCAAAAAATACTACGATAAAAGACCCGCTAGGTCGACGAACCTAGGCAAAAATAAGTGGCATCCCCGCGAACCAAAAGGTTCGGGCAAAAATTAAGGATATATGCAAAAGATGTACACCCGAAGTCGAAAACCTAAAAGGTGGTCGGGCAAAAAGGGTATCCCCAGACCTAAAACCCGAAGTGGCGGTCTAGGCAAAGTTAGATTTAAGCGCACGACTATGTCTCTTCCAGATCATCCGCCTGCACTACTATCAGATTCAAGATTCAAATGGCGAAGATCGCCTACCACTTTCTACCGATGCCAAGGAGATGAGATAGTCAAGTATACGAGTACTAGCATAATTGGGACTTAACGAGATTGTTTCCGATAGCTTTTACCTTCTTATGTACAAACCACTTGGCCATACGCCACCTTTCAAAAAAATAAATAATATAGCTTTTCTTTACAATTTCTGTTGTTATTTGCAATAAGTCCAACGCTTGCTTGAATGACTATAATGATTTGACAATAAGAATCGATCACAAACATAAAAGTGAATATGCAAAAGTACTTACTACGTGCTCCAGAATCGATGACGACGAAAGTCAACAAATAGTTCCTCACATAGCATAAAGGTGTCACCCACAACACACCTTCCCATGAGTATAAGGAATCCACGAGCAGCAATTCCACTCAATCGAGCAACGTTACATCGGCCTCTAAGCAAGAACACTTCATCCCCATGATATTTCTCAATCCTCCTTCTCCTCAACAGCAAAGATCCGACCCGAAACTTGGTCGATAGGCATCTGAGGAACCTACATCTTCATTCACCACCCAAAGATTACGACGGGTTCTGACTCCTCCAACCTCGGTCTCCCAAGAACCATCAAATGCTCTCCAATGAGATCTACACCTAATCCCCAAGAGCGCCTCTAAATTTCCTCACAGGATCTACATACAAGGTCCTCAACAGATCGCCTCCCGCACTCTCCTCGCCAGGTCTATATACGAGATCTCCGACAACGAGCCTCTCAAATCTCTACCTTCCTCAACAACGCCTAGGCCCAAGACTGGTCGATAGCATCGAGGAATCCAAGATATCTTTCTTTCCTTCAAAAGCGGTTCTCACCTACTCAATTCGTGCGGTTAGAAATATTCAAATATCCGTATCTTCCTCAAGATGGATATGTTTTGAAATATCACAACATTCATCATTCATACATTTCTCATAAAGTCATAATTCATGCATATGTCATTCATATACACGTCATGCATCATACTTTGCATAAGACTAACAAATATTCTATCAAAGCTTTTCTTGATTTCTCCAAAAATGTAATGCATTTCCGACGCAAACAGTCCAGATTAAGCCCCGAGCCGACGGAAAACTATCTCGAAAGCCTTCGCGAATGTGTCCAGATTAAGCCCCGAGCCGACGGGAAAACTATCTGAAAGACCGCCCCGACGATCGTCCAGATTAAGCCCCGAATCGACGAGAAAACTATCCAAAGACCACCTCCGTTATCCTCCGATAATGTAAATGATCAACACCGACGCACAACAGGAAGCTATCCACATTATGGCCAACTACAATCTCTCCTGCAGTAATCAACACAAGATTTATTCTCGATTATCAACAAGAACTACAGTAGTCAGCAGACGACTCTTGCCTTGGATGGCATCTTAAGCCCATCTCCTCCATTCCAGAACATCTACGTAGTCTAACGACGACTCACCCTCCAAAGATCGACCTTCTAGATGGCATCTTAAGCCCATCTCCGCAGCCTCCTATTAACAACCTCGAGTCTAGCGACGACTCGCTCCCCAAATAAGTCTCCAACTTCTCCAAATGGCATCCGAAGCCCATTCCAATCATCATCCACCAACGCAGTGCAAATTTCAGTGTATTGGTGTTCAATCATCTTCTACCTCCGTGTCACGAAAGACAAGCATGTCAATCTAACCTTCCAAGACAAGAAGATTGAACAGGGCAGTCATACCCTCAAAATTTGCCTCCATCTACTCAAGAGATTTCATACATCCATACTCAAGGATTCCTCAAGAGTCGATCGACAAACTCTCCTAGACAATCAACCCAAACTAGGTTTGCATCTCTCAAGTCAAGATGGATTTCCAACATCTCCAATGGCCTTCATGCCTCCTCATATGCTTCAAAGATTCTCCATGTCAAGTTTCAAGCCTCACAAGTCAAGTTTCGCACAATGGTTGTTCGATGGTCAAAATCTGTATTGACAAAAGTCAACTGTGGTCAACATACAACAAAACTTCGATTTTTGGTCAACATCCTCATTTTGAAGTTACATTCATCATTTGATCAAGGGTTGATCATGATTCATCAAGAAAACTCAAGATTTGCCTAAAAGTCAAACTTTCTAAATTAGTGGTTTCTAGATGAAAAGCCAACCGAACTTTGATCGATCATAACTTTCTCATACTTTCTCTAAATTTCCACCAAAGCTCATTTTGAAGGAAATTCAATTCTCTACCACTTCATGTCTCACAAGAATGTCCAAAAATGCTTCATTTGAGAGGTATGGCTCAAAACATTGTGTCATTTTCAAAGTCAACAAAAAGTCAACTTTCTGCTTGAAGATATTTTGAGCATGGTAACTCCAATTGAGATGAGACCAAAGACATTGGTTAAAGGACTCTAGAGCTTCCAAAAGTCCAAGAACACTCAAAATGTGGAAAATTGAGCAAGATACACCATTCGTAAGTTGGGCAATTTTGACAATTGCACAAAAGGACATTTTGGTCAAAATGCAAAATTTTCCAAACGGGCCTATAATCTTTTGATCCAAACTTGTTCATGATGTTATTTTGACCCATAAAAGCTTGGCATTGGTAATTTTCTATTTTCATGGTTTATATTTGAATTTTACAACATTTAATTCAAAAATAAATTATGTAAAATATGAAAATTAAGTTATTTTTTCAATTGAGTTGATTTATATCTCTTAATGTCCAAGAAAGCCCACACCATTTACCAAATTGCAAGCCATGGCATTGATGAGAAAATCATATTTTCTTCAAAATTTGATTTGATTTTCAAAGAAAATATTTGCACATTCAATTTCCAATCTTTTTCCTTGTTTTTCTCTTCCAAAACTCCTATAAATACCAAGCAATGCACCAAGACAAAGGACTTAAACCCTAGCTCAAGCATAACCCTAATTCTTGCAAAATTTTCCAAGAATCTTGAAATTGAATTTCAATTTCCAAAGTTCCACCTCCAAACATCATTCCATCGTGCTTGGTAGGTTTCGAGTAAGAATGCACCATTGCCTTTGATTAAAATCGCTAGAATCGCCGCATATACATACATACATATTCAATTTCTTTTGATTTTTGCATTTGATTATCCCGTGTATTAATTGTTTCTAATGCCTTTAATGTGTTCATGAGGTCCATTATGCATGATCCGGGCAATCATAGCCACCGAACGCCAAAACGCATGATGCCATGTTTAGGGTTTTCGAACTGTGAAGCTTCGAACCGGTAGTTGAGGCATTTTCAATCGAAACTAACCTCACCATTGGATTCGGAGGGTCGATTTAGGGGTAGGGTGCCTTTGTTCATTTATTCCACGTGATTTTGGTGTTTTGAATTTTGGCAACGGAGAACACGACCGAGCTAGGTCTTGCCGCTGACTCGATCCGACCCCCAGGCTCATGTGGCTCAACCACATTCGATTCGATCTCCCACCAACATGGACCCCACGCGAATGACTTTTCAACATATCCAGACGCCATCGCTATGTATCGTTGTTTTTTCACTTTCAAACACAAAGAGCCACTTGTCTCAGCTGGTTGAGCGCCATCGCTTCCAGATGCCTTCCAATGTCATGAGTTCGATCCTTCCCAAAGACCTTTCCACTTTTATTTTTCCAAACTTTCACTTTTCAATATTTTCCATATTTCTTATTTATTTAATATTTGCATACTATTTTAATTAATTTCCACATTTTATTTCGATTAAAAATTACTAAAACATTTTTTTCTTTTGCATTATTTTCATAAAAATCTTTATTTAATTTAATAAATTAAAAATATAATTTTTGCATGCATATTTATTTTATTTTTATTTTAGCATTTTAATTATTATAAATTGCATTTTAATTATTAAATCTTTTCCAAAAATCCAAAAATTATTTTAACTTATTTATCTTATTTCCAAAGATGTATTAATTTTTCCATATCAAAACTTGCATTTTTCTAACATTCTTCTCTTGTTCAATTCATATTGCATTTTCCGATTTTCTTATTCTTTCACAGTCGATCCGATCACGATTCTTCCGCTTTTTATTTTACTTTTCAATAATGTAACCATGGGTTGTAATAGTTTAATTTAGGACTTTACTTTCCGCACTCCTAATTATGTATCCGCCCCAAAGCCATGTAATAGCGTAGGTTTACCTTCCGATCTTTACATTCCGCATTTTACTTTCCGCCCTTATCAATTGCTAGTAATTAGCGCGTATGGCAAGATAATAATCGGACATAGCTCACACTAATTTCAAGATAATATATTCAATTCAACACACTTCTTTCACACACGCACCCCTAGGGTAATTCTCTCTCGATGCCTTCGATTTCAAATGGTCATGTCCTCGAACGTAGAGGTATTCTAGCACCGCTGCCTTCCAAACAAATCATCATAGTCCCTTCGATACAAAGATCATAAGACCCACGATGTCGCCCGAATACATGATCTTGACCCTCGCCACTAAAAATGATGATACCCTTCGAATGTGCTAGGATACTTCCTACAAGTTGCCTTCTATGACCATCCGATGTCCCTTCGAATGTCCCGCTTACATCCAACGAATGGAGCTACCTACTAACTAATGGTATGGCTAGCGCTATTCTAAAGGAATGTAGTACAACAAAACGACCAATTCGAGTAGGTAAATAAGTCTTTAGTTGCTTGCTCTAAAAACAAATACTTTTCACACCACACACTTTTTTCCAAAGTTCAAATTCTTTTCAAAACAAAACATTTCCTAACACTTTGTATACACTCCTACATGAGTCATTATGAAGTCAAAGCGAAATGCCTTTTCAAAACATCTTTGTCAAACACATGTAAAGCAATTTTAAAAGTGATCTAGAGCAACTCAAGAGCCCGTAGATAACTACGGATGGAAAGGGTGCTAATACCTTCCTTTTCATAACCATTCTCCCGAACTCGTAATCTAACGAAGGTCTTTTTCTCACTTTTACCTTCCCTTAATTGATAAAATAAAAGTCGGTGGCGACTCGCTATCCGCACATTTGGATACAAAAATCCTACAAAGTCGCTTCACCGTATCACGTATCTCACCAAACATTTGAATGGCCATCAATGATGTAGTTGAGAAGAAGAACAAAAGTATAGCTTTTATGTCTAACTCAAGGCAAAGAAGAGGAATGTGATATGGACACTAAAGAAGGATTATCCAACGCTATAGTTTTCCTTGGAAGATAGTTATTGAAGAAGATGGAAGAATATTCAAGACCGAATGTCAAGAAGACCTCATACGAAATTAATGGGACTTTGGTAGAAAACAAGGTCAAGAGAAATTAATCCAACACAGAGAAATTCAATTCCATGAATGGAGGGCTTTTGTCATGTTAGAGCCGAATGTCCTACATATCGCAAGAGACTTAATGAAAGGTCTGATAGTATCTTGGCCCGATGAAGATTCCGAAAGTGAAGTGAAGTGGAATCCACCAAGTAGTGATAGCTCAACGTAATATACACGATCGATGAAGATATGTAAAGGAAAGGCAACATATGATGAATGGCACTTCCTACAAGAGATTATGCATCAAATTATGAAGTATGTCAAGAAGGGAGAAACAAAAGAAAATTAAAAGTCAACTAAAAGAAGAAAAGAAGGAACATATGAGAACCATCTCCAAGCTAGGAAATTAAGTAATTATGCTAAACTCAACTTCATAGATGTCCAAATTTGTCGAATGCTAAACAATGATCCGACACATTGAGAAAATTATTCAAAGGAAGAGAAGTAAGAGATATGAGTGGCCTTGATTTAATGTAACAAATGATCCTCCCTCAAGGCTCACTCATACTGTGACAAAACCAACGATGTTGAATCAAATGTATCAACATCATGGTAGAAGAAACCTCGATACTCCAAAAGGAGATACCAACACCGAGATGTCACTACTATGGAAGGTTTGGTCATATAAAGTCCTTATGTTACAAGTTGCACCTGATATCCAAGTCTCAGATCAATCCAAGATTAATTAGAGTATTCCCAAACAATGAGAAGAAACAATGGGTTCCCAAAGCCATCATCACTAGTCTCATAGACATACATCTCTCAAAGCCCCAAAGAGGATCGGTATTTTGATAGTGGATGCTCAAGGCATATGACAGGAGTTAAAACTTATTGGTAGACATTAGAACTCACCCACTAGCTATGGACCTTGGAGATAGAGCTAAAGGATAAATCAAAGGAGTGGAAAGTTGATCTGCCCAGAATACCAACTCTTGAAAATGTGGTACTAGTTAAAGGGCTAGCAAATCTAATCAAGATTATCCAACTCTATGATCAAGGATCCAATGTAAACTTCACAAAATCGGAATGCATTGTTACTAATGAGAAAGGTGAGGTTGTGATGAAAGTGGTCGTCAAAAGATAATTGTTATTTATGGATACCAAGACTTAAGCTTTTCTTACACATGTTCTCTAGCCAAAGAGGATGAATTTAAACTATGGCATCAAAAGTCGACACTTGCACCTAAAGGGTATGAAAAGAATTATTTCTACCAAGTTGTGAGAGGAATTCCAAAGCTTAAAATCGAGGAAGGAAGAGTAATGCGAATGCCAATTGGGAAGCAAACTAAGATTTCATATCGAAGGTCCAACATCTCACCACATCAAAAGTCTCGAGATTTTACACATGGACTTGATGGGACCTATGCAGTAAAGTCTAGGTGGAAAGAAATACGATATGTAGTCATGGATGACTATTCCGATATACTGCAAGTTTTATCGTAGATAAAACCAAGTGTTTGATGTCTTTAAAGACCTTTGTCAAAGACTCCAAAATGAAAAGATATATATTTAATTAGATTAGAAGTGATCACGGAAAGGAGTTTCGAACAACAAATTTATTGAATTCCCTCCTCCAAGCGGATAAGCCATGAATTCTCATCTCCCATTACACCTCAACATAATGGGATTGTGGAGTAAAATAATAGGACCCTCCGTAAATCTACAAAAGCAATGATTCATGCTAAGAAGTTACCCTTCACTTTTGGTCCAAGTCATGAATACACCATGCTATATTCATAATAGAGTAACTCTAAGAAAAAGGTACCTCAGCAACTATATATGAAACATGGAAAGGAAGAAAACCAATTGTAAAATATTTTCATATTTTTGGAAGTAAATGTTACATCTTAGTTGATCGTGAACAAAGGAGGAATATGGATCCTAAGAGTGATGAAGGAATATTCCAAGGATAATCTACAAACAGAGAGCCTATAGAGTCTTTAACCCGTAACTAAAGTAATGATGGAGTCTATAAATGTTGTTGTTGATAATAGAGGGTGGAATAAAGGAACTAATGTCCTAGATAATGTTGAAACATTCTTGGCTGACATCCCAATAGATGAAGGCAAGGATATTACTCCCACTAATGAAGAATCAAAAAATGGTCCACCCAACAAAGGACCGCTCATCGAATTCGTAAAGATCATCCTAAAGAACTTATTATAGGAGATCCAAATAAAGGAGTCACCACTGTGTCAAGATAAGTCATAACCAACTCTTGTTTTGTCTAAACAATGAGCCTAATAATGTCAAGGAAGCTTTTACTGATGAATTCTAGATTAATGCTATGCAAGAAGAACTAGAACATTTCAAGAGGAACGAAGTACGAGATCTAGTCCCAAGACCTGAAGGAATAAATGCGATTGAAACAAAATAGGTATACAAGAACAAATTTGATGAAGAGGTGTGATCACCATAAATAAAGCAATACTAGTTGCTCAAGGAAACACTCAAATAGAATAAGTTGATTTTGATGAAACTTTTGCCCCAGTAGCTCGCCTAGAATCAATCAGACTGCTATTAGGAGTTACTTGTGTTATGAAATTCAAACTATTTCAGATGGATGTAAAAAGCGCCTTCCTAAATGTCTACTTAAATGAAGAAGTCTATGTAGAATAGCCTAAAGGGTTTGTTGATCCCACATATCCTAACCATGTGTACAAGTTGATGAAAGCTCTATATGGATTGCAAGCTCCAAGAGCTTGGAACTTGGTATGAAAGACTGACAAAGTTTCTTGTTGAAAATGGATACAAAAAGGGTGGCATAGATAAAACTCTATTTGTAAAAGATGAAGAAGGAAGTCTTATGATTGCCCAGATTTATGTTGATGATATTGTTTTTGGTGGCATGTCGAATAACATGGTCCAACATTTTGTCAAGCAAATGCAATCAGAATTTGAGATGAGTCTTGTTGGGGAAATAACCTACTTTCTTTGCCTTCAAGAAAAGAAAATGGAAGACTCCATCTTCTTATCTCAGAGTAAGTATGCTAAGAATATTGTCAAGAAATTAGGGATAGAAAATGCAAGCCACAAAAGGACACTTGCTCCTACACATCTGAATCTATCTAAAGATGAACAAGGTATAAGTGTGGATCAAAGTTTATATAGAAGTAAGATAGGTAGCCTTCTATATCTCACAACTAAGAGACCTGACATTACCTTTTCTGTTGGAGTTTATGCTCGATATCAGGATGATCCCAAAGTGAGTCATATCAACCAAGTAAAGAGAACATCAAGTATGTAAATGGAACATATGACTATGGCATGTTGTAATCTTAGGATCCAACCGCATTCTATGTGTGTATTGTGACGCATCAGGTGAAGTGTCGACGATAGAAAGAGCACATCGAGGATGTTTCGCTTGAGGAATAATCTTATATCATGGTTTAGAAGAATCAAAACTATGTCTCCATATCTACCGCAAGTTGAATACATAGTCATAGGAAGTTGCTCTCAACTTGTTTGGATGAAACAAATGTTGATAGAATACAATTTCAAAAAGATGTCATGACATTACATTGTGACAACTCGAGTACTATCAATATATACAAAACCCATCTAACACAAAGAACACCAAGCACATCGACATTCGTCATCACTTCATAAGAGAACTTGTTGAAAACAAGATAGTTGCTTGGAACATGTAACTATTGAAAGACAACAATGACATTATTGCAAAAGCCTTAGATGCAAATCAATTTGAAATCCTAAGCATAAACTAGAATCGCATACATGAAGAATTGTAGGAATTAACGAAGGTAACTCGAGTGCGAATGAGGTGTCGAATGTGGTGGTCAAGTAATCCCCGCATTCACTTCAATGTCGTGTCTCCTCAAGTTGATGCTCATCTCAATGAGTCTTATTCACTACTATTCTTTTTCATGAAATTACCTAACTTATTTCCTCTAATGTTGTTTTAGTTTGGCATATCAGGCTAAAAAGGGAGAATTGTCCCGATGCACATGATGATTGGGTGGACTCATAAAGTGTCAATTGATAAGTTCGAGGGGAGCAATTGAAAATACCGTGAAATCATTAGATAGAATATCAATGAAGTCGCCATCAAACGCTTTTTATCTTGCAGAGGAAAGGAAAACATCGAGTAAACCCGAGGGAAAAATCATAGTCTTACGACCAAGAGATCGTAAGAGAGTCGCCACGTGAGGGAAAGTATTAGCACCCCACACACCCGTAGTACTCTATGGTATCCACATCTACTTTCCATCTTATGGTGTGGGTATTTATTTACATCCTATGTATAAGGAAATGAATGAATGCAAAGTATTATGTACAAAAAGAAAGGTTTTTAGTCAGGTTTCGCTGTCATAACCTTTAGTGCCTACGCACTTATTCGTGCAATTAGGGATCAAAGCACTTTGTAGTTCTCCTCAAAAATTTTATGGGTTGCAATGTTTTTATGAGAAATTTCGTCCGATCCTCACAATTGCAACTCGTGTCATGCTATGTTTTATCGTAAGTCTTATGTTTCGGACGCAAACTTATCAATTTGCTTTGATTTGAAAGGGAACACCTTTATTGAAAAGGTTTTCGTAGAAAAGGTCCCAAGACAAAATATTTGAACCGAGATGAGTTGTTTTACCTTATCGAAAAGGATTCGAGTTTATTAACATGTTCGAGTTTTGATAAAGAAAAAGGTTTTAGTTTTATTATGAAAAAGGGAAGAAAACATCTGGGAACTATCTAGCTATCCCTAATGTTATCATACAAAGTGGCCCTAAGTCAAGGATGAAAAGGAAAGCTCTACCTATGTTGACATGTAAAGATGACAATCCTAATGTCTAAGCTCGAAAGCTACCCTAACCGAAAGCAGCCCTAGGGTATCCTAATATCCATATTGGTCGACACACCAAGGATACAAAGGGACGAGGCAAGAAAGTGCTTTAAGCGTAGCACACAAACAACGCAATGCACAAACAAATAATACACACATGCTGGAAGATGAAAGAAACCCGTAGCTTCAAGGGTAGCTAATCACCCGAGTCAACTAGAAGTCTTTAGGAGGAATACCATAGCCACGACGAGACATCGTGTCAACCGTGAGTTTCATAGAAAGGGATTCGCCTGATATGAATTACCAAGTGTGAAGAGCATATGAGTGCGAGTCTCGCGTGTCAATGCTAACCCCATGACAAAGTGTGGAGGGTCGATAGGGAACCTTGCCATCGATAATATGACTCGATAAAGGAAGCTTCATGATTGCAAGAGCTGTCGACATAGATCAACCAAAGGGGTCGTTACAACCCTTCCGCGTGCCTTCATCATCATCATAAGAACTTTAATGGTGGTGCCATATCAGGTTTCCTAACCACCATATCTCTATGAAAGCACAAAAGTAAACACTTACTGAAATGTACCTCCTTGCATGGTAGGATTTTAAACAAACCAAACACAATTAGCACACAATTTGCAGAATTGCCCTAAACGGGTCTTTAAATAAACTAGAGGGGTTCCCGACATGCTCAAACAACGGAAGCCCTATCATGCATCTCTATTCCTACTTCTCATGGCAAGGAAAACGATAAATACCCTACTTCTCATGCTCTCTAGAAAAGCGGTAAAAGAAAGTTGTAAAAGGGTAATAGAATACCAAATGAACAACAATCCGTAAAAGCTAAAGAAAGCAAACTACTCCGAAAAACTTCGTGAACTACTGACAAGCAATAAAGAAATCTAGTGAGCAATGCGTAGAAGCATCAAAAGCATGATTGAAATGTGTCGTATAAACCAAGATAAATAGAAAACCGCAAGGGACAACAATCCGCATAATAAAACAAAAGGCGTGCATATTGTATGCACAAGATCGGGATATGTTTCATACATATCCAAATCAATCTAATAAACCTGCAAGGAATAACAATCCGATAATACGCATAAAGGGTATGTGGTAGTACATATCCAAATCAATCCAATAAACCCGCAAGTGGTCAATCTAGCAGCAGACAAAGAGAATGCATATCATGTATCAATGTGTATAATGCACGATCGAATGTATTGCACATCCGCAAATCCGCAAGAAACAATATAAAAGAAATCCATATCAGATACACGATCGTGTATCGCATACCGAACCAAATAAACCCGCAAGGGATAACAATCCGCATAATGCATAAAATAAATGCAAACACGTAATGTGTACACACAATCCAAATAAACTCGCAAGGATAACAATCCGCATAATGCAGACAAAAGATACACACATGTGTATCAAGATAAGTGTCGACATATCCAAATCAATCGATAACTCCTACAAAAACGGTAAACACCAAGAAATGCAGACAAAGGATGCACACACATATGTGCAAGATCGAGATATGTATCGTGCATATCCAAATCAATCGAAAATAAACTCAAGCTACCTTGCACAAGTAACAACATGTTAGAAATAACAAGGAAATATGCTTATCAGAAGCACAAAGCTCAAAAGCGATTATTCATAAGCTAATACACTAGCATAAGCATACAAGAAATGAAATAAAATCTCAATAATCGGCTTAGAAAAGCACTTATTCGAAATTTAAGCGAAAAATTCAACTTGTTGGAATTAATTAAAATCACATGGTTGCATGAAAACATGCCAACAGATTCAAAAATATGATGGGTTTTAATTAATTCTGAGTGGAAGCAACGTTTTTTGGACCTTAAAGGAATGGGGAAGCAACACCTTTCTAGGCATGATGGCATGGAATTCGGTTCCGAAACCATGAAAATCAGTTTTAAAACATGCCTAAATGTCCGTGACAAGTATTTCTACCTGGACCTTTGAGAAAAATTGATTTTGGTTCCCAAAAGTGCATGAAAATGCATGAGAAAGGTAAAAGTTATGTATCGATTTAATTTCAATTTTCACTTGTTTCGTGTTTTGAAATAAAGTGGAGAATTGAATATTATATCACTACTGGATGGAAACAATTCTACACAATTGAATTTACAATTTACATGAAAAAATCAGAATTGTTTGAATTAAAACAAATGCATGACAATGCTTATTTGTTAATGGAATAGTATTAAATGTAATGCTTCATGAATGAAAATGAACATGTAACCACATGCAAGCAATCAAATGATCAACCAACTCCACATCTCGACATAACCTTGAATATGAATTAAAGTCACTCAAAAGTCAAGAATCAATCATGTTTTAATGCATCAATTTAAAATAATCAAGAATATATAATTTAACCATGAATATGTGCATAAACTACACCTCGACACACTTTCGAGTTCACAAAATCAAGCCATAACATGCAATTTCGATTCAATTATTCAACATAAGCATTAACCAATGCATGAACATGTTATTTTCAATTTAAACAATATCACAAGTGCCTTATGTACAAAGAAATCAACTCATGAATGCGCTTATGTTCAATTATTTTACACCTCGACACAATTGAGTTCAAGAATCAAGTCCTAATCATAAAATTTCCATTTAATTAATCAAGATATGGATCACTTAATGTATGTACAAGAAATTCCTCAATTCAATTTCAAGAATAAGAAATTTTGAAAAATCACTTAAAATAAGCACTTATTGAAATAATCACATACTGAGATGAAGCTTGAAATCGAGAAGAATCAAGAATCAAGAGGAAGCAAGGGAGAGTCCGGTCTTGATTGGAAGAGAAAAGGCCGGATCAAAGATGCAAGAGAGTCAGGAGGACCAATTTCAAGGCAGAGGTGAGCTACCGGAAGGTGGGAAGATGAGCGCGGATGGAGTAGGTCGAAGTCGCCGTAAATCGAGAACAAGAAAGGTTAGAGGCAGAGACCGACCGGAGCGAGGTCACACGGAGAGGGAGGATTTGGACGAATCTGCCTCTGCTATGCATGAGGAAGGTTGGTTCTGAGGAGCTCACGGTTTCGCGATCCACCGAGATCGCCGGGAGGCTGATCGATCGGAAGCAAGGTGGTGCGTGGCTTGGCTTGGAGGAGAAGGAGGAAGAGCCCAAACTTGGCTTTTGTTCTTTCGTAATCAGAGAAAAGTGTTTTGGGAGTGAAATTTTAACAAATGAAACTTCCTCTTTGAATCATGAGAGTGATTTATAGGTGTAATTTTTGGGATTATAGTTTCGATCCAAGATTAGGCTCAAATAAACTTTATCCCATATTATTTCGTACATTTCCAAACATCAAGAACTGCGTAAATTTGAAATCGACCCAACACAAAAACGTCCGAATAAAAAAATTAGTTGAGCAACATAAAACTTCACTAATCGGACGAACTAAGGAGATACAAATTTTGAAGTTTCAGCTCACACTCCATATATCCGACACATGCGAATTTTAATTGCGCCACTGGGGAAATTAGTGAACTTTGACACCGTCCCATCCCGCTTCGATAAGAATTGAGCGAGATATGATTTTTGAACGCGCATCGATGAGTTAATGCTTGGTCTACCAAACGACCTTTAAAAGAATAAAATTATAGTATTGGTCCATAAGGAATTAGCTCGATTGTGAATGAAAGTTGAAGAGGACTTCGATATGGAATTTTAGGCACCAAATTTCACTCGCTCAATGTTCCAAATGAGTTATGAATTTTTAGTGTACCACTAACACGGTTCATCCATAAAACTCAATTTATTCCACTTGAAAGATTAACTTTTCCGAGACTTTTTCACACAATTAGCTTCCTACCTAAGAATGAAAGTTGAGATAATATTGAGAGGGACTCACAATCGAAAATTATCGAGGATACCCAACGAAATGAGAGTTATGAATTCGAGCATTTGAAACACACAAGAAATTGAATTCCACTTTATTAAGAAATGAACTATCAAAGTCAATCCTTGATGAAATGGCTTTCAATATAAACAAATAAAATGGAGAGCATATTGAAACGGTTCCAACGCTTGTAGAACCAACCCGAGATAACCTTCTGACCAAAAGATCATGCATCAAGCATACGAATTGAAAATATCAATTTCGTTCAAAATACTCAATTAGCCGAAACACACAATTTCTTCCACAACCCGAGATGCTCTTAACCTCATAACCATGAGATCAATGATATGCATGTATGTTCATGATAATGGAACTATAAATCAAAAAGGTTAAAATGAAGAGGGTAAATTTTGGAGTAAATGCAGCCTAACCCAAGTGCTTGGATTGTGGATCTCGCATGTGGTGTGATGCTCTAACCGAGGTTTGGACTTTTTTCCTACTGATCTCCGATGGATTGTGGAATTGTGATTATACTGCTACCTGATATGTGTTTGTATGTGTGAATATGCCTCTTTGTTTTGTTGACCTTGCTTAAATGTTGATTTTAATGTCGATGTTAATTGTATGGCTTAAATACTCAAATAATATTTTAGCCAAAATTTGCCAAAGGATTAGTTTGTTAATTCTGTAGATTGGAAGAAATTTTGGTGAAACATTATGCTCGAGAAATTCCATGAAGAATGAAATAACATGTGAAGAAAAAAGTATCAGCTGTTTTTATGAAAATGTCAAAGCAGATGTCCTGACATGTATTAGAATACTGAACTGTTTTTCTGTTAAGAAACTTTAGGAGTCAGTTTGTTTTAATTGATTGATCGAAGTAAGCAAGGGTATGTAACGCTATACTACAACATTCTTGGAGAGCTTTTATCCTACTTTCATGGAGAAAGTAAAGGAAACAATAAAGACCTTATGTGAAGCGACTTTTGGGCCAACCCTAGTTGTTATTCGTATAAAAAGAGAAGCTAACCCTACTTGCAGAGTTAGCTATACTGAAGAAAGCAGAACGTATTCTGAGTTTAAGTTTTAGGTCTTTGTTATTTGATACTTGTGAGCCACTCTAGTATTGTTTAATACTTGAGGTGGAGGTTAGTTAAGTTGTAAGTTTTAATCATCTATAAGCTTTGAAGTAAGGATGATTATGAGTCTTTGAAGTGTGTCTTCAAGTTATTTGTTATTCTTATTATCACAGTGTGTGATTGAGGGGGGAGGGGTGAGAGGGGTTTCTCATATCTAAAAAGTTCTTAGGTAGAAGGTTCATTGGGTAATGATTGAGTGGGGGTTGTTAACGGGAGAGTTTAACTCTAAACTAATACCTCTAATATTGGACTTCATCCATGGCTTGGTAGACTCTAGACGTAGGTGTGATTACACTGAACTGGGTGAACAATTTACTTGTGTCATTTTAATTTTTTGCATTATGTATTCTGCTGTTCTTTGTTCAGATGACAGATATTAGTGTCGTGACATCACCTTCGACATCTCATATTTGATACTAGAATTTCAAAAACGAATAAACACAGCTTGAATCTATCTTCTAAGCCTCCAACATTAATATTGCATCACATGTAAGTTACCCACATTTCGAGTCAACATTTCAAAGCGTAAAAGGTGAGTAAATCATAATTATTATAAAAGACATAAGGAATAAACATAGTAGACATGCACATAGGCAAGGCATCACATATCATCGTAACATCATGCTATACTCACCTTCATCAATACACAAAGAACATATCATTACACTCCATTTATCATCGTATCATCAAAACATTAGAAATGTCACATATAATGTAATGCAACATCATATACTTATGCATGTGGTACTAAAACTTCATTGATGACTCAATCTTCATTATCTCCAAAGAACCCCACCAATAGGATCGATTCCCACTTGGAACTAGAGCTCTTCACAACATTGAACTCAATCCACACTATGTTATTGATGCCTTCACTAGACTATTATCCTATCATCATCAATGTACCTAAGTCCTAATCACCATCACTGGACTAAATTCCTAAACTATGCCATGAATGCATGATGTGCAACAACATGATAAATACGACCACGACTAGTCAAAACGCATCACCATTCATGAATTTATCACAACTTCATCATATTGCCATAATAAACAAGGCATCATCATAACATCATCATGTAAGCCAAGCATCATCATAACATCATCATGTAAGCCAAGCATCATCATAACATCATAATAAATAAAGAATCATCACGTTCCAACACGGTGAAACCTAACTTTATCCGAACTTAGGTACTGTGAATTTTCTCCTTATTTCTGATTTTATTACATTTAACTAAAGTTAATGGTGTTGGATTTCCAATGCTTCAAATGACACCTCAAACCGATTTCTAAAACTCAAGTTATGGAACTTTCAAGAAAATCTAACACATCTATTCAATTCTTGACACCTTAGTCCGACAACGCCACTTCCATCATCTAGCGACGCATCCATTGCCCCTTGCAGCTCCGATGATGCTTGGAGCGACACACTCCAGTAGCATCACTTTCTTTCCTCCTTTCTCTTTCTTTCACTTGAGATTCCTAAATGATTTCATCATCGTGGCGACACTCCTCATCGCCTGCGACGCTTATGCGAACATGGTTTTCCTCTGTAATTTCCCGCATAAACCAATCCCAAATGTTTTCAATTTCAACTTATTATGTGTTTCCAAACCTACGTATTTCACATAGTTTCATTATATAACAACATCCCAAAATAACATACTTCATATGCATGAATTCTTTGCAATTAAACATAACAATTTCATCAATTCATCATCAAACACCACATAATCATCACCAACCAAAACCTAACAAAATTTTATAATTATCTAAATCTTAGATCAATTATAATGATAATGGTAAACACCTTTACCTTAGATTATAGCATCAAATTAACCTCTTATTATTCTATCACAATTTTGTTTGCTCTCTATGCCCTAGCTTTTCCTCTTCACATCATTATTCCAAATCTTACAATTGCACACAATGAGCTGCTCCAATTCCCAAACCTTCATTATACCAAACTTACCCCTTTGACCTCTAACATGGTCTTCCATTATTGTCCCCACTTATTCTTCCCAAATTACTACTCTTTCCTTATCATCTTTTAATGCTAATATTACTATATTTTACTAATTAAAAATAATTCTAACTTACTATACTAATTATTTTATTCTAAAAATCCTCTTAATTCACACATAACATCACATAATTATCACAATCATCAAAATTTCAAAGACCGTAATAATTACTCATCATATCAAATTAAGCAATTAAATAAATAACTTAATTAATTTGGGGTGTTATAGTTGACATTTTACTTAGATGTGAAATCATCGGCTGAATAGTCCAAGAAGAGGTCTATGTCATATAACCTCGTGGGTTTTGTGATTCGTAAGGAGGCGAATAAAGTATATATGTTGCACAAAGTGCTATATGGCCACAAGCAGTGCACCTAAGGCATGAAACAAGAAGATCAACTCATACTTAGTCGAATTGGGATTTTTCAAATTAAAATCAGAGTATGGTGTCTATGTTCAGGTTGTAGCACAAGATATAACAATCCTATGGTTATATGTCAATAACTGGCTAGTAACTGGAAATAGTTTGGAGAACTCGTAGAATTTCAATGAATTGATGATGAAGGAATTTGAAATGTCGGATCTGCGAAAATTGTCTTATTTCCTAGGCATAGAATTTCAAATGTCAAAGCAAGGTATGCCGCTACATTAAAATAAGTATGTCAAAGAGATATTCAAGAGATTCGTAATGGATGATTCAGATCCCTGATCCTCACCTTCAACCAAATATGAAGTGGAGAAGAATGGAGAGGAAGACAAAGTCGATGTAACATTGTTCAAGCAAATGTGGGATCTCTAAGGTATGTGCAACACTCAAACCGATATAGGTTTTGCAATGGATTAGCAAGAAGATTCATGGGTGAACCAAGAGTGTCGCACATGAAGGACACAAGAAGAATTTTGAGATATTTAAAAGGAATAACAGAAATTGGAATTCTATTTCAACGAGATTCGAAGGAAAAGAAGCAATAATTAACTGCTTTTCAGACGATGTGGAGATAAGGCATCCAAGAAGAACAACTATATATTTCTTTCAAGTATTTGGTTCCCCAATTTCATGATGCTCGAAAAATCAACATGTGGTGGCATTATCATCGTGAAGCTTAATATATATAGCAGATCCTATGCTGCATGTCAAGAAATTTGATTAGATATGTGAACAAAGTAAAGAAACTTCTAGTGTTACAATCACCATGAGCATGGTTTGGAATATTCATTAAAGTGTGGTATGTTTGGGCTTCAAATAAAGTCAAGGAGATCGATAACACCTTATGTATCAAACATTCTAAAATAGGGGAATAAATGTGTTATTGGTATACATGCATGATATTATAGTCATAGGTAATGATAAAGAAATGTATCCGAGATTAGTCGAAAACATATATACCTCTCACATATTAGACTTGGTGTTTCTTTTTGTTTTTCTTAGTCACCAATTCATGAAATGACCAAAGGAGATTCATTTACATGTTGTGCTCCAAATTCTAAATTTTTGAAAGGAACACATGGTAGAGGAATTTTATTTGAAAGGAACACTGGTAGAGGAATTTTATTTGTAAGAAATGAGAGTGAGTATGAAGAATATACTAATGTTGATTATGCAGACCAATAGTTATAATTTCATATATGGAAATCTTGTGACTAGGGAGAGTAGCAAACAAAGTGTCGATCAAGATCTAGTATCAAGAGTTCGTGACAATGACGTAAGAAATGTGTGAATTATTATGGTTGAAATTTATTTTAGAAGACTCAAGATAAAGTGTGATGAACCAAAGGAGACTTTATTTTGATAATAAGTGTGCTATTAGCATAGCCCATAATCCAAGAGAATATAATAAAACCAAATATATTAAATTTGACAAAACTTTAAATAAAAATTAGTTAGTGGACTTATTTACACTCCATATGTGTCCTCCCAAGGAAACGTTGTAGATCTTATAATGAAAGGGATGAAGAACAATAACTTTTAAATAATTTTTCCAAGCTAGGAATGATAAATATACATTCACTTTCTTGAGGGGAGTGTTATAAATAGTAGTTTTATTATTGTTATTTTAATATTATTAGTAATTTATGTTTGGGTAATTAGTAAGTCTCATTGTTCGTAGTACTCTAATTCAAGAGATCAATGATTTTATATTCATTATCACTAATAATATTCATAATTAAAACATGGTAAAGGAAAAGAAATACACCTAACATAAGAACCTCCAAACAAGACAGTCTCAAGTCTCGAAAGTGGATACAAAATATTCCTCTACCATTGCATGGTTATATGCTCAATGATCCCTAAAATTTGTTACACTTGCATGTTCAAGTATGACAAAATAGATTTAGAAAGCATTGAAGATGCTTATTCTAAAGAGCAAGATGATGTCCAAATATATGATGTGAAGGTGAAAGCACTAGCGGCTAAATAGGGAAACAAAACTATTATAAAATATGATAATCAAATCAAATCATCGTGGATGGAGTTATACCACTACAAAGTTATCAAAACCAAATTTAAAGAAGATTTAACAACACTTAAGAAGTACATTGAGTAGATGAGTCTAAGGTTTTCTAGTGGGTCTTAACTCGACTTTGATCAAATTATAACACAAATTATTGGCAAATAAAAACACTAAACATTAATGAGGAAGTGACTATTGTGATAAGTGAATAAAATGTAAAGGGGTTAATGTTGACAACAACACCTATGGAGAGCTCATCAATTCTAGATGAGAAGAATTCTACCATGATGGTTTATCAGGAGAAATGGGGAGGGACCTATATTGAAAATAAGATTGAAGGGGGTATGATGTACTTATTGCAAGAAGCCTCGTCGTCATACTAGAGAAAAGTGTTGGAGATTGAATGGAAAACATCCTAATAGAGAATGTGGGTAGAAAAGATACTTACCAAGAAAGGGAGGACATGCACATATGGTTGGTATTACTAGTGGAGACAGTCTAGAACATGGGGTGAAACTTAACATGGCATTGAGTAATCTCATAATTTGGGCTAGACCTAACTCATCCTACAAAATTGCTTGTAAGGTGAGGATTTCCCCCACTTATAAACATAACACATACCATATATCTAAGAAATGTTGGACTAAATTTATCCCTTCAAACCCAACACAATTAAGGTGTTGGCGTTGGCAGTGAAGGCAAACCAAAGTGCCACAATTAAGGCGACTAAGGACGAAACTTCCAAAACTCCCCTCACGCTCGAGTCTCAATTATCCAAGAGTGTGGACAATGTGATAAGTCCAACGAAGGATATAAGATATACTATGATAACATATCATAATTTTGGTCGAGCATTAATGAATCCTACAAGTCCCAAAACATTTGATAAAATTGAGGCGTACATGTTCAACTTGGTAAAAAAATAGTGTCTTTTTCATAATAATTTGTGTTTAATTGAAGTTTTGAATTTATGTTGATATAATTTTATTGAATATTTAAAGGGTCAAACAACCTAAAAAACATCTCACCCCGAATATTATGATAACATAACTGGTCCAACATATTTTTATTTGAAAAAAATAATTAGAAAAAAAAAACGGTTTAACTTCCTAGAATCAGAGTATCTTGGAAAATCCAAATGTTTTGTAAATTCAATAAACAAACATTTAATATAAATACTCAATTAAATCAAATTCATTAAGAATAACAAAAATATATCAACATAAATTCAAATTTTCAATTAAACACAAGTAATAATAAAAAAGAAATTAGTTTTTATCGGGTTGATCATGCACTCCTTAATTTTAATAAATGTCTTGGGACGAATCAAACTTGAACAAATAGTACATATAAATTTGACCAGAGTAACATCTAATTCAATCAGCCCTAAAAAATGTTACATGTAAAATATTTAAAATATGGTTCTTCCATCTGATTGATGGATAACAGTACTCAATATAGATCATCGTTCGTGTATTGCGGTGGTTCATTTGATCAATTAGTTGATCTACTTGATTTTTCAAGTCACACAATGTAACGTGATTTGAAATAAATTTAATTTTTCTTTATTTTAATAAATTGTAAATAGGTTAAAGTTCATTTATAACATGTATGAGTAAGATTTCATAGTTTATGTTGTGAACGAGAATGGACCAATCACATCGATTTATATATTTTATGTGTGCATCCTAGTCCATAAATAATTTTGTTGTGATCTATACCACACATTAAGAATTCTTGTGAACACATATTTGACGTAATTCACACATATGATTAAATCTTATAAGATGAACAGAAACAAATACACCATTCCATAGGACTTGAACCATTAAAAATATATATGTTCAAATTTTATAATTTAAATGTGTAAAATATCTCATCACACAGGGAAATACTAGAATTTAAACATGTATTTTAATCGAAAAATGCATGTATTTACTTTTATTTAAACTTTTATTTAACAGTGAACAGATAACACAAAGTAATATTATGGTAAAATAATATATGTTATATAAAACGTCATTCAAAATACATAATATTATGGCCCTCCTCTAATATAGGTGGTATATTAGTCAATTACATTTACAAAAATACTATGTTTTTTACTAAAACTCCACCTATTGTGGTCCTCCTCTAATATAGGTGGCATATTATTCAATTACAGACAAAAACTATATTTTACTTAACCTCTGCCTATTATTGTCCTCCATCTAATATAGATAACAGATTAGTCAATTATCTTGACAAAATACTATATTTTTACTTAAACTCCTGTTAATTATATTTTAATTTTACTTGAGTATATATTATTAGCAATTAAAAATTTAAAATAATTTACTTTATATGTATTAATGGAAAAACAAGTTGAATATTTAGTGGAAAATAACCTAAAAAACTTCTCAGCCTGAATATTATGACAGCATAAGCGGTCCAACTTATTTTTATTTGAAAAAATAATTAGAAAATATATTAATTATTCCATTTTGTGAAAACTTTTAATGCTCCACTTGTAACATTACCAAGTGGCATAAGTACTACTTGTTAACTATATAACGAATGGCAGTTATTATTGACTTTTGTATGAATCAACCAGTTATGCTTGTCTAACCTAGACAACTTGATGTACTTGTAAGAGATTTGTTTCAGACGTCTTATTAAGGAGGCCACAATGAAAAAATCTATACTTCCTTCTGAAAGGGACTTGTACCAAGTTAGGGATGATTTAATTAGGTAGAGTGCAAAGAGATTCACTTTGAGTCTCTGTCAGCATGATCATAGTTCTTTCGATCATCTACATGCTTGACATGTTCTTTTTGATCTCTTATCTCATTATAACCTTGGTGTTTTGTATAACGGTGAAAAGTTGAGATTAAGTTATTGATTAACTTAACTCACAAATTGAAAGTCGCCACTGTACTTTATTATTTCCAAAGGAAATTGGAAAAAGAGAAAATAAAATTCAAAGAAATTTTTAACACTAAAAACTAATAAAAATAAAGATCTAAGTAAAGGGTTGGTTATGCAAAGGGAAGGTATAACCACCCTAAACATCTACGGCATTCTGTAGAGAACTCTTTGAATTTTTGTGTATTTGGCTAAAAAGAGTTGTTTGTAAAAAATGATTGGAGACATGAGAAAAGAAATGGTTTTTACGATTTTGATTCGGAAGGACTTCAAGAGCCTCGTGCCATCGTCATATCCCTAATGTTTTACCTAAGATACCATCTCATATCATCTACATATGCATCATTGCATCACTAAAAATTTCAAAACAAGATAGCTTGTGTTTGATTCTTTAGCCAAATTAGGGTTTTGAATCAAATCTTTCATCGCAAGATGTGATCAATTAGGGTTTGAGTCTCCACTCACTTCTAGTAATTTATCTTTATCAATCATCAACATTTGATCTTCAAATTCCAATCCTTTCCTCCGATCAATCTTGGATCGACCAAATTAGGATTTTGACCGAGGATGGTGCATCATTGACTTTTGCTCAATGCATAACCTAATTTCTTGGAGAATGATCTCAAGATCATCAATGCATGACCTAATTTCCAATGTCATGGTTGACATTGAAATTCAATCATTTGACAAAAAGTCAACTGCTCCGCATCACCAAACTTTGAATTTTTAGTCAACTTTGAAATTCAAATTTTCAATCATCAAAGCATTTCATATTATCCATCATGATCATCAAAATTAAAAAAATGTGTGAAAATGTCAACAAAAAGTCAAAACTTGATTTTTCTAAACACTTTGAAAAATTTTCAAGTGTTTTTTACATTTTTCCCACCATTTTCATGGCCATTTTTTACCTAGATCCATTTTGATTCAAGAAAAACTTTCGACATGAAAGTTGTAGATCTTGTTCCAATCTTACCAAAATGTCCAAGAACATGAAAAAATATTTTGTGGAGCTAGGGTTTTGAAATTAGACATTATAGGTTCCAAAACTTGCATTATAAGTTATTTTTGCATAGTTTTTCAAGTGATCGCCAAAATCCTATCTCTTTCTTCAAGAAGCCTTGTCATCACTAAGGAATAAGTTTCATACCAAAATATCTCAAGCTAATGATTGAAATAAGGATAGAAACACTTGAGTGAATTAACCATGGTTTGCATTTTTAACCATGTGCATTAAATGGTAAGATTCATTTCTTATCCCTTAAGCTCCAAGTTGAAAACATCACAAATCTTGATTGCCTTGCTTTCCAAACATCTTGGCCTATAAATATAGGTTTTGCGCATTTGAAAATTATACCAAAACAACTACAAACTTGTTTTCTCATTTCTTTCTTAAAGTGCAAGTTTTCTAAATTTCAAAGAGGTTAGACTTCCAACTTCCAATTCTTGCAAGTTCTAACCAAAGATGTCATTCAAACCACTTCTAAACATCATTTAGAAGTTGTTTGAATCTTTAATCCATCACAAAATAAAAGAGTCAGCTTTGCTCAAAACTCCATTTGTTCAAGTTTGGAGCCTTAACTTGCAAACTTGAAATCCACTGCATGCTTCCTCTTTAATAATTCAAACACCTTGCATACACTATATAGAAGTGATCCAAGCACTTAAACAATCAGAACACCTTCATCATCACCCTCCATTAAAAACCGAAAGTTGCATATCGGGTGAAGAATTCAACAAGCTCAAGCAAGCTAGGAGTTGAAACACGCCAGAAGGTTCAAGGAAGCTAGGATCATCACTTTGCATCTTGAATGACCAATACGAGTACCGAGATTTTGCTGCAAGAGGAAAGTGTCTCAAACTGAATTTCTTATATAAGCATCTTTAATATCATTTTAATAGTTAGAAATGTAGATATCATAGTGCTCAAGTTTTAATCCTCAATTTCACTTAAAATCAACCGTGCCTATAGATTAGTTGAAATTTTTAGTTACGGTTCATTCGGCACGTTCTAGAAATTCTTGTTGATCTTTGAGTCTTAGCTTTAATAAATTGCATGGTTGAAATCGTGATGAAATTTTGAGCAATTTAGCATTTTACATTTTCAAATTGATCAAGAATGTAAGAAATTCGAATCGACTATGTAATTTGTCTTGAGGAAGAAGATGAAGTCGATGGTGCTATTTGTCGAATTTTCAAAAACACGTTTTAAATATATACATTTGAAGTTAGTTTTATAAACGGATTTATAGCCACCCTAGTGGTAGAGCGCGCGCTTCTCATGTCTTTCCATGCCTTAGGTCTGGGGTTTGAATCCCCCTTAGACCTTTTTTCCAACCTTTTTCTCATTTTTCAACTATTTTCCAAAACCATTCATGACGTGTTTTCAAATATATTTAACTGAATGTGTGTAAATAACAAGCCACACATGAGGCCCAGTGGTATTTCATTTCACCTTTCAAGTTCAGGTCCTGGTTCAAACCCCTTTGGCCACAAAACAAATTTGTATCACTTGTTTTTTTTCACATTTTCAAACAAACTTCAACATTTTCAAAAACCAATCAAAACTTCTCATTTTGAGATGATTTTTTGCACACTTATCATTTAATATATCTATTTTATGATTGTCATACCCCAATTTTTGACCTAAGATACCATTTGCATCATTGCATCACTAACAATTTTAACAGATAGATCGTGTGTGCTCCTCAAGCCAAATTAGGGTTTTATCAAATTTTCATCGTTAAAGATGTGATAAATTATGGTTTGAGTTTCCACTCATCTCAAATGATCTATCTTGATCAATCATCAACATTTTATCTTCAAATTCTCATCATTTCCTCAAGATCCATCTTGAATCGACCAATTAGGGTTTTGGTCGAGGATGGTGTATCATTGACGTTTTGCTCAATGAATGACCTAATTTCTTGGATATTGATCTTAAAATCATCAATGCAACATCTTGACCTAATTTTTTTGGTTCAAAACATTCCAAATATCATGATTAATCATCAGAGAAATTCTGAATCATCTGATGAAAATTCAACTATTCAGAAAAGTCAAACTTTGACTTTTGGACTACTTTTTGAAATCCAAAGTTTTTTCAATCATGAAATCATTTTAAATTATCCATCATGATCATGAAAAATCAAAATGTGTGAAAAAGTCAACAAAAAGTCAAGATTGAAATTTTTTCTAACACTTAGAAAATTTTCAAGTGTTAAAAACATGGTTTTTCATCACTTTCATGCCCATTTTTCATCTAGATCCATTTTGATTCAAGAAAAACTCAAAACGTGAAAGTTGTAGATCTTGTTACAAGATTTCCAAAATGTACAAGAACTTGGAAAAACATTTTGTGAAACTAGGGTTTTGAAATTGAAACATAATGATCCATAACCATAAATTATAGGTCATTTTCCAAGTTTTCAAGTCATTTTTGCAAACTCCTTCTTTCTAGAAGCCTTGTCACCAAAATGGATAGATTCTAACTTGAAAATATCTGACTTCAATGATTGAGAGAGGATTAGATCAAGTGATATTTTTTACCATGGTTAAAGAACTTAACCATGTGCGCTAATGCAAAATTTCTTCACCCTTTAAGGCAAGTTATTAATTTTCAAGCCAATCCTTGCCCTTTCATTCGTAATTCCTTGTCTATAAATAGAGGTCTCTACTTAACTCTCAAATCACCCCAAAAGCATCATAAACCAAGCTTTCTTTCTTTCTTTCTTTCTTGTTTTTCAAGTTTCAAGTTTCTAAGTTGGAGAAATTTCAAAACTCCATGCCTTGCAATTTCTGAGCAATCTTAGGCTTCAAACACTTTCTAAATGTCATTAGAAAGTTTGGAATCCTCAAGCTAGCCTAAAAACTAGCCAAACTCGTAAATCATATCCAAAATCGATAAACTTGCAAATTGAGCCTTAACATCCAAACTTCCATTCCACTCGCAAGCTTCAATCTTTCACTTCAAACATCATCCATATACCATATAGAAGTGATCTATACCATCAAAACACTTATGTAACCAGCATTCATCACCTCCATATTCAACTTGCTCAAGTCTGTAGTTGGACTTTGTAGGAAGTTCCGTAGGCTTCAATCCAAGCTAAGCACATCCACACGCCTCGAGGTTCAAGTGAGCTATAGCAATCATCAAAACGCAATCGAAACACTCTAAGCAAGGATTCGATCATCATAAGAGGTAAGTTGCTCAACTTTGAACTTTGTAATTTCGCCTTCCCTTAGAAATTGCTTGGCTATCTTGTTTCGCACCTTCATCGATCATAAACCCTCAATCAATTTCATAAATCATGATCTATACACGATTTTATATTGATTTGTTAGAATTAGGGTGATAACACGAATTTATATAACATATTTGACGTAATTTTCATAGACAATGTTACTATTTTTATTTAATTATATTACTTTATTTCAGACATGGTATTTTCTATGTTTCGTATTTGTATTAAATAAAGATAAATCAAGCAAAGAAGTAAAATCAAGAAAAATCTAAAAAGCAAAGAAATGAAGCAAATGGGTGATATAGTGAAAGGGAGGTGTTATATAAGGAGAAAGCAATTATTGAACGAAGCAAGCAAGCCCAAAGCAAGCCCAACACGCGTGGCCCAACAGGACAAGAAAGCAGCCACCGCCACGGCCGAGATTTGCCGCCACACCTCTTCCCTGGAGGCGCGCCTCCTTAGCAGTGGGGCCCACTATGTTCCAACTTCTTGAGACGCACGTCTCAACCTCCTATCTCCACGTGGAGGCGTCCGCCTCCTACTCTCAAGGCGTCATATTTTCTCTCCACGATCACATTGTGCATACGAAATTTATGGAATGGGAAGTTCCCAAAGTGACCTATAAATACAACATTCAAGGTAGAGTCGGTTTCGCATTTTACCGAACAACCGTTATTTCTTATTTCGCAGCTTTATTTCAACTTTGTCTGTGAATTTATTTTCGCAGCTTTGTTTAGATTTTATTCCAGCAACGATCTAACTTACGTTAGATTTAGTGCTTTTATTCCTTGTTTATTTTCTTCTTTCGAATTCAAGAAGTCTCCGAGCAGATCCAACCGACCTGTGGTGGATGCTCGTTTATTTCGAAGAACAAGATTATTTCCAGTATTCTTAATTTCAGGTTTGATTTAATTATTTTATTTTATTTAATATATTATTGCCTGATATTATTTATCTGATTTTGAAATGTTTAAATATATTAAACCATATTATTTGTATGTCTCAATTAATTAATATGTCCTAAATCGCTCGATATTGGTATGTAAATTAATCGATCCAAAGGAATCCGAAATAAACTGGCATAATGTTATGTTGTTAAAAATATTCTTTATGACTTAGATATCTAATTTAATTTATTAAAAGTTTTAGAAACCAACAGAGCGAAAGTTTGAGGTTAATAAATCGGACTAAGGTTAGAAACAAACAGAGCGACTTGAGGTTTAGAACTGATATGGATACTAGGTATTAATTTTAAAGATCATGACGCTTTTAAAAGAGATTAAACTTTATTTATTTTCAAAAGTGTTTTTAAATTCAAGGATAGCGAGCATACGTTAGATTTAATTGCATGATCCGATTCAACAGAGCGACATTGAGATAGGATTTTAGATGAATATTGTTTTTCAAATAGGATTTTTATCAACTTGAGTAATAAGTCGCTGGAAATTTGGATCCCTTAGGTTAGACGTAATTACATACCGATATCTGCTTATTTATTATATTTTCCTTAACCAAAATCTTAAAGAATTATTCACTTTAGTAGACCGAATTTAGGATAACAATAGATCGATTTATAGTCTCTGTGGGTTCGATATCTTTTAAAACTACGCGATAGGACTGTGCACTTGCAGTCTGGTGATTAATAGACGATAAAGTCGCGATCATAGGGTTCATCTGAGTTCATGCGATATTAATCATCATAGGCTTAAAATAAATGAAATTAAACACCACCAGCATATTCCTGAGTTCAAAACGAGCAAGTTGGATGTTTACCACTTTTAATTTCATTGAGAAATGAAGAATCCATGGATTGATGAAGGTTGGAGAAGATGATGATCGTACGCGTGTTTTTCTTTTTGATTGATTTAGAGTCTCCAGAAGATTCTTCATCTTCTAACTCTAACTCTTCTTTGGAACTTTCAAGTTCTTACTCATCTTCAGAAGCATAATCTCCTTGAAATTCTAACTCATCTTCTGACTCTTCTCCAGAAGTTTCATCTTCTGACTCTTCTTCAGAAGTTTCATATTCTGATTCTTCTTCAAAATTTTAATCTTCTGATTCTTCCTCTGAAGTTTCATCTTCTGATTCTTGTTCAGAAGTTTCATCTTCTGATTCTTCTTTAGAAGTTTCATCTTCTGATTCTTCTTCAAAAGTTTTCATCTTCTGATTCTTCTTCAGAAATTTTCATCTTTTGATTCTTCTTCAGAAGTTTCATCTTCTGACTCTTCTTCAGAAGTTTCATCTTCTGACTCTTCTTCAAAAGTTTCAACTTCTGACTTGTCTTCACCTTCAGAGTTGTAACGCCCCGTTTTATTTAATATTATATTAATATTTTTGAGTTACCGTTTGACATTTTTTTGACGACGAGAATATTTATATTAATCGATATATCTATTAATATATTTGGCTTTGCTCGTTCCCAAAATATTATTCGACCGATATTTAATTTCGAAATTATTTTAATTAATTAAGTTAATAATATTATTGGATATTATTAGTGTGTTAATTAATAAGAATAGATAAGGTGTGAGGAGTAATTTTGTAGAATTGGGTTTACACCCTTAAGCTTGCTAGTGGAAACACCATAAAACCAATTTTCCTCATTCTTTCTATTTTTCCACAAAAGCCAAACATAGTAACCTAGAGAGAAAGAAAGGGTTTTGGAAGAAGAAGAAGAGCAAGAGAAGAGCTTGAGGATTGGGTTTGTTGAATCATCAAGGATCATCCAATCACTAGAGGTAAGAGGTTTGATTCTCCATCTTATATAGTTAGGATTCTTTTATGAATCATCCGGTTTTATGAATTACTAAAAGTCAATTGTGTATGATTTAACCTATTGGTTGGACATTGTGTGTGGTTAATATGTCTTTGGTAATTATTTTATTCTAATTTCGGTTAAGATTGTCAACCATGAAAGTAATATTTATAGGAACAAAATAATTTTGTTGAATATCACCGTAGTTTTGAAATGATGTGAAGGGAAATACTAAGGGAGTGATTGGATTTGAACAAAGTTATATCATATGTAATATAGAAATATGCTAAAGAGGAAGTGGAGGAATTGTAAATTACTAGTGTTGATTCATTTGTGTGAACTTTGAAGTAAACTAAAATAAGTTTGGCTAAAAGCATAATGAAATATATTAGTAGTGATTAATGCAATGATAAGGAACTAATGTCGTAATAGAAATATTCATTGTAAATATAGGAATCATAGCACCGCAAAGTATACTTTCTTAATTAAAATCACGCCATGATATGCTTTTCTTAATATATTTTACATACGCTAATAGTCCGAGTTATATCGATCGGTTGTTAGTAAAAGCCAATGTAAGATTGGTTCTATGCTTTAAATTTCCATTTTGTTTCTGTCTGTTTCAATTTCTCCAATTTCACATAGTAATAATTTATATTAATAAAATATAACTAGGACATAAGTTAGCCGATTAAACTTGGAACCCGATTATGTTCCGATTTTTCGATTTTGATTTCGCATTTTGAGCAAGTTGCTCGAATTCAATGAAAATTGACGTGCTAGCTAAGTTCGACGGTAGAACGTAGTGGTGAGGTTAGTTTTCAAATTACAAATTTTTACGAAACGACCCAAAATAGGCCAAATTACGGTTAAATTGAATCGGATTGCTTTAGTCAATTTAAGACACGTATGGACAATCCGATATGATGTTGATTTATTATGATTAATGTCGGTTATTAAGAATGGCTTTCGTGGACGATTATTGATAATTTGATTATTTTTCCATATTTGGAATTTGGTGAATTAATTGATAATGATGTGGTGTGATTAAACATGATGTTGCGACGATGTATTTATTAATGAATACTTGATGATATGCGATGCGATGATATGTTTATCTTGATGTGGATAAATATGGCGATGTGGACTTTATGTCAATTTTTATGAGCGATGATGATGTGTTGTTGTGTTGTCTTTATTGTCGAGTCACATACATTGCATTGGCGACGAGGGCTTTTATGCCAAGCAACGATGAGCTTTATGCTGCCCTAATTATGGACAAAGCGACGGTACCACATGCATAACATAGTCGTGTCTCATGGAGTCGGTTATGTTTATGTTCGAGTTGTTTCGCTGGTTTTATTTGATGAATGATGTTGAATTGCGATGATAGATGATACTTTGTCGATGCGAGTATAATGATTATGTGACAAAGTTAAAGTGTTAATTTATACACTAAATGTTAATTTAAAGTATGTAAGCTTTTAATATATGCTGACATACTCTATTTAACTTATATCATTTATAATTCCAAAACTATTTATATATTCTATCATGCTTTTAATTATATGTTTTGGAGTATCTCACCCTTTACTTGTTTCGTCGTTGCCTTTATATTGGTAACGTGCAGGTGATCCACGAGGATGATGAGGATTAGCTCGAGTCTCTTTATTTTGAGTCGCCTGCCCGGTCGTAGTAACACTGGATTTGGGCGACGTTATTATTTTGATAGGATAGTCTATATATATTATCTTATGATGTTATAACTCTATGTATTGATGATAACATGATGATATGTATATTTTGTGAACACATCCGCTGTGCTGTGAATAGTTATATGTGTATATGATGAATTATGATATGAATCGGATATCCGACTTTTGATGTTTGGATGTGCATTATAATGCAAAGTGATGAAAATGCGAATATGTGATACCTCAATTTTTGTTGTATGAAATTTTGAAACTCTGATTTTATTATTAATTACGAGGGGTAGAATTGGGGTGTTACAAGAGTCATCTTCTAACTCTGACTCTTCTTTCCAAAACCTTCATTTTTCACTCTTTTTTCAAACTGATTTCACAAATCATTTTCAAATATAATCAAATCAAAGCCTTATTTTGACAAGTCACGTGTGTGGCCCAGTAGCTAAAGTCTTCACCTTTGAGCCTCAGGTTCGAAGTTCAAACCTCCTTAGGACCAAAATCAAATTTATATAACTTGTTTTCTTAAGTTTTGTTTAACAAACTTCAACATTTTCCAAAACCAATCAAAACGTCTCATTTTGAGATGATTTTTTGCACACTTGTCATTTAATATACCTATTTTATGATTATGTCAAAAAAATACAAAAGAGGATAGTTTCCCGGTGAAATCACTCTTAAACCCAAGCCAGCCATACCCTATAGCTTCCTCTCGAGCTTCATACAACCCTCAATGATCCTCGATGTCCCTCAATACCTCCTCTTGGGCTTACAATACAAGGACCCACAGGCTCTTTAAAATCACCCCCTATCAATAATCAATTTCTCCTAGAGATTTATACATGTATCATATCTATGGAAGAAGTATCTCATCTATAACATCACACATAAATCAAACTTTTCAAAACAAACACTTTTTCAAACACTTTTTTTTCAAACAAAACATCTTTTCCTTGTAAGTGGAAACGCTTGTGCACTCAAGGAAAACGCCCAATGCTTACAATGAAAGATTCAAACAACTTCTCAAACATCTTTCTTAACTTGTAAGTGGTAACACTTGTGCACTCAAGAAAAACACCCAATGCTTACAATGAAAGATTTAATCAATCAACCTTTCAAAAATTTATGTGATGAAATAAATTAGATACATTTTTCATTAAGATGACATTTGCCTTTGTATCTTAATAACACCCTTTGCTTCCACTAGCATAAGTGGGAACTACGATTGCTCTGACTTTCTCAACCTCCCTTTGAGAATACATAGGCACAAGGTCTCACCCTCAGCAGCATACTTCTTCCTCCTCAAACCAAACAAACCCTAGTTCCCTTAGATCCGAGCTACGATGCTCTAGTTCTACTAGGGATATATATGCAGGATCCCAATGATCTTTATGAGCATAATAATAACAAAACATAGGACCGCCTAACCTACCTTTCTTAAAACCCAAAGGAGAAAATTTCTAAATAGAGTAGCAAATAAAACACACAAACATACAAAAGTATGCATAAAATGTTCCTATAGAAAACTATAGATATAGGGTGCTAATACCTTCCCTTAATATAACCAACCCTCTTACTCGTGTCTCTTTCCTCAATGCGTAGCCTAGTTCACGCTAGTCGCATCGCATATCATTATTTATTTAAGGTATTTCACTTTTCCATCTTCTTTTATTGTTTAGAAGTAATAAAGCTTGATGCTCATGGCATCTTTAAAACAAAACAAATCAAAAGAGTAAATTATTTTGAGCATGAGATTCAATTTCGATTCGATTCCCTGCTTGTCACTTTACCATGAATAGAAAATGGAGACTGTGGCCGAGGATCACAAGCTTTTTTTTTTTAAAAGAAAAAAGGGGTTAAGCTTCATTTGTGCACATGTTTGTTTTTCTTTATTGTGTGTTTGGTTCCTTACCGTGATTTCATCCGATGGAAAATATCCTAACCTTATTTAAGAAACATTTTAAGAATTAGGTGGGTATAGTCCTATTAACTTACGAGAAGTCTCATTACTCACTAAGTTAATTTTAGATCCCTCGCCTGGAGGTTCTTGGGGTAATTGTGTTTAGAAAGTTAATTGCAAGACATTTTGCTTTCAAGGAACCAACAAAGCTAAGTGGTTATAGAACATATAACCCATCCCGCCATTTAGTGGTAGGTAAAAGCTATTCAGTAAACTTGGATTAGTTGTCATGTGAGACTACAATCGACGAGTTTTTCTTGAAAATATTATCGACTACAAGTAGTTAGCCAATCCGATAATATTTCAAAGAGAAGTGTCGAACCCAGATTATTAGCGTAACATGTTTGCAGTGAATAAGCCCTTAGAAATTTCCCACGCTTGGTTCTTATCTTCGACTCATGCTCGTCACTTAAAACGCTTGAACATGTGTATAACTACTAACCATGTTTGTATCTTTGTGGCATTCATTCATTCATTCAAAAACCTCAATTTCTCATTTTTCTTTCCATTTCCAAAGAATTTAGAGATTTTTCTTTGCAAACATTTTAGGTTGAGGATGGATGTAAGAAGAAGATATACCTAGAGATACTTTTGGAATTTCGATGTGGAAAAGTTAAAAGAGCTAGCATCCTTGGTAGAAGATCCCTCAGATTTCAGAAAACGCTATGGAGCTCTTTTAACTATCTTGAACACTAACGTTGATAAAGGACTTCTTAAAACTTTTGTTCAGTTTTACGATCCAGTCTATCGTTGTTTCACTTTCCTTGATTATCAGTTGATTCCTACTTTGAAGAGTACACATATTTTAGGTATCTCTGTCCGACAAAGTTCCCTTCAATGGTTTGGAAGCCATCCAAGCCTCAAGTCATTGTAACGATGACTCGTTTAAGGAAATCTGAGATAGACAAAAACATGACTACCAAAGGAAATCTCTTAGGACTAACTTCAAAGTTTCTAATGGAGAAGGCTTTTAATTTTGCCGAAGCTGGTAGCATGGTAGCTTTTGAAGATATTTTGGCTTTGCTCATTTATGGATTGTTGTTTTCAACGTCTCAAACTTCTTGATATCAACGCCATAAGGATCTTTCCGATTCGAAACCTGCTCCCACTTTGTTGGTAATACATATATTTTCCATTCATCATAGGAATGGTCAAGGAGATGGAATTATTGTGTGTGCCAGCCTTGTTGTTCAAATGGATTGTCTCGCACTTGCCTAAGTCTCCTATCTTCCAAGAAAACAAAAGGGTCAGGGTATGGTCCGAGACTCATGTCTCTACTCACAACGATATCCATTGGTATACCTTGGCCAACAATGAGATGGAAATCATTGAAAGTCGGGAGATTTTACCAACGACTCTCATTGGTATGAAAGGAGGAATTAACTACAACCCATTCTTAGGGACGTCAACTTGGTATGAACTCCAAGAAACCCCGGGTTTCATGTAGGGTTACTTTTATCAAGAAAGGGAAGATTCCCAAGGTTTAAAATCCAGAATGATAAGAGCTTGACATCATATTCTAAGGAAAGAAAAGGTTATGCAAAGAATTGCGAGCCATGGAAATCTACACTTGTAAAGAAAAGAGCAAGGAATCTCAATGCCTTATGCTTATGAAGAACCCATGTTCCCAGTGGTGTCTAAGTCAACCACCATTCCCATTGAGACTATGGGTGAATACCAAGAAGCTTTGTCTAAGATGAGGCTAGAGAAAGAAGCTTTGAAGATAAATGTCTTAAGACCGACCATGAGAATGTAAAGCTTAAGAAGGTGTAAGAAGATCAAAAAATGCTCTACTTTCAAGATGGATGGCTCATGGAGAAAATGAAAAGATTCTTTGAAAGGACGCCGATCAAGAAATACATCAAAGAAAGGAAAAGAAAGCTGAAGAATCGACTAATGCAAACCCGCCCCGACGAGTGAAAAGTCAAGCACGTTAAAAGACAAGAAAGCTAAATTGAAAGCTTACTATGGGAAAGAGATCCCAAGTTGAAGCTACTACATTTGGCTCTCTTCATCGTAAGACGCTTAATTTGTATAGTTTAGCTTTCATTTATCATTTGTTTATTGTTGTAAGAGCTAAGCTCCAAAAACTTGTTGTAATCTTCTTTCAATTAATAAACGAAAGTTTTTCCATCCAAATGTTTGCAAGAAATTTCTCTTTAGCATAAATTTTTGAAATTTTCTTTTGCATCCATAATCATGCATCATTTTCTTTACATTTCGAGTTTGTTACTTAAAATCTTATCTTTTGGAATTTTCTCCAGAGATCAGCAAGTTGTCGCTCCTTAGAGTTTATTGACTACGCTCACAATACCACAGATACAATACTATGCAAAACAAGGTAAAAAAGCAATGGAAGATTTCAAATTAGAATTAGCAATCAACACCTAACAACAAAAAACAAGCCACGATTTTAGAGATCACTACTACTCCAATTAAGTAGCTTAGTAATCCATTTTTAGTATGCTAGTAGGTTATCCATGTGGGCATGCCTTTCAATTTCTCGCATAGGTTTTCGCCAAAATACTTCCGAAGTACAGAGACCACAATGAAGTTCCTACTAGACTCCAAATTGCTCACTCCGCACGGAAAGAACCTTTCCTCAAGTCACTATGTCTGCTTTCAACCGATTATGATGAATTCAATTTTGTGGTTCATGCTATGCAAACAACTAAGTCATCATAATCTTGGGGACAACATGAACTCAATAAATGGAAGATCTCCAAGAAAAGTTCAATAAGATGCATTTAGAGATCAAAATAATTGTGGAAAGGATTTGTTTGGGGAAAATGCCCGGTCTATGTCCGGGTTCCTAGCGTAAGGATATTCGCTAAGTTCAAAGTCCCGACTTTGAAAAGTACAAAGGTAACTCTTTTCCTCACAAAGTCATCTTACGATGCACGCTAGGAAGATTTCTACATATAACGATAATTATCAATACCTCATTCACTATTTCTAAGATGTATTTATTGCGCCGCCTGAAGTGGTACATGGATTGATAGTGCAACATTCGAACTTTCAACGACCCGGGCGGCTTTTGTTAAATAGTATAAATTCAATTTGACATGGCTCTAGATCGAGATCAACCCGCATCAATGTCTCAAAAGGAAAAGGAGACTTTTAAAGAGTACGCCCAATGTTGAGGGAATTATTCCCAAGTCAATCCATCGTTAGAAGAAAAGAAATGACCAAGATATTCTTCAATACCGGGTCCTTCTACTACGAACGCAGGATCGCCAGTTGCTCCAAGTCATTTTACTAAAATGGTAATATGGATGTGATTGAAGAAGGAGTCCGAAAGGGACGCTTAACAAATGAAGTTGGATCTTCGTTTCAACCCAAGAGGACGGGAATCTGCTCAAGAAGAAAGAATAAGATTCGAATGGTATCCCAAGGGATACCCAAGAAAATG